>JAMLFY010000012.1:49396-614265 GCA_030441495.1 Dalbergia oliveri
GAAAACCCAAAAATTGGCATATTTTTCAGTTTGTGAAGAATATTCATTATCTTTTCCAATACTTCTTTACTTTTGAGCCAAAACAAAAATAAAATTAAAATTAAAAAAAGGAAAAAAGGACGGAGAGGGGTAGATTTCACTCCTCCCATTGCTGCCAAAATACATGCGAAGCAATGGGAAATAAAAAAGGGGGGTGGAGACATCTCTTCATGGGCTCCTTCCCTACAATGGAGGGCAAGAATGGGCAAAAGAAAAGGCGTGGGGAGCAAGGTCGCGTGGCTCCCCTACATTCCAGAAGAGCATGGGAATATTTTCTGGTTAAAGGAACGCAAGCTCAAGATATAAAGGAGGGAGGAGGGGACAATCAAAAAGGAGGATGGCTGCAACAAACTGATTCCAAGCCAGCCATCTCCATAGTCGGCATCACGCAATAAACCCATCATCTCCATATACATCCCTCTGGCCAATAACCACAAACCATTATCATCACAACCATCCATCATCTCCATCAACCTTACCATCATAATCATCAACACAATCTCGGAACCCAAGTCAAAACAGGAAACAAAGTCACAATCAAATCCATAAAACCCAAAAATAAAATACAAAAAAAGGGAAGAAAAAGAGAGGCATCCTTCAGGGCAAGCCGGCACAGCTCACACCCAGACGCTGACGATTCCTCCTCCCGCTAACAACGAAGCCCGATGGCCACCCGCCAAGCTGGTCGCGCATCCTCGGGCCTCGCCGCGGAAGCCCGATCAGCCACCACGCCGGCAGCAGCGCACCGCTCCTGCACCACGCGAGCTCCTCCATCGGCCCGGGCCGCGCCCCGAGCAGACCGGATCGCGAAGAAGGCTTCCTGCCATCCGCGTCCACTCAGAGCCGCTAGACAGGCGGAGACTCCTAGGCGCCGCGAAACCGGTCGCGTTCCCTGCGCGGTGTCAGGTCTAGCCATGGCATCGCCACACCGAGGCGGACCGGCAAGCGCTCAGCCGCGCGATCCGGGCCGCACCCAGACGGGTGAAGGACGCGCATCCTCCTCCAAGTCGCGGCGACCAGGCCGCAGTTCCCCCTCAGCCTTGTGGTGCGCCGCCTCCTGATGCCTAGGTCTTCTTCTAACCTGATATGCCTTTTCCATTTATGTTACAATTAGGGATTAGATGTGGGTTTATGCATTTTGGGTCAAGATGGGCGGGCTGAAAATAGTCTTATGGGTTTGGGTTCTAGAGAGTTTTTTTTAGGAAGTTGAGTTGGGTTTTTGGTATGGGGTTAGTTTTTCTTTCCTTCCAAAGTGTATAGGCTATACTTCTTTGGAGTCTTAGGGATCTAATGTAAAAATAAAAAAATAAAAAGGCAAAAAGATTATAATAATAAAAATAAAAAAATATATATATTTTATTTAAGCAACGATTAATAGTCGTGATTGAAGGTTGAATATCTCCTTCATGAACTATTGAATTGTAAGGATTCATTGAATAGCTCAATGCTAACTTGAATCAATGCAAAATCGAATTCTCTGTTACTATAATCATCAGTCAAAAATCCATTTTCAAATTAAAATCAACCAACACACTTCGTTCTATTCTCTTTTAATTAAAATCCGTTAAACACAAACATTTTCTCCAGAACTACGTGACTTTGAGTTTCTCATTGCACCAGAGGGTACGTAGGAGGGCGCCCCTGTCAAGTCAAAATTAATTTTCCTTAAATTGTTTTGTTTAAATTGTAAATATGTTTTTTTATTCACCTATTTATTTATTTAGAAAATGGTTATTATTTAATTTGCACAATTAATGAAAGGTACGTCGAAAGACGGGTGTATAGGGTGCGTAAATTCTTACCCTTCCCTATGCATAACCGACTCCGAACTCAAATCTGGTTTCAAAGACCACTTTTTAATAAATGGGTTTTTCCATGTTTTTCCCAACTCAAATAAACTTGGTGGCGACTCCCAATTTTTAAATAAATTTTTCGCCGTCCGTCGCGATATGGTTGCGCAGATGGCGACTCCACTGGGGATTACAATAAGAGAGTTAAGCATTTTTAGTTAATTGTGCAAATTAAATATAGCCATTATTTCTCCTTTCTTATTTTATTTTGTACAGTGTTTTTCCTTTCTTAGAAGTTTAATATTCTTTATGTATAAACCTTAGGGTAGACGACCATTATTGTTCTGTATATATTTGTTGTTTGTATTTTGTTTTGCAGGAGTGCATGTAGTGTTAGGATTGAAAGGTTTGTATGCTCCCTGCACACACTTCACAATCACTTATCTCACACACTTGTTGGGCTCTATACAGAGCCTGTGCGAACCAAGGATAGGGGGTTTCTTGACATTGTCATGAGGGGCTTCATGCTCACTTGATAGTTGTTGGGATACCACTCAGATTGTTACCGGCTTTATGGGTCAATCATATTGAGAGGTTCATCCCTACTTATGGTTGGTTCGAAGGTCGAATACTGTCCTATGGATAGGGGCAATTATGGGACCATGAGGTTAAAAGTCTAGATCCACCATGAATGTGTGCACGCATAGTTGAACTTAGCAACCACCCAAATCAGGTTCTTGGCCTTAGAACTTCCCATCCATTAAAGTTTTACTGTTAGGACAAAGGGAGCACGCTTCTTTCATCCTTTACTTTGCACTTCTTTATGCTTTATTTTAAATAGTTAATGTTGCATCAAAACACTATCACATGCATTCATCACATCATATTCTTTCCATAATTTACTTTCTTGATAAGAAAAATTTGATAGGTTTGTGTGTTATCATGTTCTTAAGGAAGCATCTTATATTCTCGATAAGAGCATGCATTTTTCTGTCCTTTCTTCCCATCTGTTTAATCTTATTCATTCATTTTTTATTTCCCAGTGTGATCTTTGATTGTTAATAGTCATCATCAGTTCAAAGCAATATGGAAGCAATACAAATGAACACTAGCAATGCACATAATTGGAGAAGGAACATCAAAGTTCCAAGTGACCAGTAATGAGCTTGAGAATGTGAAAGAAATAATTCATTGATGCCTCGTGAAGTCAATCCTCTCAGACACGCATATGGGCGTATATTGGATTTGCTACTTATCCCGAGAAGTAACAGCATTGAGTGCTCTCTAAGGTTTGGAACTCTTCTATTTGCTGTTTTGAGTTACCTGATTTTGATACGACACGACCATAGAAGAGTATTCGGTCATGATAAGGCTACCAATTCGAGACAAATCTGGTGTGTATCTCTATCAAGGGCATTATGTCAGTAAAGAAAAGATTGCCAAAATAATCGGAGTTGAAGTAAATCAGATGGAAATGGAAGTGAGGGATCCACTCAAGGAATCAAGAGGAATTTTCTTGAAACTCATCTGCAAACCTTGGCCCAACAAGGAAATTGGGACTTCTTCAATCGAACGTTGGCACTAACTGTTTATGGATTAGTCCTATTTCCATTCACACCAGATGTTGTTGACCAGGCCGCCATGGATGTATTTTTCAAGTTTGAGACACAAGGCATGAATCCTATTCCGGCTATATTGGCAGATACCTTTCTTTCCTTGGGAGTTTGCCTCCAGAAAAATGGTGGCAGGTTGCGATGTTGTTCGCAAATGTTATACGTTTGGTTCATGACTCACACATATGCCAATAATCGCATGGGCCTCTTCCCTGATCCTTTAGGAAGCTTCCATCATGTGCAGATAGTCATCAGAGGCACTGGCATGGAAAAAGAGTTCTCAGAAATCCAATCAAATTCTTTCAAATGGGTTTGCCCTTGGTACCATGGAGAAAGCGTTATATATAGTTGCGGTGATTTTCACAATGTTCCTTTGATGGGTCCAAGGGGATGTATCTCCTACACACCTGCATTGGTGCTTAGACAACTTCATTGGACCCAAACAAAACCACAAGAAAAGCAACTTGAGGGGTTTAGCTTCCTATATCAGAAAGATAAAAGCACCATGGAACAAGAAAAGAAGATTAAAATGGCATGGGATGACATCAAGGTCCTAGGAAAAAAGGACTCGGGCACGGCGGCTAACCTCTTCTCAGAATCCAAGAATGGAGGCATGCAAGAGTTGGGAAAAATAATATCCCAAAGAGCATTCCAAGCAATACGGTTCCGTGGAAACCCTAGAACGCACAATTCACCTCCCAGATAGAAATAATGAAGGCACAAATGCGATTCTTGGAAGAGAAAAGGAGGCATCTGATCTGGAAAATATCATTCTTCAAAGTCGATAGAAAATGGCTAAGGAAGTTGAAGCCTTAAAAGATGAATGTGCTATCACAAGATCCAAGAAGGGCAAAGAAAAGGTTCCGAATTACCCATTTGGCCAAGATTCAAAGCTGGAAGGAAGACTTCATATGTTTGAAAAAGAAAGAAACAAGTTAAAAGAGGAGATTAATAAAAAGAGTCGCACGGTAAAAGGGTAGAACAAGAAGTCAGCAATAGAGATAAAAGCATTTGGAGCCTGAAAATGGAGATCAGCAAAGAGAAGGACAAGAAAAAACTGGAAGCGCAAGTAGAACACTTGTCAACAATGTTGGCACAGACCAAACATGATGCCATTCGGGAGTGGACATCGGCAAACCAGTATCATGACTTATTTGTTGATGCGACCGAATTTGGAAAATCATGGAGAGAAAAGGCCCTCGAATGGAAGGAAAAGTATGGGAAGTTAGCTGGTGAATTGAGTCATTACATCCCAAACTTTGTCCATCGCTTTGCAAAGGCAAGTGAACAAATTGGTAAGATGCCACCATTCAAGTTACCTCAAGAAGTGACAGAATTCATGGATTCATGCGAAAACATTGCCAGAGGTCTCAAAAGAAAGAAGATGAAGCTTCTATGTAGTTTCATGAAGGAAGGTCCTGTTGATGTAGTTGTTTTCTCTGTTATGTATGATGTATTCTGAAATGATTTGTACTCGAATTTCACTCAAAGTAAATGAAATTTTAATATTTGTGCCTCTTCTACAAGTTACTAATTGTCTATAGTACGCTCGATGCTTTCTATGAAGGATCAAATGTTCCCCTAGAAAGTGATCAATCACATTTTTGCTTTGAGATTGTTTATCCTTGCGCAAGAATGTGAGAAACTCAATCATATAGAAAAGAACTGCATTGCTAGTGTTCATTAGATAGCATCTATAGAGGAGCGGATTCTCCCTAAAGAGCCGCTATTAACCGCACCTTGACTTATAGGGTGATATGCCCATAAGAACGGGTGCGGGGCATATAGTGTCGACAAAGAACCTTTGATGACTATTGTTCATTTGTTCTTCTGCATATAGTTATAATATTTTTTTTTTAACCTGTTTGAATGTTGTTAACATTTTGATAGTGTGAAGATTTGTAACCATTGGGCGCCCAAGGAAGACGGATACCGATCAAACTCGTGTCCACAATACTAGAGCGCGACCAAAATGGAGGAGGTAATGCCTATCAGGAAAGGCTCATTCGGATGCAACTCATGTTGAATCGGGAAGGAATCTAAGCATGGAGGTTGATGCACTGAGAGGAAAATTGAACGAAATGTCGAATAATCAAACAAGGATAGAAGAAATGATATTAGCCATGAAAGAGTCACTAGATTTATTGGGAGCATACCAAAATCGACAGGTTGGGTATGCCAGTGAGTGTACAACCAAGTGCTGCAATGGTAACCATACCTATGGTATCAGGGCAAGCTCTAAACATCACCCAAGGGATGAATGACATTGGCGGAATGTCAGTAACTCTCAACCACCACCGACGATGCCAATAGTGATTCCTGTTGGAGAAGGTTATCATGCCGTAGAAAATGCACATGTTGAAGAGCACGGACACGTACCCCTTTGGGAACCATCCCGTGTTGTTGTTCAAAAACAATCACCTTTCTTAGGGAACGACCATTCAGAGGTGGAGAAAGACGGATTCAAAGAAGAGTGGATGAAGAAAATACAAGAACGGATTAAAGCTATCCAAGGTCCTAGCTCCTATGGCGGTGTGGAGATTGAGCAACTGTGCGCTCCTATAGACCTGATAGTTCCCAAAGACTTCAAGGTCCCTGACTTCTCAAAGTATGATGGGACGGTAACCCGTTGTTCCACTTGAAGAGCTCCTGTACTAAGATGGCAATATGGTCCAAAGATGAAAGGTTCCTTGTTAGCTTTTTCCATGAAAGTTTAACTGGACCTCCTGACTGGTACATTCAGCTGGACCATTTGAAGTCACGCTGGAAAGAATTGGCCGATCTGTTATGAGTCAATACAAATTCAATCTCGAAGTGGCACCTACCAGAACAATTAAGCTCCATGCAGAAGAAGAAGGATGAACCATTTAAGCATTACGCCCAAAGGTGGAGAGCCTTAGCCTCAAGTTCAGCCACCACTCATCCCAGCTGAAATGTGTTCATACTTTGGGAACTTTAGGATCCCCTTATATCGGGGCAATGGCAGGAGCCGCATACAAGGATTTCTCTAGCTGATAAGGGCTGGAGAAAGGATTGAGAGCCTGGCTAAAGCGGAAACTTCCTATGAGCCATGAGGAAGTAAAAAGAGGGTTCCGCCTAGAAAAAGAAGGCAGAAGTCAATTATGTGCAAGGTCAGCAATCTTTCATGCCAGGATATGCCTCGACACACCCAAGAACCCAAATACCATCAATCCCTCCTTACCCATTATACCAAGCCACTCCAACTGCAAATACAATGCCATACCCCAACCCCAAGTCAATAACATTCATATACGCCCATACCAACCAGTTCGTCCAACATACACTTATAACCCAACCATACATCCACAGAATTACCCAAATACCACACCACCACGGCCTAATACCCAAAACCAAAGTCGTTCTCGATTCCCAAACTTACCACCTTTCCGAAACTATCCATCTCAAATGCTGACCTTTTTCAACGGCTAGTTAATGCTCACCTGATCTCAGCATATCCTGTGCGCCCATTGGAACCACCATACCCAGCTTGGTATAACCCGACTTAACTTGCAAATATCATATGGATATAACGGGCATTCTATCGAAGATTGTGAAGGCTTTAAGACAGGTGAGAAAGCTAATTGCTTGCGGGAGATTAGACTTTCAAGAAGAGTCAAAACCAGACATTGTCAATAATCATTCGAACCATGAAGGAGGAAGTCGGATAAATGCCTTGGAAATGGAGGAACCCTGGATTAAGAAAGTGTTGAGTCTTAGAACACCCATGGAGAAAATTTTCTTTGGTTTAAAAGAACTGGCTACGGCACAACGATACCTGCTTTTGCAATGAAAGAGAATGAGAAGAATGATATGAAGTCAAACTGTATGTACCACTCTGGAGGTTTCGGTCATGATATAGAAAGTTGTTGGGATTTTAAAGTTCGAGTTCAGAAATTACTCAACATGGGTGTGATTCAGGCAAGAAGGAGGCCGAACTTCCTCGAGGAAGTAAATGTGATCGAGCGTTTTGTGCTTCGATTGCCGCTTAATCAAACACCGAAGGAGAAGGTAGTGATCACTATGAAGAAACCAACACCTTTTGTGTATGAGGACACACATGCTGTACCTTGGAGCTATGAAACCAAGGTTGAGATGAAAAGTGATGGAGGGGAAATTTCAAAGGCTCAAACAAGTGAGGAGGCGACTAATATCATGGAGGTGAAAGGAATAACAAGAAGCGGAAGGGTGTACGGACCCAAAGAGCTAGAAAAAGGAAAATTCGTGGACGAAGGAGATGTCAGAGAGAAGAAAAGGAAGAAGAGGAAGAGGAAGAATTCCTTAAAATCATGAAACGAGTGAGTACGATATTCTGGAACAATTAAAGAAGACTCAGCCAGAATATCTCTTCTGTCGCTAATCCTGTCGTCTGAGTCTCATCAAAAGGCAGTATTAAAGGTTTTAAAGGAAGCCTATGTCAAGCCCGGCACTTCATTGGAGAATATGGTAAATATGGTGGATCCAGTGAAACGTGTCAATATGATCACATTCTTAGATGAAGAAGTGGTGTCACGGGCTAACCCACAAGCATTACATATAACCCTTAAATGCAAAGGCCACATAGTGCCTAGAGTCCTTATTGACGGAGGATCAGGGTTAAATGTATTCCGTGTCAACCTTGAAACAACTCGATGAGTATGGATGATATATCACCCCAGGTGATGGTGGTGAAGGCTTTTGATGGGGCTAGGAAAAGCATTTTGGGAGAGGTGGTGTTGCCACTAGAGATTGGACCAAGCAAATCAGAAGTGTTATTCCAGGTGATGGAGATTGGCTCAGATTACAATATGCTATTAGGAAGACCATGGATCAATGATATTGGTGCTGTCCCTTCAACCTTGCATCAAAAGGTCAAATATATTGAGAATGGATCAGTCGTGACAATCCATGGAGAAAGGGACATCATTGTGTCCAAACCAGTCTCACTACCATATGTGGAGAATGTTGAGCCAATAGACGATAATTTGTGGCACAGCCTGGAGTTGGTGAAGCCTAAACACGAGTGCAAGTGGATCCACAATGCAAAATGTTAATCAAATAGTGGCTCATATCATGGCTAAGAACGGATATTTCAGGGTAAAGGGTTGGGGTCACAACTGGGTATCAGAATGCCTATCCGATCTCCAAGAAACCCAACCGATTTGGCTTGGGATATGATGCAACATTATCAAAGGAGATGAGTGCCATGACCCTCCAGCATGAGAATGATAAGAAGAAAGTAAGACAAATCCCTCACCTGAAGGAGACATTTCCAGGTCCAGGAGGTGATTATAGCTGGAAAAGTTCGTTCCTCTTGCTGTCTCACCATCAATACCTTGGATATGGAGACAACTGAAGAAAGCAACAAGGTTTATGCTGCCAATGATGATGAAGTCCTGATGACTGGACAGCTGAACCAGTGACTGATGTTATTGCAAAGTAATTGTCTGTGTTGTAAAGGTGTTATGCTGTTAATTATGCTACTTAAAGACATCAGTTGAATAAAACTTGCATGTTTTTCTTTATTATCCTACTCATCTTTTACAGTTCTTTGTGTCTTCTATTCTCCTTCCGTTCTTTATTTTTATCTTTATTTTCAGCCCATGCATTTAAATTTTTCCACATTGCTTACCCACTATATATTAGCATTCCAATCCACCATAATTGCTTTCAGGAATCTAAATGCTATAGAAATTTTGCCACATGAAATGGACTTTGGAAGCCTATCAATTGATTCTCTTGCTTCGATTGTGACAACCATGAATCTGAGGAGGATGAAGAAATTGTTGGGCAATTTTCTAATCCTGGAGAATCCAGAAAAGGGATTTGACTTAGACAATGAAGTGATTGAATTGATTAACATGGGCACTGAAGAAGAAGAAAAGAGCTGAAAATAGTAGAAAACCCAAACGCAGAAATGATTGCATGTTTGAAGAATATCTGGATGTCTTTGCATGGACCTATCATGATATGCCGGGTTTAATAGGAAATAGCTTCGCATAAGATCCCTTTGTATGCAAAGCCAGAAAAAGCAAAAGTTGAGAAGAATGCGACCTGACATGTCGTTGAAAATAAAAGAAGAAGTGACTAAACAACTAGAAGCTGGATTTCTGGAGGTATCAAGACACACTGACTGGGTGGCTAACATTGTACCGTACCCAAGAAGGATGGAAAAGTGAGAATGTGCGTGGATTATCGGGATCTAAACAAAGCTAGCCCAAAGGATGATTTTCCTCTCCCTCACATCGATGTCTTGGTGGATAATACCGCTGGAATCACCGTTTTTCATTCATGGACGGGTACTCTGGATATAAGTCAGATCCGATGGACATTCATGATAAAGGAAAAACTACTTTCATAACTCCATGGGGAACATTTTGCTACACAGTCATGCCATTTGGATTGAAGAATGCCGGTGCCACCTACCAACGTGCCATGGTCGCATTGTTCCATGATATGATGCATAAGGAGATTGAGGTGTACGTAGATGATATGGTCGCCAAGTCTAAAGAGGGAGAAAGTCACGTGGCAATCCTGAGAAGGTTATTCAAAAGGCTCAGAAAATACAAGCTGCGGCTGAACCCAAATAAGTGCATTTTTGGAGCTTCTACGGGAAAATTACTCGGATTCATTGTTACGAGAGGGATAAAGGTGGACCAGACAAGGTGAAGGCGATACAAGAGATGCCAGCTCCTCGAACGCAGGGAAGTGAGAAGTTTTCTTGGGAGACTCAACTACATTGCTAGATTTATTGCTAACTTAACTAGCACTTGCGAGCCCATATTCAAGTGTTACAAAAGCATAAGGGAGAATGGAATGAAGAATGTCAAGAGGCCTTTGACAAAATAAAGGCTTATTTAATGAAACCTCAGTTTTGATCCGCCTACGGGGTCGTCCTTTAATATTGTACCTCACGGTATTGGGCGTCAACTGGGGCAATGTTGGGACTATGGCAAGTCTGGAAAGAAGGAACAAGCCATTTACTATCTAAGCAAGAAGCTTAATGACTGTGAATCTCGCTACTTGACCATTGAAAAGCCTGTTGTGCATTAGTGTGGGCTTCCAAAAGGCTAAGACGTACATGTTATACTACACTACTTGGCTAATCTCTCGAATGGATCCACTAAAATACATATTTGATAGTCCTCATGTGTCATTGAGAATGTCGAAGTGGCAAGTGATATTGTTAGAATTTGATATCAAGTATGTGACCCAAAAGTCTGTCAAGGAGGTGCAATTGCTGATCATTTAGCTGAAAACCCTTGGGAGGATGCACAACCTACCATGGCTGAATTCCCTGATGGCGAGGTCCTGGAGGTGGAAGGAGAAGATGAAGAAGAGGAGAATATGTGGAAGATGTATTTTGATGGAGCTGTCAACATGAACGGATGTGGAGTAGGAGCTATAGTAGTGTCACCGCGGGAGCGGTACCCAATTTCTATCAAACTAGATTTTGAATGTACCAACAACATCGCAGAATATGAAGCATGTGCGAATGGTCTGCAGTTGCAATTGACTTGGGAATCAAAGAATTAAAAGTTTTTGGAGATTCGGCCCTCATTATCTACCAAGTTAACGGACAATGGCAAACAAAGGATCCAAAATGGTACCTTCAGAAGTACTTGTCTCGATTAATTGAGCACTTTGATGATATATCGTTCTCTCACTTAACTCGAGACAAGAACCAATTTGCGGACGCATTGGCAACTTTGGCTGTAATGACTAAATTGGAAGTCCACACCGATGTCCAACCTATCCATGTAGAGATGCAAGGTGAACGGCATATTGTGGTAGTGTGGAGATTGAGTCGGACGGCCAGCCCTGGTATCATGACATCAAGCGGTATATTCAAAAGGGAGAATACCCAATTGGGGCAAATGAGGTAAACAAGAAAACAATCGGACGACTGGCCATGTCCTTTTTCCTGAATGGTGACGTCCTTTATAAGAGGAATCATGATACTACTCTCCTAGATGTGTAGATGCACATGAAGCTCGAATAATCATGGTTGAAGTCCACGAAGGGATTTGTGGAACCCATGCCAATGGACACATGATGGCACGCAAAATCCTAAGGAGTGGTTATTATTGGTCCACCATGGAAAGCGATTGTATCAACTATGTTCGGAAGTGCCACAAGTGCCAAATATATGCGCCGAGTCAATGCTCCTCCAGTTACATTACATAGCATGGTATCTCCCTGGCCTTTCTCGATGTGGGGCATGGACGTCATCGGCCCAATCAATCCCAAGGCATCCAATGGTCATCGTTTCATTTTGGTAGCGATAGACTATTTCACTAAGTGGGTGGAAGCTGCTTCGTATGCCGGTATCACGCAGAAAGTGTTTCTTAGATTCATCAAAAAGGACATTATCTCAGGATATATGATCCAGAAAGGATCATCACAGACAATGCCCCAAACCTCAATGGTGCTGAAGTTCAAAAATTTTCGAGACTTTAAAATCAAGCACCACAACTCAGCTCCTTATCCAAGATGAATGGCGCGGTTGAGGCCGCAAATAAAAATGTCAAGAAAATTATCGCCAAAATGGTGGTGAACTATAAAGGCTAACAGAATACTCCATATGCACTACATGCATATCGCACCAACATACGATCAGCACAGGGGCAACTCCCTTCTCATTGGTGTATGGAATGGAAGGCTGTCCCCATAGAAGTGGAAATCCCGTCATTAAGGGTTCTGATGGAGGCAGAATTGGAAGAATCTGATTGGGTGAAGGCTCGATATGACGTTGAACATGATTGAAGAGAAAGGCTGACAGCCATTTGTCATGGCCAATTGTACCAAAGTAGAATGGCTAAAGCTTTTAACAAGAAAGTTCGTCCTAGAGATTTGTGTCAGGAGATCTGGTTCTGAAGAAAATTCTCCCAAATCAAGAGGATGCAAGGGGAAAATGGGCTCCGAGTTATGAGGGTCCCTACATTATCAAGCAAGCGCTCTAAGGCGGGGCATTGATTTTGCAAGACATGGATGGAAGAGAATTGCCTAAACCAATCAACAGATGCAGTCAAAAGGTTTTATGCTTAAAAAGATGCGAAAGAAGCCCGTTAGGTCGAAAACTGAAAGAGCGGCCTAAGCAAAAATTAGGGCAAAACAAAAAGGAAGAAAAATAAAAAGAAAAAGCTCGCTAGGTCGAAAACCCGAAAGGGCGGCCTAGGCAAAAATTAGAGCAAATAATAGGCATCATCTTAAGCAACTCACACTTAGGCAAATTCCTGTGTTGAACATGTCCTATGACCAGAGACCAAGGCTGAAACTGGGGCAATTTTTGGGGATCAAGAAATGAGAAGATGGAGGAGACAATGGTTGTGACATCCGATTTGCTGCAAGAAATCAATTGAATAAGTTACTAAGAACCAGAACTGGGGCAAAATTTCATGCTTGTAGCAATCCAGTTTTCATGCAATTTTGTTTCCTTTTCAGAAACATGTTGCGTTATTGTCATCCAAATACATTGAGTAATAAAAATCTTCATTCAGTTAATCCTTCCACTTTTCCTTTGCATGCATGTTTATTTATGATGTCTTGAGTAAGCATAAATTTAAGTGTAAATCGTAAAACCTAACAATGTTTCCAGCAAATACATGTCACACAGAATTAGATGATTCAACCAAGCTTGGCAGAAAAACAATCATCATTCTAAAAAAAAAAAAGAAGGAGAGAAGAAGGAGAATGGGAAGAGGTGAGCAAGGTAAGAGAAGAAAGGAAGATCTTATGTACTAGAAAGTCAGTGCGGGAATCACGAGTTTGATCGGTTAAAGTTTTCCTCGAGGTTTGCTCAATTTAGTTACCGTTAGTTTTTCAAAAATGTGTTTGAAATGAACTGAAAATGGATGATAAATTCATGACTTTTGCACATAACCTGAAAAGGAAAAAGGATGTCTTATTTGCCAATTTCATTTTAGTCGGCCTCAGATCGCCAATTTCAATTTCATTTCAGTCGGCCTCAGATTGCCAATTTCATTTTACATTTCATGTTGGCCTCAGATTGCCATTTTACTTTTCAGGGCCTCAGATTGCCATTTTACAGCTCATGTCGGCCTCAGATTGCCAATTTACCTTTTCGCGGCCTCAAATTGCCATTACATTTCAATCGGTCAAGATTGCCATTTTAATTCCAATTGGCCTCAAATTGCCATTTTACATTTCATGTCGGCCTCAGATTGCCAATTCCTTTTCAATCGGCCTCAGATTGCCATTTTAATTTCCAATCGGCCTAAGATTGCCAATTTACATTTTCATTTTAACCCCATTGGCTTTTAAATTTCTGTCAGCTCCTGTTGGCTTTTAAAATTTCTAACCCCGTTGGCTTTTAAATCCTCTAGGTTTTTTATTTTTCGTGACCATCTCGGCCTTTAATTTAGTCATTTTTTACTCTTTTGCGTGTCAGATGAATGTCACATTTCTTGTCACTCATATATCTTGGTTTCTAAATTGCATTGCATGTGCCTCTCATGAATATCTAGTTTCTTTCACTATTTGAATTCAATCTTTCTTGTTTTCAATTTCATGCATTGCCAAACAAAAACAATGTTCATGTCTTTACTCATTCCTTATTAGGGCAATATAAAAACTTAGGTTTTTCATATTTTCTTATAAGAAATAAGCAAAGAGGGGCAACTGTGAACACCCGATTTTGTCAAGCTCATTAAACAAAAACCCAAAAATTGGCATATTTTTCAGTTTGTGAAGAATATTCATTATCTTTTTTTACCAATACTTCTTACTTTTGAGCCAAAACAAAAATAAAATTAAAATTAAAAAAAGGAAAAAAACAGAAGGGGTGGCTGTCACCTACCCATCCCCTGCCAAAATACATGCGAAGCAATGGGAAATAAAAAAGGGGGGTGGAGACATCTCTTCATGGGCTCCTCCCTACAATGACAGGCAAGAATGGGCAAAAGAAAAGGCGTGGGGAGCAAGGTCGCGTGGCTCCCCTACATTCCAGGAAGACATGGGAATATTTCCTGGTTAAAGGACGCAAGCTCAAGATATAAAGGAGGGAGGAGGGGACAATCAAGAGGAAGAGATGACTGCAACCAAACTAATTCCAGCCAGCCATCTCCATCATCAGCATCACGCAATAAAACCATCATCTCCATATACATCCCTCTGGCCAATAACCACAAACCATTATCATCACAACCATCCATCATTATCTCCATCAACCTTACCCATCATAATCATCAACACAATTCTGCAACCCAAGTCAAAACAGAAACAAAGTCACAATCAAATCTTCATAAAACCCAAAAATAAAATACAAAAAAGGGAAGAAAAAGAGAGGCATCCTTCAGGGCCAGGCCCACGTCACACCAGCAGTTTCGCATCCTCCCCGGCCTCACCGCGAAGCCGATCACCACCACGCCGCGTTGCGCATCCTCCCCGCCTCACCGCGAAGCCCGATGGCCCACGCCGCCCGCCGCGCCGCTCCTCCTTCACGCGAGCTCCACTGCCATCGCCCGGCCGCGCCCGCGGCGAGCCGGATCGCGAAGAAGGCTCCCTGCGTCCCGGGTCCACTCCGCGGGCTGGCACGCGGAGACTCCTAGCGCGCGAAGGGTCGCGTCCCCTGCGCGTGTGGGTCTCCCTCATCGCATCGCCGGCGAGGCGGACCGCTGGCAGCCCGCTGGCGCGGAATCAGCCGCACCCCGCGCGGGTGAAGCCACCGCGCATCCTCCTCCGAGTCGCGAACCAAGGGTTCCCTCAGCCTTGTGGTGCGCGCCTCCTTAATCCAGTCTCTCTCACCTGATATGCCTTTTCCATTTTATGTTACAATTAGGGATTAGATGTGGGTTTATGCATTTTGGGTCAAGATGGCGGGCTGAAAATAGTCTTATGGGTTTGGGTTCTGAGAGTTTTTTTAGGAAGTTGAGTTGGGTTTTTGGTATGGGGTTAGTTTTTCTTTTCCTTCCAAAGTGTATAAGATATTTCTTTGGAGTCTTAGGGATCTAATGTAAAAATAAAAAAATAAAAAGGCAAAAAGATTATAATAATAAAAATAAAAAAAAATATATATATTTTATTCGGAGCAACGATTAATAGTCGTGATTGAGAGGTTGATATCTCCTTCATGAACTATTGAATTGTAAGGATTCATTGAATAGCTCAATGCTAACTTGAATCCGTGCAAAATCGATTTCTCTGTTTATAAATCATTGTCAAAAATCCATTTTCAAATTAAAATCAACCAACACACTTTTCGTTCTATTCTCTTTTAATTAAAATCCGTTAAACACAAACATTTTCTCCAGAACTACGTGACTTTGAGTTTCTCATTGCACCAGAGGGTACGTGGGAGGCGCCCCCTGTCAAGTCAAAATTAATTTTCCTTAAATTGTTTTGTTTAAATTGTAAATATGTTTTTTTTCTGTTATTCACCTATTTATTTATTTAGAAAATGGTTATTATTTAATTTGCACAATTAATGAAAGGTCCGTCGAAAGACGGGTGTATTAGGGTGCGTAAATTCTTACCCTTCCCTATGCATAACGACTCCGAACTCAAATCTGGTTTCAAAGACCACTTTTTAATAAATGGGTTTTTCCATATTTTCCCAACTCAAATAAACTTGGTGGCGACTCCCAACTTTTAAATAAATTTTTTCGCCGTCCGTCGCGAATTGGTTGCGACATACATGTTATGAGGTTTACGTGAGAATGAGGTTTCTCACATGCGTTCACGTGCCCAACTTGGGTTGTGACAAAGTTGGTATCGAGCCTTAAGTTTCCTTGCATATCCTGGAGCAAGTGTCCAGGTGATGCGTTGTCTATGTAAATAGAAGCGCGCTATTTACATTGACAAAGCACTACTTTGTGGCCTTTAGGATGGTCAATTGTGTCTAAGTTCCTCCTTATGAATGGTATTCTTTATCCTATATGCTTACTTCAGTTGTATCCAAGCATGCCTCCCTTCGACATTCTACAGCTGGGATGCAGGTACGCGGGTAGCCTAGCCCTAGTGGTCGCCTTAAGGCTGTGAGCAAGTCTGGCCACTCTTCCTGATGAGCCAACGGCAGAGGCCGGGTGGTAGCCACCCCAGCCTCCAAGTTCAGGGATCTTGATGATTATGCTTAAGAGCATTTGAAGGATGGATCCACCACACTTTCAGGTCGCCTTACCAGGACCCTCAAGCATTCCTTAAAGGGATAGAGAAGATTATTAAAGTTATCCATTGCTCATTCAGAAAGAGCGGCGGAGTTAGCCAGTTTTACGTTAGAAGGTTCAGGACATGGTATGATGAGTTCCTTCGGGGCGTGGTGACTAAGGGCCACCCTCTTGGGAGGAATTAAGGGCAGCTTTTCTATGTAGATTCGTAGGAAAGAAGGCCCAAATTATGAGAATTTTTGAGGTTCAGGTACCTGCCTGGGGATGATAGTGGCCCAGGTGTGATGAGAGGTTTACATACTTAGCACAGGCGGCTCAGGCATGTAGTTAGAGCTTGAGAAGGTTAGGCAGTTCATTAAGCCCTGGGTGTTCTGCCTCAAGCCGCATGTTGGTACTATGGATTATGCTCATCGTAGACATTGCTATTGGGTTGGAGGCAGGCTCAAGAGGAGAGGCTGTTTCTAGAGTCAAAACAAGGGCGAGGACTTATGGCACATTTTGGGGGGAGTGGTAGTAGTAGAGACTAACAGAGGAGCAGAGCCTCAGCGGTTTTGACGGGTAGACTTGCCTTTTTAGATCCACCCCGTATGACCTATAGTTTCTCAAAGTCGAGGCAGGAGGAGGCACCGGTATTGGTCAGCATGAGTTCGAAGTTTCCTGTTTCAGACTTGTGGTAGGCGGCACTTGGGGCAGTGCACTGGTTGGCACATATGCATGCTATAATTGTGGCCAGGCCACAAGCGCGTAGAGTGTCCATTATGCGGGGACATCCGGTAGAGGGTAACAAACTGCAATGCCTTCAAGTCTAGTCTTTCCAGTCGCGAATCAGGATGGTCCTCGTGCCCAATTAGTAGGGGTGTTGGGGGCAGGGCTAAGGTCAAGGCCTCGGTACGGAGGTTAAAGCGCAGAGGTTAGAGTCACGGGGTAGCCCCTGATTGTACGCATAACCGGGCAGGATGGCGGCCTCCGAGTGTGGTGACAGGTATTATTAAAGTCTTTACTTTTGATGCTTTCGCTGATCACCCTGGATCTACTTATTCATATGTATCCCCATTCTTTGCCATACGATTTTGAGAGGCTGATTTCTAGTATAGAAAAGCCTTTCTTAGTAGGGATACTAGTGGAAGGACCCCTCCTAGTTCAATCAGTATATAAAGGGTGTGAGATCAAGATTAATGATATGGAAACTTACACTAATTTGCATGTGCTAGATATGTCAGACTTTGATGTTATTATGGGTATGGATTGGTTAGCCTCATGCCATGCCATGGTAGATTGCTATAGCAAGTCTGTAAAGTTTGGTACCTGGGGATGAATTTCAAGAGTTTAAGGGTGTTAGCCGTTCAATTCCGACGAGTTTGATTTCATCCATGAGTGCCTTAAGGCTTATGGACAAAGGGGGTTATGGGTTCCTAGCATCAGTTCGGAAATGTAAAGTGCCATACCGACTATAGAGTTCAGTTCCCATGGTTTGTGGTTTCCTGATGTGTTTCCAAAGATTACCAGGCTTGCCACAGAAAGGGAAATACAATTTAGAAATAGAGCTTAAGGAGAACAGACCTATTTTAATACCCCTATCCGTATGGCCCTAGATGGAGTTCCAGGAGTTGAAGAAATAGTTGCAAGAGTTGCCTGGATAAAGGTTTTATTCGTTGAGTACTTCACCTTGTGGTGCTCTGGTCTTATTTGTAAAGAAGAAAGATGGATCCATGAGAATGTGTATAGATTCTGGAACTGAATAAGGTAAAGGTTAAGAATAAGTATCATCTGCCTTGTATAGATGATTTGTTTGATCAGCTTCAGGGGACCAAATGTTTCTCTAAGATTGACCTCCATTCTAGGTATTATGATTGAAGATCAAGGACGAGGATATATCAAAACGCTTAAGGACACACTATGGACACTATGAATTCCTAGTGATGTCAGATTGACTGATCCCCTTAGCTTTTATGGATTTGATGAATGAGTTTTCAGGCCGTTCTTAGATCATTTTGTGATTGTTTTTATTGATGATATTTTGGTATATTCTAGAAGCACGAGGAACGAGCATCACCTTAGGATTGTTCAGAGAACATGGATTATACGCTAAGTTTTCTAAGTGTGAATTTTGGTCGAGCGATGGTATTCCTTAGACATATAGTGTCTAAGGATGGTATTAAGGTAGATCCAAAGAAGGTTGAGGGTGGGCAGTGGCTGAGACCTTCTACGTACTCGAAGATCGTAGTTTCTTGGGGATGACGGTTATTATAGGTAGTTTGTAAGGACTTTTCAAGATTCGGGCTTGACCAAGATTGACCCAGAAGAATGCTAAGTTTAATGGTCAGATGCTTGTGAGGAGAGCTTCCAAAAGCTGAAGACTTGTTTGACTATGGCCCAGTATTAGTATTATCTTCAGCTACGGACGGTTAGATCCTATAATGCTTCTCGTAGGACTTGGCCATGTCCTTATGCAACATCGCCTTGTAGTAGCTTATGCTTCGAGACAACTCAAAAGGCATGAGAGACTATCCTACTCATGATTTAGAAATTGCAGGCGCGTCTTTGCTTTGAAAACCTGGAGACATTACTTGTATGGGGCACCTTGAAGGATTTTTCAGATCACAAAAGTTTAAAGTATATCTTCCAGCAAAAAGATCTGAATCTCAAACAACGTAGGTGGATGGAATGTTAAAAGACTATGATTGTACAATTTCTTATCATCAGGTAAAGCTAATATAGTCAAGATGCCTTAAGTATAAAGTCCATGGGTAGTTTGGCTCACATAGTACAGGTCAAAGGTTGATTGGGGACATCCATCAACTAGAAGGCGGGGTGCATTTTGGCATGACAACTCAGGAGCCTTTCTTGCTCATATTAGGCAAGTCATCCCTGGTGAGAGGATTGAGGCGGGGCAAAGGGAAGATCCTAAGCTAGCTCAGTCATGGAGGATGTGCATAAAGGAGAGAATCATGAATTTTTTAGTGAATGTAGATGGTGTGTTACATTTTGAAACCGTTTATTTGTGCCCAATGTCAATGGTTAAAGAGAAAGTGATAGAAGAGTCCCATAATAGGCCTACTCTATACATCAGGATCAGCTAAGATGTACCATGATCTTAAACAATTGTCCTGGTGCAAAAGGTATGAGAAGACATAGGTGACTTCGTGCCACGATATTTAGTGTGTCAACAAGTTAAAGCTGAACACTGAGACTCGCAGGATTGCTCGCAGATGAGAATTCAGAATGGAAATGGGAGAGGATCACTGGATTTTGTAGTTGGGATTCTCGAACCACTAATGGCTTCGATTCTATATGGGTGATTGTTAAAGGATGACTAAGTTAGCTCACTTCCTCTAGTAAAGACCAGTTTAGTGCAGCTCTCTCTGCCTGGCTGTATATTGATGAGATTGTTAGACTTCATGGGGTGTCATTGTCTATTATATAAGATAAAAGGGTCCAGTTTACTTCAAGATTTTGGAAGGCATTTCAGGAGGCTCTCAGAACTAGGTGGACTTAACCACAGACTTTTACCCCTAGATAGATGGTAGAAAGGAAGGATCCAGACTATGGAGGATATGCTTAGAGCATGTGTTTTAGACTTTGGTGGAAGTTGGTGTGATCACTTGAAACTTGTAGAGTTTGCTTATAATAATAGCTATCAAGCCAGTATCCAGATGGCACCCTTCGAGGCATTATATGGAAGACGTTGCGGGTCTCCTATTGGATGGTTTGAGCTTGGAGAAGCTAAGATTCTAAGCCCAGACCTGGTCCAAGAGACTATAGAGAAAATGTGATTGATCAAAGAAAGGTTATTAAGGCTTGGTCCAACGAAAGCTTATCCTGATAATCGGCGCGAGAGTTAGAGTTCACTGTGGGTGATCACGTGTTCTTGAAGGTGTTTCCCATAAAGGGCGGTGTTGATTCGGCAGCGAGGAAAGCTAAGTCCTCGTTATATTGGACCATTTGAGATCCTAAAGAGTAGGAGTCGTAGCCTCAGGATTAGCATTGCCTCCAAGCATGTCGCCATCCACATGTTTTCATGTTAGCATGCTCAAGAAATATATGCCAGACCAGTCACGTGCTTGCCCACAAACAATTCAAGTTGATGAGAGTTTATTTACGTGGAAGAGCCAATAGCCATAGTGGATAGATAGATTAGAAACCGCTCAAAGAATGTACCCTTAGTAAAAGTAATTTGGAGGAACCATTCTTCAAGGAAGCCACATGGGAAGGAGGAAACTATGGGATGAGATACCTACATCTCTTCCCTCCTCCAGGTATGTCTTTAGATTTCGGGACCAAATCTTTTAAAGGGGGGAGTATGTAACATCCTAGTTAAAATAAATGGGGCAAGAAAATTTTTTAAAATTAGGAAAGGTGTGAGTTACTAGTGGGTCATTCTTGGTTCCTAAATTTCATTAAGTCTGGACCTACCACCTTAGAGGGCTATATAATAGAATCATTTCTTGGGATCAAAAGTCCGGTAAGTGTTCCCTATAGTGAAACAAGTTAAAGAGTGATTTTTAATGAATTTTATGAAATCCTTAAACCTTTCGTTTTTAGCTCAAAAGTTTATAAAATTGTTGAAATTCCTGAATTTGAACTAAAACTCAAAAATTAGATTTTGATTTGCAAGGATTTTGATTTTTTAGATATTTTATTTGAATCCAAATGGGGGGTATTTCCTTATTTACATTTATGTAAATAAATGAAGTAACCATTTGGTGAGCATGCAGCACTCACGAGCACTGCACGGTTGAGGAATAGTAAGGCGGTGCAAGGGGTAAAATTCATGCTCTTTGGTGAGCGTTGCAGCGATCATGAGCGCTGCAATGCTCGATAAAAAAAATAAATATCCCATTTCGGATCCAGAACCTTCAACCACCCAAAAACACAACCCTTCATCTCGAGACGTGAAAAACCTCTTCCTCAACCTATCTTCACTCCAAATCTCCATTTACTTCCATTTCTCCTAATTTTAACTTCAATCCTTCATCTCTAAAGTTTTAAGGTATGTTGTTATTCTAATTTTACTTCTTTTCCCTTTCAATTTCTTCTTGTTCTTGAGGATTTAAAAGGATGCTTACCATAGATGTGTCATAGTGTTCTTTTAGCATGATTGAAGTTAGATTTGAGTGTTTAGAGGTTAATCTAGAAGTTTCCTGCTTCAATGATAGATATGGGTGCCAACTCTGCCTCCTAAAACTCGATGGTGCCTCCTACTGTGTCTTTTGCCACTCCAGGTGAGTGAGTTCCCATATGAAATCTCTATGTTGGTCATTATAGCTATTTTTATTAAAGAAGTGATTTTATGCATGATTGGTAAAGATTACTACAAAAGATTCAAAACTTTTGTTGTTATGTTATGAACTTTTGAATTAAGAACATGAGCATGTTTTGATAAACCCATGGGACTATTATTGATGAAAAGTGCTTTGACAAAGCTAAATTGTGAGAACATGTGTTGTTGACGATTGTATGATCTCTTGGACTTATGAATTCCATCTAGAGTTACACCTAGGATAGATGCCTTGTTTTCCATTTAAACATGATATTGGGTTCTTTGATCAACTGGACAGTAGCTATAGGAACACGTAATGTTAACGACAGTGAATTGAACCTTGGTACCAAGTATGCCTAGGCCAGAAATTTCAAGAAATTGTTGCCTTGGGACGCGATACGTAATGCCCAAGATGTGACTAGAATTGTGAATGAGAATAGAGCTGGTACACTGGGACGGCGGTCGTAATGCCAAGATGTAGCTAGAGAATTGTGGATGAGAATAGGTTGGTAAGCTGGGGAACGATACGTAATGCCTAGATGTAACCAGAAGTAATTATATAAAGATTACTATTTCTCTATTGAGGTCCTGTTGGAATGTTTTACAAGATAAGCATTTTTAGTCTCCTTCACATGCTTATATTCTCATGATCACATTAATTGGTTGAACATTATTTATATTCCTGATTTTCTACATGCCTTCTCCTGGTGGAGGGGTTCCAAGTGAGGACTCACTAAAGGTTTGATAACAAAACTCACCCTCCTTTCCTTTTTCTCTAAATATGGCGCTCCTCAGATACTTCCATGCCATCTTCCTCCAGCAGTGTTAGATCCAGTTGTTGAGCCCACTAGGTGAGGTGTCTAGTATTTTGCTCTAGATGTGCTCCAATGTGATGGGGCAGGATTTCAGGAATTTTAGAGCATGTTGTCTTGTACATAGTCGTATATATTAGAATGTTATTCTGGACTTATAGACTTTCACTTTTCGTAGGCACTTTATATGTAGTGGACTTTCTATACATTTTGTGATAATATATGATTATGTTTTCAATGGACTATGTGAGTTATTTTTATAATTAAGATGCCCAAAACGGTGATTGACATATAGAAAAGGATAAAACTATGTCATGGATCTTTTTATGTGCATATGGAGATGATACAGGTCATGAGGCTTACATGAGAATGGGGTTTCTCACATGCCGGTCACGTGCCTAATTCGGGTCGTGATAGGCACCAGCGGTATCAAAAACACCTGATCTACATACTAAGGGTTTTTCATGCACTTGGGTCTTCCGGCAACATGGGTGGGCCTGGGAAACCCTAAGGCCATACTGAGACTTGTTTAGGGACACGTGGATATGAGGTATGACAATTTTTTATAACATACTTATTTATTTAAAGTATTTTTCAGAGAGTAAGGGAAAAACAATTAACATGCTTGACGAAGGAGCCAACCATGAAGCCTCCATGCCCAGACCTGTAATAGTACCATGGTGCGGCAATATCTCGCATACTCTTGTGCATAGCATGATCTAACCCTTGGTAAAGCACAGTGAGGCACGTCAAGCCCCAACTATACCATCTAATTTCATCCAAATTTGCAAGAAGTTGAAAGAACTTTCCGTGGACCATGCTTGTGCTCTTATTCGACATTAAGAAATGCCCTAATAGAGCTAGTATTTAACTACGAACATTGAATGCTACCAACTCCTCAAAATTTGTGCCAAGCTTATTTATATGAAATGAAAGTCATTCAAATTTTATTTCTCTACCACAACATCGGTCACATTTACCTCGCCACCAAGCAATTATTCATACATATTCTAAAAAAATGTGGTTGCGCCATTAGTAAATCCATTGACCAGGTAAACCTTCTATGCGAAGTCCAAGTAAAATGACAACATCCTCCAGTGTCACCAAGCATTCCCCAATTGGAAGGTGAACTATGTAAGTTTGTGGTATCCACCTTTCTATTAAAGCACTTATAAGAGAAACTAACAATTAAATCTAAAACTTCTAATTTAAAAAAATTACGGATATGTTAACGAAATTGCAAATAAATAAAATAAAATAAAATGATATTTTTATTAAAACTTAAATATAAAATACTTACAATATTTTAATGAATTTGCTTAGACACATATTCATCTAAAATTACTATTATCGGATTCCATTTTTCCAACATGTAAATAAACAAAACTTTCTTCTCACTCACACGCAAAACTCACCATAGAAGCTCTCAAATAGTAATAAAAAAACCCCCCAAGCACTAAAATAGAACCCTCCAACATTCAAAAGCTTTGAACTCCCTTCTTCTTAACTTTTCATTTTATAGATGCAATGTTGCTTCTCGATATGAGGTGACACTGTTGTAGGTATTGAGGCAAGCTAAAATCTCACCTCCAATAAGGTTCTCTTTGAAATCTTGGTTGACGTAAGATTCTACTACAACTGGCCAAACACAACTTGCTCTACCTCCTGCATGCCACCTATCTTCGCATACCTACTTCTGAAATCTCGCCTGAACGTAATTCTCGTTGCACCTAACCGACGACATGTTGGTGCCTCCCTTTGTCCCCACGTGCCTTGCTTCTCCACCACTCGCGTGATCCGTTTCTCTATTGTTGCTTCTAAAATCTCGTGCCACCCTAGATTCTTCAACTAACATTTGCACGTAAAGCATGCCTCATCAGATGTCTGTTTTGGCTAGTAAATCACGCCTAAGACATGATTTAAACTCCACATGACCATAATATATGCCCCAAACCCATATTAATGAGAATGATTCGCTCATTATCCATATAAAAAATAATTTGCCTATTTTTGAGCAATATTTTGAATATAAACCAACCAAACACATTTTCATTATAGCTTTTCATTTTTAGTGAAAATGAAAACAAAAAACATGCAATCCAAACACACTTTAGGAGCCTGGTTAGTTTCAAGTTTTCACTTTCAAGTTTCAAGATTTTGTGAAGGAAATACTAAAAATTAGAAATAAAACTGAAAACTATAATTTGTAGTTTTTAGAATTTTTAGTATTTCCTTCACAAAATCTTGAAAATGAAAATGAAAACTAAAACCAAACATGCCCAATTTATGGCATGTTTGATAAGCAATTTTAAAACTAGTTTTCATTTTTTAAAAATAAAAAAATAGAAAAACATGTTTGTAAGGATGTTTTGTCATGTTGATTTTAAAAATAGAAAACTAAAAGTGAGTTTTAAGAACGAAATTGGAAAACATTTTTAAGGTGTTTTCTATTTTTTTGTTTCAGAAAATAAGAGAAGAAACGGTGACAATTTTGCAAATACTTGGTTTTATTATTTTCAAACTCACTTTCGAATATCACTATTCTAAGAAAATTGGGATTTGTTAAAAGAAACCCTCTTCCTCTCTCTCCCACAATGCAACCTGCAACCTCCCTCCATCTCTTTCATCCTCTTCACGAAATGACAATGAACATCACCAAGAGCTATGAGAAGAAGCTCCTGAAAGAAAATGCCTAAGGCATCTTCTAAGCACAACTCCAAGGATGATTTGTGGTGCGACAAACGCAGAGGGACCATTGTAACACCCTAATAATTAACCCAATACACCTAGGTATACTGATTAATTACTAGACTTTACTTTTGCTTCAGTTCCTTAATCATGCTTTGAAAATATGAGTGAAATTACGAGCCATTTTTTTTAAAACATAATTGAAAACGTAAGCGTTTAACGTGAATGATTTAGCAAGATTTAAAAGACACATAGGAATTTACAAACATCACATCATAATATATTGGCTCCATCATACAGCATCCATAAGCACACCATAATGCATATACATGATAACCTCACTCATAAATTCCCTCTTAAACAAATACATCAAACTAGAATACATAAGACAACATATGCACTTAAAGTACATAACCTTAAAGGCCGAAGAGAGCTATCCTAAAACTAGGGTATACGATACGCTCAAATATATTAAGAACTTTCTACGGCCATTGCCCTGAAATGGTGGAATATATCCTATCTCCAGACGAATTCCTTTAGAAAAGGGGCACACGAGATGTCCTAGGCGGGGCGCATAGATGGTCTTCGTGCAATCTTGGCTGCACCACAGTTTCCTCACTACCCTCTTTCACACGCGGGAGTAGAAGGAGAGCTCTCAAATATCTTGAGTAGGGTCTGTCTAATGGATTGTCTCAGAATACCTCGTTTGAGGGACATAAACGGGAATACCATGGATAGCGGATGAGGCGAAGTAAGTACGTAGCATCCTTTCATCATGTGGCGGGCGTGTCAAAAACCATTTTGTCACCATACGAAGAAGACGGGAAAAACGATAACTAGGAACGGGGTGTGCAAATGGACGTCCTACAAAAACAAAAACAAGAAGTGCGCACCTCCCTTCAAAGTGATATGAACGATGCTCCAGGGTCGTAGTGAAATTCCCATGTAGGGGTATCAACATATAGGACGAATGTCGCCATCTGTTATTGAAGACAATGACGGAAATAAAGAAAAGGGAGTGAAAATCTTGCTAAAGAATTCTCAGTAGGGTATCTCCTTCTATAGTGTCATCATCAAAGTCTCCAGGAACCTCGGGATTATTATGAAATAATTAGCATCCTAGGATTGATTAATTAAGTTTGAAAATATATTTTATCGAGGTTCGTCGTTTAATCATGCGTCTTATAATGCATCATAAACTTAGCATGTCATGTATATAATGAACTTTTCCTTTCATATATAATAACATAGTTATGCATAAAATCACATCATATTCCTCATCATCATTTCATAATACTAGGCATAGCAGAACATCATATTTCTCATCATCATCTCATAAATACTATGCATAGTAGAACATCATATTCACATAATGCATTTACTTAGTTTCTTAGGTGACTTAAAGTTACTTTCATCATCATTTTCCTGGGCCACCCTATACTCCACCCTTTTGGGAGTAATCTAGGTTATGAGCTCATACCTTACTAGTCGTCACTAGCATATACTTATCCCTTTTGATAAGTTAAAATCCGACTCTACCCTTTTGAGAGAACGGTTTAGGGGCAAGAATCACGTTTTCACCACCTATAGTCTGATGGGTCCAAAGGATCATTTCCTCATAAATTTAAGTCACTATTAAGTCTTTGCATGTTATATCATAATACAATTCTCAATTCATAATCATTCATAACATTTTTTCGTTTATAGTCTTATTCTGGAATAATATATATACCAACTGTAATCATGCATCTAGGAGATCCAGGAAAGAGAGGTGGGTCACAAATGGACACGCTTAAATACCAAGTCTTAGCCAGAACCTTTCCAAATTACACTTTCAGTTATATACCTTCTTCCAGGCAATCAAAGAATATTTCATGCATAAGCATTCTCATTGTTTGCAACAAGCAATTATAACATACAAGCCCGGAAATCATTCAATGACGTCAAATACTTAATAAGCATCAAATCACTACATAGACTTATCATTTAAAACATCAAAGAGGCATCATCATAAATCCTTATCAAAAAGCTGTCTTAAACAACCGAAACTCTAAAATCGGGCAACCTTAATTATTGAACTGATTAATTATGCATCTAAGGGACTTATTACCATCAATTATAAGTCCTAAGAACGTTATTAGACAATACGGGGCAGCATAGACGTAAGTTGTTCTTAAGATTTTAGTGTGCTAGAAGTTGCGTTTTAACCCTTTCTCATTCCGTCTTTACTTATGATGCTAAAATTAATTACTAAACCAATTATGAATCATTCTCCCTTATCTAAACATGATAAAATCTGGTTCTTAAAATCACTAAAGGCTCTAAAAATACATAAATTTCATTCTCTAAAGTTCTAGAAATCTTGCTTTTATGGTTTTCTAGTTGCTAGTTTCATTTTTAGTGTTTGGGATCAATCTTACACTAATTGTTACCAAATTTTTCGTGGCTTAACCAATCTTAAACAAAATTATATCATACTAAAATAGATTTGGTAATGGCTAAACTTAAAGAGATCAAAGACTAGCTAAATTCAAGCTTTATGGTTGTTTTATATAGCTAGTTTCTCTTCTAACTTGCATAGAATTGTTTCCTCATCAATAAACATAATAATCACAACTTTAAACATATTAAATCATCATCATACATTGGTAATAAACTCAGATTAGTGGCTGAATCATGAACCTATCATAATCACATTTTAAGTGTACATGAAATACTAGTTTCTTGTAAAGTCTTTGCAAGGCCTCAAATTTCTTTTAGAAACTAATTCTTTTTGCTAAACTTGAAAGAATCTTCATGATTAAAATTTCTCACTTAGGATAAAAGGAGCAAGTCTTGAGCTTAAGAGATTTATGTGATATCTTAGAATCATAAACATGCTATGCAACCTCATTTTAATCTTGTCATTATAAGGTGATAACTTGGAATTATAAACATGATATGCAAATCCATTTCCTTATCTTTAAGATTTAAGGTGATGACTTGAAAATTATACATGATGCAAGAGCTTGAAATATAAACATGATGCAAGAAGCTGAAGGCGTAGTCAACAGGCCGGTGGAGGGAGAAGAGAATCTTAAGAAACGGAGCGGTGGTAATCCGCACTGGACCGGTGAAGGGAGAAGAGAATTATTATTACATCTTTTTAAGCTCCAATCTCAAGACTTCTTAAAGAATCAATTCTTTAACTCCAATAATCTTATTTCTTTGCTTGTGATACTTGGGCAAGTCTTTGAGCTCTAGGATCTTTAGGTGATGACATAAAATAAACATGCCATGCGTTGATTCTTTTAGCCATTATAAAATAAAGTGAGAGCATAAAATAAATATGAGATGCATCCTCTTTATTATCTTTGAAGATTAAGTGACAACTTGAAATATAAACATGAAATGCAAGCTTGGAAATTTAAACATGAGATATGCAAGTTCATTTATTTATTCTTGAGAATTTAGTGATGACATTAAAAGTAAACATGGTTATGCAAGGCATAAACTTAAACATGGATGCAAGTTACTTTTATTTCTTTACTAGAGCTCTTCCAAGACTTTAGAGAAATATAAATTCAACCCAATATATATATCTTAGCAAGACAAAGTGAAAAATACATCTTTCAAGTTCTAAACTCAAGATCTTTATTTTTACATCATAAAAACATCATTCTTTAAAGTTTTGCATCAAGTGGAATTTTCAAGCTTTAAAGGCCTAACTTGTGATGGATTTACAACCAACACTCAAGGTCCTCATCATCAAGCTATCATCATATTCCTTCTTAGGCCATTTGGCCAAAATCATTAAAGAAAAATAAGGAAAGAAAAATCAAAATTGTAAAGCTTTAAAAACTAGTGAAACCTTCAAGTTTTAGAGGTCTAACTTGTGAAGGCTTTGCAACCAACACTCAAGAACCTCATCATCAAACCATGGTCTCATCATAATCTAGGCCATAAGGCCAAAATGTTTTTAAAAGAAGGGGAAAACAGAAATTGAAAGCTAGAAGAAAGTCCATGAAATCATCATTTTTGAGCTAGAAACATAACTTGTCATAGCATAAAATGAACTTAGAAACAACTCCCTACCTAATCTGATTTGAAGGAAAGGAAGAGAACTTAGTTTCTTGGAGTGAAATGAAAGAAAATATTCTTGAAAACTTGAAGAAAGAATTCAGCCAAGAGGAGGAGGAAATGAGAGCTTTTGGTGCTTTGGAAAAACTAGAAATGTGTACAATTTTGAGCAAGCATCTAAGACTCCTTAAGCATGCCTATTTATAGAGGATTTAAGTTCATGTATGGACAAGAGGAGGAGGCATAATTTTCGGATTTTTCATGGGGAACAAAGGGAGGAAAATCATTTCTTGTTTAAGGCATGTTTTATGCCATGTTTTAGGGAATTTTTTGGCATTTTGTTTTAGTGCATTATCTTGCAATAATTCTAATGATTATAGCTGAATTATTTCGTGCATTACAGCCTCATGGAAGAGGGTTTTGTGTGTTCCATGTATTATTTAGGTGTAGGCAAGATATTCATGCAATTTAGAGAATTTACGGTTAAGGACTTAGGTGAATTAGTAAGCAATTTGAGTGTTTTAAAGCAATTTTAGGTTCTAATCAATTTAAATAAATAATTTTGACTCTAGATTAATAATTAGAATTTAATAAGCTTTAATTTGAGCCTAATATTGCTTAGGTTTCGTTAGCAAATCAAAAATCTCAAAATTTGTAAAACTACACAAAGACAGGGGCAAAACGGTCATTTTACTTAAAAATTGCCCGAGACCACCCGAGCTTAACCAATGGTTAATCATGGCTTAAAAACACCTTTTAACACATTTTAGTGAGGTTTGGCTAGTTGACGCAAATCGGTTAAAACGGCGGGGCATTTTGGTCATTTCGCACGTCAAAGTTCAAAATTAGGATTCTTCTCCTCTATTAACACTCATAACACAAACAATCCCTTATTAACATCAAAACATCCCTTGAGGATGGGTGGGGCCTACATCCTCATTTTCTGAGTAAAATAACCTCAGGGGCATTTTGGTCATTTCACACGTACAGAAAATCGGGTTTTGCAATACTTGCACGAATTGCTCCTAACTTCTCTTTTAACATTATATTCCTTTATTAAGGATTGTTTGGTCTCAAATTTTATATAATATTTACCTATGGTAATTCGTAATTCCTAATGACAGTAAAAATTCCAGTAAAAATTGGGGCGTACAACCATGACGTGGTGTTCGATGTCAACATCAAGGTCGACGTCATTGTTAGGGTTGAGGGCTGTGATAATGGCTAATGCTTTGGCGGTAAAACAGCGATAGGTAAGTTGGAGGTGGCTCACGAGGAGGGTTGTGAAGGACTATGAATGGAGGTGAGATGGCAGAGGTTCGTGTACAGGGGTTGTGTTTAGTGGCTTCAGAGTAGTAAAGGATGAAGGTTGATGGCTTAATTTTTGTGGCTTAGAGTGGTCACGTGTGGCTACATGATGAGGGAGATGATGATGACCGAAGGAGGGTGGCTAAGTGGTGATGATGATAGTGGATCAATTTGGGGTGATGGTTAAGATGGTGGGATGATTTTTGTTATTTGGTTATTTTCATGTTTGGGGTGACGCATTGCAAGACCTTAATTGTTCTAAGAATGTACTCATATGGTGGGTTATTTTTTGGGGCTATAGTGGGCTATATTGCATGTATTGAAGCTGTTTGTTTTGCTCCTCGTATGAAATCTCTCTTTGGTGTGAACATACGATCATCCTGAGAATGAGATTCAAAGGCACAATAAGGAGTTCTAGGGGCACTTGGATTGTAAACATTTGTGGTGGTAGGGACTTGATTGTACTTTGATTGTGGCACTATGAGAACATATGATCATACATTCATGTTACATATATTTGCTAATTTTTTAAAAAATATTTGCCAAACAAGTTTTTGTTTTATTACTTTAAATATTTGTTTTTAAAAATAATTATTCAAACATATTTTTATTTTTTATTATTATAAAATTATTTTAAGAATAAAATTATAAAATAGATTTTTTAATTTTTTATTTTTCAAAACTATTTTAAACTTATTTTCTAAAATAGTTTTGGAAAACAAAAACACAAAAAAACACTTCCAAATGTTATGAAATATTATTCATTTATGGATGTCCATATCTTTAGCTGATTTAGTTAAGATTTGATTTGATTAGATAGAATCTGTTATGATTTAATGTAATATTATATCTTCTTCTTTTGGCTATAAATAGCCCTTTGGATGCTCCATATAGAGTATCTTTGAGATTATCAATAAGACTATTCTTTCTCTTCTTCTCCATTATACTCTCTATCTTATTTTTTATAAGACGTTCTAGCATTTCTTCTCAAGTGAAGAAGCTTATTAATACAATGTAGGCATGATTCCTTCTTCTAGGATTCTTTATTTATGGTGGAAATTGGGAGAGCATTCGATACAAGCCACAATTCTTTTCTTAATGCCGCTATACTTACGGAGGCATTTGTTCTTGGTTGGTTTTTTTTCCCTATATTATATACAATGGTGAATAGGAAGGCTTGAGGTAAGACATCTTTACCATATTTATATTGAATATTATATGTTGAGATTCATCTTTACTCAATAAGTTTAAGACTAATAAATAAGAAAATGTCCATTCCAGAAGAATTACAAACAATACCTTTTGTTTGGGTCTTGAAGACATCATTAAAAAAAAGGAGGAAAATCCTACATCCAGAAGGATTGCACAAATCAATAATTATTAATCGCTTTAATTTTTAATTTATTTTATTGGACTATATCAATATGTATTCCTTCTACTTTATTCTATTCTATACCATTCCCAAAGTGAATGAAAATTATATAGAAAAATAGATAATCATTCCCTGAAGTGAATGAGAATTATACAAAAATGGATAATTATTCCTTGAAGTGAATGCATCCTTATTATTGAAAATTATCCAAAAAATATAATTGATTTATTCCTCTATTTGAGGAGATTTGCAATTCCAGAAGTAAATATGTCAAAAGATCATTTCATAAAGTAAATAATTCTATTATTCACATCACCTAAAGTATGTGACATTATATTTTCTAGAAGGAACATTTTTATATTTATATTCCTGAAGTGAATGTATTTATTAAGTATTTATATTCTTTTGAAGAGAATGATATAATGGGTTTATTTATTTTCCATTCTTAGCTACCTTTATAAAGGATTATATCTAAATATTTTTAAAAGATACTGATCTTTTTGATAAAGTACAAAGAAGGCTGTGAGCCTATATGGTACTACTTGTAGTTGCAGTGTGATAAATATATGTTGAAAAATATTCTTGACTTTAATATCTCAAAGGTGCTCCTGGCTAACATGTTAACAAAAGGGCTTTACAAGATGTCAAATAATGAGTTTTCATGAAAAAATAAATTCGTAAAACTTGCTCAATTGGCTCTCTCCATTCCCTGAAGTGAATGTGACAAAAAAAAAGAATTATAACCCCAGAAGTGGTATCAAAGCCGATGCTTTGGCTAGGCCATGGTGTTTGTTTGCGCTTGGCGTGGTATCAACTCTTGATTAGAGCATGGACAGGATTTTGTATTTGGCTTTCGTAAAAGCTTGTTTAAGGGGGAGCACACCATGTTGGACCTCACACTTTGGGGGAGATTGTTGGTTTAAGTGTGATAAATATAATGAATGTTTTGGCTATGTCATCAAAGTAAATTTGACATGTACCTATCGTATATTGAGATGTTTGTTTGATCTTGATTAAGTATCATTAAAGGAGAATAAGAAAATGCAAAGGCGATTCTTTTTCAATATATATTATGAAATCATTTCATGATTAATATTAGTCATTTGGATGTATCTTTTTATCTTTTATATAAATATTAATTATTTGATTTAATAATGAAAGTTTTTATTGGATATATTACTTGATACTTTTTCAAGGAATATTTTATTTTAAAACTTTTAGTACTAATTGTTCTCAATATTGAATAAAATAACTATGTTATTCGTGGCATATTTCATAATTATTAATTATATTTTTATGTGATATTGTTGAGATTTACCATATCATTTACTTTATTAATTTATGTCACATGATAATCTTATTTATTATCATGGTTAATATATCATGAAATAATAATATATGTTCCTAATATTTTAGAGTAATTGTGATACATGTATTTATATTACCATTATGTCATTACAAATTTATTTTCACTTACATGATATGTTAATGCTTTAATGATATATTTTGATATTTTTATCTTGTAATAAGATAATAAAATCTTAACTTGATTATTAGTTTTGTGAATATGATTGAAGGCCCAAGAAAGCTACTATTATGTTTCAGAAGAAATAAAATTAATTAAAAATATTAATATCATTCTTGGTAGTAAAATGAATGAAGGCTCAGAAGAGTTACTATTTATTTCGAAGAAACAAAAATGATTCTACTAGTTACAAAAGTAATAAGGAGACTTGGTGAGTCTAAAGATATTTGCTAAAATGGATATCATCTTGTGATAATGAGTGAGGAAAATAGTGAGTATGTCCATATCACAACTTATGCTTTAGGTAAGAAAGTTGCTTTAGAAAATTTTGTTGCACTTTCTTCTGGTCTATTGTACTAATATGAGTACAATTGAATCATCATATGCTATTGTGAACAATGTTTAGCAGGATGATTTTACCTTTTGGCATGACTGGTTAGGACATCCTGAAGCAATAATGATATAAGGAATTATTGAAAACTTAAATGAGCATTTGTTGAAGAACAGAAGATTCTTCATTGTAATGAGTTTTCTTGTCCTAATGTTCTCAAAGTAAATTAATTATATGGCTTCACCATCAAAGATTGATTTAAATCTCTTAAATTCCAGAAGGAATTTAAGGTGATATACGTGGATCAATTCATCCACCATATAAACCTTTCAAATATTTTATGATTTTAATATATGCATCTATGAAATGGTCATATGTGTGCTCATTATGATTTCGCAATTCTGAAGCTTGCGATATTAATTGCGCAAATTATTAAGAGCACAATTTCTTGATTATCCAATCAAAATAGTTTATCTTGATGATTCTGGTGAATTTATTTCTCAAGCTTTTAGTGCTTGTAGGCCAATGTTATAAATATTGAACATCTAATTATTTATGTTCACATATAGAAAAAGTTGGCTAGCATAATTAACTTATAAAAGACCTCCAGTTAATTGCTAGACCACTTGCTCATGCGAACAAATCTCCCAATTTCTAGTTGGGTGCATATTATAGCACTTATTTCTATAAGGCTAACAAATTGCCAATAATTTTCTCCCTTACAATTACTTCACCTCCGCCAAAAGGTTCTCATTTAAGACTTCAGAAGTGTAGTATATGTCCTAATTGCCATTTTTTTCAAATGGGACTCTAAAGAAAATTGGAGATATATGTTGGATATGATTCTTCCTTTATGGTAAAAAACATTGAAATACAAATGGGATGTTTTAAGGCTCATTTGTGAGAAATAATGTTTCCAACATTAGGGGGAGAGTTGAGACATCTGGAAAAGAAAATAAATTGGAATGCATAAATATTCTATTTAGATCCTCACACAAGACAATGTGAATTAGAAGTTCAAGGGATTATACATTTGCAAAGAATAGCAAATGAATTGCCAGATGCATTTTTTATTATACAAAAGGATAACTAAATCTTATATACAGCTAAAAATGCCCTAATATGAATTGATGTCCCTGTTGGGCAATTGGTCAATGTAAAAATTACACGCCAGAAGAGTGGTAAGATCGATTCCAAAAATAAAAATCCTTGAAAAAGAAGTGGGGTAAAGAGGCCAAATGATGTAATGAAGGTAAATGATACTCTTCCTATAAGAATAGAGATATAGTAAGGACATTGTTTCAAGTCCAAAAATTTGATATATTTGAAACGCCAGGAAGTGTTAAGGTACCTGAAAATAATCATTGAAAATTATGAGATCTCAATAGACTATGTCTCTATAGGAAAAAAGGTGGAATCGACGAGTAATAATTATCGACAATATATTTGCATATAATATAGCGCTAAATATTATGCAAGAAAATGAGATCTTAACCCAGAATCATCGAAAAATGTCTACGTAGAAATGATTGGATAAAAATGGAAGAAGCCATCTAGGTTGAATTAGATCACTTCAAAAACGTGAAGTCTTTGGCCTGTAATTCAAACACCAAAATGTGTGAAACCTCTGGGATACAAATAGGTATTTGTGAGAAAAAGAAATGAGAAAAATGAAATTATACGCTATAAGGTTCTACTTGTAGCACAAGGTTTCTCACAAAGACCTAGTATAGATTATGGCGAAATGTATTCCCCAGATAGTGGATACAACAATGTTTCGATATTTGATTAGCTTATCTACACATAATAAGCTAAATGTGCATTGATAGATGTTGTAAGCCTATCTATATGGTTCATTAGATATTTATATTTATATGAAAAGTCCCTGAATGATTAAAAACATTATCTAATGAATGTCCCAGATATGTACTCAATCAAATTACAAAGATCTTGATGCGAGTGTTAGCCCAACAAATTAAAAATTTATAAAGTGCCAAGTTGCACAAAAAATGTAGTAGAGGGCACAACTAAGTCGTTATCAAAGGAAGTGTTCTAATTGATTCACGAGATTTGGGGGTTTTAGAAATTGTAACAACTAAATTAAATTAAGAAATTATAATGAGAAAATTATATGAGAAAATTACCTCACAAGGATCCTTAACAATAAGAATTATTCAATCATCGGTTCAAAAGATGAATTCACGGTAGTGGTTACTTTCATTAGTTATGTTATCACGCAACAATGATGCAATTCTACTCAAGGTTATACAATCGCACTTCCACTAAGGGTTTGGCTAACATATGAACTAGTAATTCACGTGATTCTATGAACCTATGCAAGTTGATTACCAATTCCAGCAACCTACTTCCTATCGGAGTTAATTTCAATCCCTAACCAATTGGATGTAATTAAATCATCGACTAAATACCCAATGGTATCTAGATTTTACGCAACGAATGCACAATCAAACAACTCTAAAAATACAATTACAAAAATCTTCGCAATTGATATCAAAAGAGAAAGTAAACGGGAAGAAAAACCAACCATGAATTGCAATTAAAATTGGGAACCTCAAGAACAATCTCAATCTTAGATTATCCTTGTCACGGTAAAGAGATTACTCCTCCATAGGGGGAGTTTCACAGCTGTTATTGAAAGAAAGCTGTAAATTGAAATCCCAAACGGGAGCCAAAACAAAGATTGGGAACTCCCAAAACCTAGAGAGAGAGAGTGTGTAGAGAGAGAGGGGGGGTTCTAGAGAATAGAGTAAGTTAATTGACGGTCTCAGAGTTTGAGTTCTTGAAAACCTAAAAAATTAAATTGAAATTGGGCTCCGTTCACGAAATAAGAGTCAAGGTGAAGCTGGCAACATACTAATGACCGCCTGGGCGGTTTTAGCTTGGGCGGTCTCCGTGAGAAATCAGCGTAATTGTTTCCTCTCCACCTGGGCGGTCTTTTCCGCCTGGGCGATGAACAGAACACTTCAAGCTATTTGAGATCCAAAACATTCGAATTAGCTCTTCGGCCTAGAAATAGCACTTGTAGCCCTTTGAATAAGCTTTCCAACGCCGTAGAATCACCTCAATCGGACGTCTAGCTCCAGATATTAGCAAAATACTAATTGAGGGTCAAACTAGACAACATTAGAATATCGCAGTGTTCCTGAGTTCTCTTCTACTCTAATGCACTAACCTGGAAGTCCCTATTATCAAACAACACTCCCACAAAGAGGTTAAAAACACAAAGCACTTCCAAGAAATGATTATGCACCAAGAATAATGTTTATAGCTATGAAATTAACCAATGATGCATATTGAGGACAAAGTGCAAATTCACTAATTTAACATCAATTGAGTACAATTCAAATGCAAAATGTCAGGAGTTAGGGACAGAGAATGAGTGCATAAATGCAACTCATCAAACTCCCACACTTAAACAATTGCATGTCCTCATGCAAGAGACTAATGGATGCGGCAAAGCAAGGCTGGACTCCTAACTCTAAAAATGCATGATGCATGGAAAATAACAATACACCAATCCAATGGACCTAGAGATACAAGCAATGGGCTTTCACACTAACAATCAAAGAGGATCTCAACAAGCAAGGCATGAGTAAGAGCATAGCACACAAGGTAGAATCAATATACATGACGAATGCATTAAGTACAAAAATCCTCCCAAGGTTAGTGTTTGCCACTCATTCACTCAAGTGTTTTAGGGTATGATGTACACTCAAATAACCTCAAATGAAAATGCATTACCATAGGCTTGTCAAGGGTCTCATTCTCCATTTGTTACACACACATGCATATTGAATCAAGAGGACTTGTTTTTTATTGTGATGGAGTTTAGGTGAAGGTGGGAGAATATAAGGCAGTGGAGCTAAACCTCTAGTCAAAGGAGAGCAAATGCATACACTAAGAGCACAAGTGTTTAAGGGTACACCTTCAACCAAACTTTTCAGAATTTTTTTTTTTTCAAATCAACCTTTCTTTTCTTTTCTTTTTATTTTTTTTATTTTCTTGGTATACCACTTGCTGAATTTTGAGTACACATTGTTCCTCCCCCACTTAAATTGGGGCATGTCCTCATGCTTTCCCCCACTTATGCTCAAACACATATAAGAATTTACACAAATGCTCTCAAGCCTAAAAGGTTCGGGTTTTTCATGGTTTTTCACTTTTGGCTAATGATGTGCTAAAACAAAAGAATGGACAATAGGGCTCAAAGGGGCTAAACAATGGTAACATGCAAATGTTGGCTATATGGGCAAGTGGCTAAAAACAAAAAAAATGCCTCAATCATATTCAAACATGCACATGAAAAACATATTTTCAAACAAGACTCTAAGCAAGTTCTAGAATACAAATACAAAGAGGGAAACACACATGAACAAATAAGCATGGAACATGATAGTCCAATCAAGAGGCTCAAAATCTCACAGGTAAAAGTGCATGTACTCAATCCAATCAAGAGAGTGAATCCACCAAGCATGCAATACAAAGTAGTCAATGCCAAGCAAGTCAATAAAGTGCATGTGGTGTGAGCCTATGCATGTAACCTCTAAGCACCAAAAGAATGGTGTGAAAGCAAATAAAAATAAATATGATGCAAGATGCAAAATTAAAATAAATAAAATGCATAAAGTAAAAAGGAAGGGAAAGGAAAACCTACGGTGGGTTGTCTCACAGCACTTTGCGTTAACGTCCCTAAGTTGGATGGTCAAGACTTCATGGAGGGTGTGTAGCTTCAACCCAAAGATAGGCCAACTGAGCCCTTGGAGTCTGGGGCATCATGGAGGTACGTTAAGCTAATACTCATCGATGGTGCACGGACCACCCTGGAGTTTTCTAATTCAATTACACCATCAGGGTGCACATGGTTGACCAAGAATGGCCCCTCCATCTAGACTTCGGCCCTAGCCATCCGTTTTGCGGGGCTCATGTAGCAAGATCCACTGCCCCTCACAAGGCTTCTTACCCAACATAGGCTGGTCATGGAGCACTTGGAAAATGATAACTGGTGCCTAGGTGGTGTACCTATCTGAAAGCATGGAAAATTCTCCACGACAGATTCATCATATCCCATGGGAGAAGAAAAGAAAGGGAAGGGGGGTTGTGCATCCTTACCAAGTAAAATATCACATGTATCTTCCACTAGGAGTCAATGACATCAATGCCAAACACAGAATGGTCCTCAGAGGGAATTTCATGGCATCAGACAAACAAAATTGGGCTTTCAAGTCCCGCACTCCATGGATAATGTACCAGCATAAACATCAATTTTGGTTAAAGATTTCAAAAGGGTCTACCCAAAATTAATGTATGCTGGTTGGCATCAGTGTCATTCTCCAACTCAAGCACATAAAAATCGCAGGGAATATTAAATCATTTACCTTTACTAGGACATCTTCTAATACCCCTCTGGCCTTGTGATGTCTGGTTGGCAAGTTGGATTAACCCAGTGGGCTTGAGTTCCCCAAAGTGTAAGGATTTGTAGAGTGATTTTGGCATAACATTAATGCCAACTCAGAGATAAGCCATGGCTTGCTTGATTCCAGGTTCCAATGGTCCAGGGAACATTGAATATGCCAGGATCCTTACACTTGGGTGGCAGGTTGCTTGGCTTGATGAGGGAGGAAGCATTCACTCCCATAGTCACCTTCTCTTCTCAATCCCTGTAGTCTTCTCTTGTTGGTGCATAGATCTTTCAAAAATTTGGCATACCTGGGTCTGCCTAATTGCATCCAACAGAGGGATATTTACTTTCCTTCCTAAAAGTCTCCAAGAGGTCCTTCTCCAACTCCAATTCATTGGACCTCTGGGTCTTGCAACTCATTGTGGGAAGGGCAATGGAATGGGTCTTTCTTCCTGCTCTTCTGCTTGCTTGGTTGGGTGCAGGCTTATCTCCTCACCTCCTGGCTGTCTCATCCTCCTGACTCTCAACCACAACCTCCTCTAAAGGACCAACAACCTCGGGTGAAGCTACCAACCTCAAAGTAATGGCAGAACGTTCCCTTGGGTTGGGAAGTCTTGAGAAGGAAAGGTGGATGCATTCCCATCCTGGGATTGGGAACTCTCTAGCCTCACAATTGCATTTCGCATCTCTTGCATGGCTTGTTCCTGTTTCCTCTGTGTTTCAATCATCATTTTCATCATCTCCTGCCATGGTGCATCTTGAAGGGCGGGGGGCAGTGGCTGGAGCTCCTGAGGTGGCTATGGAGCAGGTGGTTGTTGGTAGACATGAGGGTAGCTCTGCTATTTTCTAGGTGGAACATATTTTGCTATTTTGATAGTTTTCCACCTTCAATTAGGGTGATCTCTCAGAACAGGGTTATATGTGCTCCTGTAAGGGTCTAGCTGCTAGTTATTATTGATTCTGAGGTCTTAGGGAACACATTGCTGGCAGCAACTAAGGTGGGGTCCTCCTACACTGTGGACATACATAGTCATATAGGTATTACAAGAACAAATACCACAAGCTGACTAAGGTGAAGGAATCTCCTAAACTGATTCAAGGCCATCTGTTTCAAAAATTCTCAGTTCATCCAATTTCTTCTCTACCCTGCTATTCTCAGCTGGAAGATTTCACCCACATGATAAGTACTACTACAGCTCTAACCCAAGAACCTGTAACGTCCCATTTTTCCTGTAATTTTTACTGTCATTAGGAATTACCAATTCCGTAGGTAAATATTATATAAAATTTGAGACCAAACAATCCTTAATAAAGGAATATAACGTTAGAAGAGAAGTTAGGAGCAATTCGTGCAAGTATTGCAAACCCAAATTTCTGTACGTGTAAAATGACCAAAATGCCCTTGAGGTTATTTTACTCAGAAAATGAGGATCGTGGGCCCCACCCATCCTCAAGGGGATGTTTTGATGTTAATAAGGGATTGTTTGTGTTATGTGTGTTAATAGAGGAGAAGAATCCTAATTTTGAGCTCCAGCGAAATGACCAAAACGCCCTTGCGGTTTTAACTCTGATTTGCGTGGCTAAGCCCGAACCTCACTAAAATGTTTTAAAAGGTGTTTTTAAGCCATGATTAACCATTGGTTAAGCTTAGTGGTCTCGGGCAATTTTTAAGTAAAATGACCATTTTGCCCATGTTCTATATAAGTTTTACAAATTTTGAGATTTTTGATTCGTCTAACGAAACCTAAGCAATATTAGGCTCAAATTAAAGCTTATTAAATTCTAATTATTAATCTAGAGTCAAAATTATTTATTTAAATTGATTAGAACCTAAAATTGCTTTAAAACACTCAAATTGCTTACTAATTCACCTAAGCCCTTAACGTAAATTCTCTAAATTGCATGAATACCTTGCCTACACCTAAATAATACATGGAACACACAAATTTCTCCTCCTTGGGCTGTAATGCATGAAATTATTGATGCCATTATGCATCAGAATAATTGCCCAAAGATACACTAAAACAAAATGCCAAAAATTCCCTAAAACATGGCATAAAACATGCCTTAAACAAGGAATGATTTTCCTCCCTTTGTTCCCCATGAAAATCCATCAGCCTTCCTCCTTCATTTGTCCATTTATGAGCTTCAAAATCTCTATAAATAGGCATGCTTGAAGATGTTAGAAGCCTTGATCATAACTTACACAATTCTAGTTCTTAGAAGCACCAAAAGCTTTCTTTCTTCCTCCTCCTTGGCTGAATTCTCTCTTCAGTTTTCAAAAAGATTTTCTTCCATTTCACTCAAAGAAACCAAGTTCTCTTCCTTTCCTTCAAATCAGATTAGGTAGGGAGTTGTTTTTAAGTTTATTTCTATGTTTTGCTAAGTGTTGTTCTTGGTTCAAAATGATGATTTCATGGATTTTCTCTAGTTTTTCCATTTGGTTTTCTTCTTCCTTTTTCTTTAACCAATTCGGCCATATGGCCTAGGTGGGACTAAGATGATGGCTTGATGATGAGGACCTTGAAGGTGGGTTGTGAATCCATCACAAGTTAGGCCTCTAAAGCTTGAAAGTTCCACTTGATGCAAAACTTTAAAGAATGATGTTTTTATGATGATTTTATGATCTTGAGTTTAGAATTTGAAAGATGTATTTCTCACTTTGTCTTGTTAAGATATATATATTGAATTTGTATTTCTATAAAGTCTTGAAGGAGCTCTAGTAAAGAAATCAAATGAACTTGCATCCATGTTTAAGTTTATGCCTTGCATAATCATGTTTACTTTCTATGTCATCACTAAAATTTCAAGAATGAATAAATGGACTTGCATACTCATGTTTAAATTTCCAAGTTTGCATTTCATGTTTATATTTCATGTTGTCACTTAATCTCTAAAGATAATAAAGAAGTTGCATCTCATATTTATTTTATGTTCTCACTTTATTTTATAATGGCTAAAAGAATCAACGCATGACATGTTTATTTTTATGTCATCACCTAAAGATCCTAGAGCTCAAAGACTTACCCAAGTATCACAAGCAAAGAAATAAGATTATTGGAGTTAAAGAATTGATTCTTTAAGAAGTCTTGAGATTGGAGCTTAAAAAGATGTAATAATAATTCTCTTCTCCCTTCAGGTCCATGCGTTCCGGCTGGTTTTTAAGTTCTCTCCTTCCACTTCCTATGCGGACTACCAGCTCCAGTTTCTTGCATCATGTTTATATTTCAAGCTCTTGCATCATGTTTAATTTTCAAGTCATCACCTTAAATCTTAAAGATAAAGAAATGGATTTGCATATCATGTTTATAATTCCAAGTTATCACCTTATAATGACAAGATTAAAATGAGGTTGCATAGCATGTTTATGATTCTAAGATATCACATAAATCTCTTAAGCTCAAGACTTGCTCCTTTTATCTTAAGTGAGAATTTTAATTATGAAGATTCTTTCAAAAAGAATTAGTTTCTAAAAGAGTTTTAAAGCTTTGCAAGGATTCTACGGGAAACTAATATTTTATGTTCACTTAAAATGTGATTTTATACAATTATATGAGGTTCATGATTCGGCTTCTGATATGAGATTAGTACCAATAAATGATGATGATTTATATGTTTGAAGTTGTGATAATTATGGTTTATTGCTAAAGGAATGATTCTATGCATGTTAGAGATAAAACTAGCTTCCTAAAAAGGTAAAAGCAAGATTTCTAGAACTTTAGAGAATGAAATTTATGCATTCTGTCAGAGCCTTTAGTGACCTTAAGAACCAGATATTATTATGTTTAGATAAGGGACAATGATTCATAATTGGTTTAGTAATTAATTTTAGCATCATAGGGAAAGGGTAACGAGAAGGGTTAAAAACGTAACTTCTACACAGGTAAAACCTTAAGAACAACTTACTGTCTATGCTACCCCATATAGTCTAATAATGTTCTTAAGGCTTATAATTGATGGTAATAAATCCCTTAGATGCATAAGTAATTAGTTTGATAATTAAGGTTACCCAATTTTAGAGTTCGGTTATTTGGGGAGCTTCCTGTGAAAATTTTAGATGACATCTTTTGATGCTTTGAATGTCATTTATATGATGATGTAATGCCTCCTGAGAATTTGATATTATTGAATGATTTCATGGCTTGCATGTTATAATTGCTATTGCAAACAATGAGAATGTTCATGCATCTTGATGATTATGATATAACATGCTAAGACTTAATGGTGACTTAAACTCATGAGGAAATGATTCTTTGGACCCATCAGACTATAGGTGGTGAAAAGGTGATCTTGAGAAAATGATCCTTTGAGACCCATCAGATTAGAGGTGGTGAAAAGGTGATTCTTGCCCCCTAGCTCGTTCTCTCAAAAGGGTAGAGTCGGGATTTTAACTTATCAAAAGGGATAAGTATATGCTAGTGACAATTAGTAAGGTATGAGCTTATAACCTAGATTACTCCCAAAAGGGTGGAGTATATGGTGGCCCCAAGGAAAATAATGATGATGATGACAAGATTTTAAGTCACCTAGGACACTAAAGGAATGAAATATGTGCACCATGTCTTGTGCATAGTTATTATGGTATGATGTTCTTCTGTGCATAGCATTTTATGAGATGATGATGGGAAATATGATGTTCTTCTATGCATAGTATTTATGATATGATGATGAGAAATATGATGTTCTTCTATGCATAGTATTTATGATTTGATGATGAGAAATATGATGTTCTTTTATGCATAGTATTTATGATATGATGATGAAGAATACGATGTGTTGATAAAAGGAAAAGTTCATTATAAACATGACATGCTAAGTTTATGATGCATTATAAGACGCATGATTAAAAGGACGAACCTCGGTAAAGTATATTTTCGAACTTAATAAATCAATCTTAGCATGCTCACTATTTCATAATAACCCCAAGGTTCCTGGGGACGATGATGATGACACAATGCATCATGAGGTGAGTACCCTCCTAGATTCTTTATAAGTTTCTCACTCCCTCTATTTTCTTTCCATCTCGTCTTCGAAACGGGAAGGAAGCGTTCGTGAATCACATTGAGGTCAGGGTAGCTGAATTTGATCCTGCTAGTTTCACTCGTATATTTAGATATCTATCCTATCCCTGGAGTGTTATTACTAGGTGCCATTAATGGATATCCTTCCATCCATATATTATTTATGTTTTGTTAGATGTTGGGAGGCAAAATATCTATATGATATGTAATTATGGATGCTGTATGATGGAGCCAATATATTATGATGTGATGTTTGTAAATTCCTATGTGTCTTTTAAATTTTGCTAAATCATTCACGTTAACAGCTCACGTTTTCAATTATGTTTAAAAAAAAATGGCTCGTAATTTCACTAAGTATTTTCAAAGAATGATTAAGGAACTGAAGCAAAGAGTAAAGTCTAGTAATTAATCAGATCCTCCTAGGTGTATTGGGTTAATTATTAGGGTGTTACATTTCTGCCATGTTTTCAATCAAAAGCTAACTCAGTAGGAGTCTTGTTAACTAAAGCACCCAACTCAGGCATCAATCATGTCCTCTCTATAACTCAGGTCCTCATAGAAATCCTAAATGAGAAGCTCTGAAATTAAATGCTAAGGCACACACAACCTCTTGAACCTCTTCCCAATACTCATCAAGATTCACCTCCACTGTCAAATGCCACAATATCTTTCCTGATGAGGTGCTGAAGCTGGAAGAATTTCTCAGGAATATACGCTTTATGGGCCCGCTGTGAGGGTCCATGAATGTGGAGACCATCCTTGGCAGCTCCTTCAAGGGAAAAGGGAAGGCCCTTAGCTTAATTTGGTCCTGGGTTACCCTGAGGCTTCATGGTCACATAGATAACATGGAAACTGCTTAAGGTGTTTGTGTGGGTCTTCCAGATAACCCATGGAACTTGGGTAGATGATGCCAAGTCCTGATTTAAGCTCAAAGTCACTTCCTTTCGGGTAGACGATCCCCGTGGTTGATAGTTCAAGGGTAGCAAGCTCCTTAACGTACCTATTATTACCATATTCCTGAAACACTAGTAAAAGAATCAAAAAGTTCGGAAAAAAATAAATAAAAAAAGGGAATAAGCTTTGAACAAAATTAAAATTAAATTAAACTAAATTTATTTTTATGAATAAAAACAAAAGGCAGAAAAAATAAAAATAAAAAAATAAAAAAATAATTAAAAATAAATATGAAAATAAAAATAAATAAATAAATAAATAAAAAGAATCAACTAGCACCACTTCCCAAACAACGCCAAATTTGATGTGAGTGTTAAACGCAACAAATTAAAAATTTATAAAGTGCCATGTTGCACAAAAAATATAGTAGAGGCACAACTAAGATCGTCACAAGTGTTCTAATTGATTCACGAGATTTGGGGGTTTTAGAAATTATAGCAACTAAATTAAATTAAGAAATTATAATGAGAAAATTATATGAGAAAATTACATGCACAAGGAGTCCTTCATCAAGAATTATTCAATCATCGGTTCAAAAGATGAATTCACGGTAGTGGTTACTTTCATTAGTTATGTTATCACACAACAATGATGCAATTCTACTTAAGGTTATACAATCGCACTTCCTAAGGGTTTGGCTAACATATGAACTAGTAATTCACGATCGTGATTCTATGAACCTATGCAGGTTGATTACCAATTACAAGCAACCTACTTCCTATCGGAGTTAATTTCAATCCCTAACCAATTGGATGTAATTAAATCGATCGACTAAAGACCCAATGGTATCTAGATTTTGCACGAATGCACAATCAAACAACTTTAAAAATACAATTACAAAACTCTTCGCAATTGATATCAAAAGAGAAAGTAAACGGGAAGAAAAACCAACCATGAATTGCAATCAAAATTGGGAACCTAAAGAACAATCTCAATCTTCGTATCCTTGCACACGGTAAAGAGATTACTCCTCCATAGGGGGAGTTTCACTGTTATTGAACGAAAGCTATAAATTGCAATCCCAAACGGGAGCCAAAACAAAGATTGGGAACTCCCAAAACCTAGAGAGAGAGTGTAGAGAGAGGGGGGCTCTAGAGAGATAGAGTAACTTAAGTGACAGTATCAAAGTTTTAGAGTCTCTTGAAAACCTAAAAAATTAAATTGAAATTGGGCTCCGTTACGAAATTCGGTAAGCTGACGCTGGCAACATACTAATGACCGCCTGGGCGGTCTTTGACCGCTGGGCGGTCTCCGTGAGAAATCCGCGTAATTGTTTCCTCTGTTCACCGCCTGGGCGGTCTTTTACGCCTAGGCGGTGGACAGAACACTTCCAAGATATTTGAGGTCCAAAACATTCGAATTAGCTCTTCGGCCTAGAAATAGCACTTGTAGCCCTTTGAATAAGCTTTCCAACGCCGCAAAAATCACCTCAATTGGACGTCTGTAGCTCCAGATATTAGCAAAATACTAATTGAGGGTCAAGCAACAGGCATCAGAATCTTAGTGTTCCTGAGTTCTCTACTCTAATGCACTAACCTCGAAGTCCCTATTATCAAACAACACTCCCACAAAGAGGTTAAAAACACAAAGCACTTCCAAGAAATGATTATGCACCAAAAATAATGTTTATAGCTATGAAATTAACCAATGATGCATATTGAGGACAAAGTACAAATTCACTAATTTAACATCAATTGAGTACAATTCAAATGCAAAATGTCAGGAGTTAGGACGGAGAATGAGTGCATAAATGCAACTCATCAGATCTATATATGGTCGAAAGCAATATGAATGAATGTGGTATAACGTCTCAACGATATTTGATTCAGATGGGGTTTACAAATGATGTCATTTGCCCTTATGTTTATATTTGAATAGTTGTATGTTGATAACTTGAATATCATTGGAACTCCTAAAGAAGTTCCCATAGTCATAAAAGATCACAGAAAAGTTTGAGATGAAAGATCTTGGAAAGACAAAATTCTATCTCGCCTCCATTGAGCTTTTAACAAACAAAATGTTTGTTTGTCAATAAATTTACAGAGATAACTCTTATGAAGTTTTATATGGATAAATCACATATATTTTCTTCAGTGTATTATATGCAGGATCTTTATCAAATCTTTATCATATCATGAAGCTTCAATTGCCATTTTACTCATAAGTTTTTTAAAGGTTATATTGAGAGAAGAACATTATAAATTTTTGCTTTGTGTTGAAGCTAAAAGATTGGCCCATTATAATAAATAATATTGTTTAAGAATTTTTTTTTATCACATTTTTGTAGTTAAAAATTTAATCATTTCGTCAAAATAATTATTTCATCAATTTGAATGGAAACTGACAACGTTAGGTCCTTCCTATGATCATAGAGGTTCAAATATTAGCAATTTTATATATTTATATGAATAAAGCCCGTGCAAATAAAAAGAGGAGGGCCAAACAAAAGGCTGGAAAGACATCAAAAAGCAGAATTGTTGGCCATAAAATTTTTAATTCACTTTTCTTTTATTTTCTTATTGATTGTTGTTCTCTTTTGCATGGTGCTATGACAGAAAAGATTTAGAAGTCTTATTCTAAACTACAGTAGGGACTCATATGTAGCCATTATTGTCTATGGTTTTGCAAGTATATCATTTGGGATTTGTTCTCTCTTCACTTTTCGTTGTTTTTGCCCACAATTTCATTCTCTTATAGTATAGTAGAGTTTTTTTTTCTTTGTCGCTATTAGTAATATCCTCAAAACTGACAATTTGGCTTCTTATTGCGTAGTTATTGCAACATTTCATAGTTCTTCGAGGACTCTTAAAAAAGGTTTTTTTTTTGTAGATATAAAAATAAAAAAAATGTTTAACTTCACATATGTTCGTTCGGTTAGATACTTGAAATATGTCCTTATTTTTTTTATACATAAGTCGTATCAGGTTGGTAGCGAATTAATTTTAGTTATAAGTCGTGCAAGCCTTACACGATTTATGTGTCGAGATTGTGGACATTCCTTGCATAAGTCGCATAAGGTGGGGCGACTCACAACACGGAAGTCGCCCAACCCTGATGCGACTTATGCAGGTAATGCCTTCAAATACAAAGTTTTTGCTTCGGCGGAAGATTTTTCAAGTGTGATTCACTACCATGGTTGAAAGTGTTGTATATTAATTCATTACAATGGTGAGGTTTCAAATACGTAGAGGTGTCACTTTCACTAGTATGCGACCAATTGTGTTATTGTTAGTCCAAACATCAATTTGTCAAGGTTACAAAGGAGTATACTACAACGGTTAGGCCCAGAAAATAACATGGAGATTCAGAATAATTCCAGGTTGCCCATAGCAATAGGACAAGGCGTGATCAAGTACACAAGTTTTCCAATCTCCAAGTGATAATGATGTAAGTATAATGTTCATTTTTCAAGCCCCATTTCCAGGAGATTCGTATTATGGAGATATTCATTACTATGCAACAAAGTCAGTTCAACTCTGGAGATTCCAATCCCTTCAATTAGGTGTTGGGCCTCCTGCTCCCCAACCCACGATCCTCCATAAATAACTCTGAAGGCCAAAGAGAAAATGCTGGTGATATGGTGGCAAGTCCAAGCTTTGCATAACTTCCTGAACCATTGGACCAAGGTGAGCCTATTGCAGGTTTTCATTATTCAAATTTCATTGAGCATGGGGAAGATGTGGAAGAAGAGCAATTTGATGGCCCTATACACAATGAGAGTGATGAAGGATAAAGGGAGTTAGAGGAAAGTAGTTAGAACCAACTGTTGATGTCATAATCCTTATCGCAATCATAGTCTCAAGGACAACCTAGTCACTATTCAACATTGGATTTAGATGCAATGAATCTAGCGTGTTGGAAGTGGGCCTCCTGGAAGTGTTGGTTTGGACGGAAGAAGAGAGCTAGAAGTTAGACAATTGTTAGGGGACAAGGAAGTATATATTTGCAATAAAGAATTACAACATTCGAAGGTCAACTAAGTATAAAGGTTATGAGTAGACCACATAAAATACCATGGCAAATGCGTGAAGTTTGAGCGGGTGCAATTATAGTATTTGTGTTACTTATCGCAGAAAATGCAAATGTGGGAAGTCAGAAGGTATAATGGACTTCACACATGTGTATTTGATTATGCTCTGCAAGGCCATCGACAACTGGATAGTGATGTTATCTGTGCTAGTATATTGTCAATGGTGGAGAAAGATCCAACGATACCTATTAAAGTATTGCAAGGGTATGAGTCAAAGTTTAAATTCAAGCCGAAGTATATGAAGGTATGGTATGCAAAACGAAGGCAATTGGAAAGATTTATGGTGACTGGGAAGATTCCTCCAAGAGCTTAGAGATGGCTTCTTGGTCTGCAATCTTATATGTTAAGTACTAATACTAATTCTATGATGTTAAAGGCATGAATAAGAATTAGAAATATATTATTGTTATGATTTTGCTATGACATGAGGAATTTTAAAACATGAGGTATTGTTCATAAGTAGTAGTCTTCATATAGTGAACTTAAATTTACTTGTCATGAGGTAATATTCATGAGGTAATAGTCTTTATTTTTTCCAACAAGTCCAGTAGTACATTTATTGACTCAACCATACTATGCGGGTAATATTGTTGATCAAAATCGTGTGATGTTCCACCGATTTTTTGGACATTCCCTCAATGCATAGAGGCGTTCAAATATTGCAAGCCTTTTATTTCAATTGATGGGATGCATTTGTCCTGCAAGTATAGTGGAACATTATTGATGGCAATTGTCCAAGATGGTAACTCCAACATCCTAATCTTACATTTGCACTGGTGGAGGGACAGACCAAGGAGGGATGGTGTTTTTTCTTGAGTAACCTTCGACAGTATGTCACCTAGCAAGAAGGTATTCTTGTGATTTCTCGCAGGCATGGATCTATAAAAGCCTTTAGATGTTGAAGGTAGTGGGCATCATCCACAATGGCCTATCATGCATCCTGTATTTGCCATATTTCCTCGAATTTTGCAGCTCGATTCAAGAATAAAGATGCAAAGAAAATATTGGTAAATAGGGCATACTCAAAGACTCGGTGAGACTTTCTATATTATTATGGCCTCTTGCGGAATGGGAATGTGGAGCTGGGTGAATGGGTTGATAGGATCCAGCATGCACAATGGAACAGTATGTAGACGGGGTCGTAGGTTCGGCCATATGACAACCAATTTGTCCAAGTGTATGAATGCTATCATGAAAGGTACTCGTAATCTTCCAATTCCAGCCATAGTGAAATCGACTTACTTTCGTCTTGTTGAGTTATTTGTGAGGAAGCGTATGGAGGCACAAGCGCAAATCAAGCCGTCAGAAGTGGTTTGAGGCTCTTTTGCGAGCAATTGACCTTAACGTCGGCACTTGAGCGCATGGATATTGGACCTCCATTTCAGGAAAGTCTGGAGTTCATGGTTAGTGAGGTTGATCAGGAGAAAATTTAGGGTGAACTTAGCTGAACGATTTTGTGACTGTGGGTACTTCAGGCATTACACTATCTAGCTGTCATGCACTTAAAGCTTGTCGAAAGGCACGAGTTGAGTGGGGTTCTTATACTCATGAAGCATATAGTCTAGACAAGATATCCAAGGTATCCAGAATGGAGTTTAGGGCCATTGGAAATGATGAAGGCTCACCTCATATCCTGGTCCTCCAATACTACCTAATTCTGCACTTAGATGAGGTGACGACATCCAATGTCCACAAGACGACGAAATGAAATGGATAATGTAGAACCAAGCTGAATAAAATGTTGTGGATTGTGTAGGTCAGCGGGTCACACTAAACGCTCATGTCCAACCTTAAGCATGATAAGCGAAACTGGTTGATTGGTTTTATTGTTCCTTTGAAGTTTTCTTTTGTCTTTCTTTCAGTTTATCTATACTTGCATTTAGTGCTATAATAGTTTAAGCAAGTTGGATGTTGACTTAATGTGATGAATTTAGTGTATTTCGATTTGATTCAAATGATATGTTTTGAAAAAGGGAGTAGAGTTTCATAATAAATACAAAGTTTGAGGGAAAAAAAAAACGTCCATACACCATCTAGCAATGTTTGCTTAATATACAACTAATAATTTTACTTGAAACAAACTACAAATAAACAAACATATTAAAACCATTGATGAAACAAACTAATTTCGCCTAGGTGCTGGAAGCTCGCAACCTGAGTGACAATGCCGGAGTCAAACTGGACGTGCGGCCTCCCCTGATGGGCCTACAACTCAGCGCTGAGTGGCCTCGATGCTGCGTCTCCCTGAGTGGCCTCCTGATGCTCCCCACCTTGAAAGGGATGCTACTATGGTGTATCCTGTGAGAATGCTAACATCGGAGTTCCCTCAGAAAAAGTCAAATGAAGGCATGAATGGTCGATAAGGGTGTATAAACTGAAGCTAAGATAATAGGGGGCTCATAGGTTCCTGAAATTGAATAATGCTCATCATCCTGGAATGACAAAAAATTGAGGACATTGGCGTGGATACAAACATAAAGTTTAGGTCCTTACTGGGAGATGGCTGAAATGAGGAGCTAGGGCCATGCATGTCCTGGTGGCTCACTGATGAGACTGAAATGAGAGCTAGGGCCATGTATGACTTGGTGGTCAACGGATGGCTGAGCTTGTCAGTACCATGATCACCATCATCATCGTCATCATCATCATCATCATAATAGTCATAGTCTTGAGCCTCCTCCTCATCCATATCGTCATCCGCATCCCCTTGCTAATTGGCGTCTACTAGCACGGGTCCCAACCCGAAAGACGGCGTACACCTTCTCTAAGCGACATCATGTGGATATGTGATCATCGAACTCAGGTGATATGGGGGACATCACCTAGTAAATCAAATCCTACACGATCAATAGGGACCCCTAATAAAAACATATGTGCAAATGCAGAGTACACTTGGAAGTACTCGCATGATAGGATGTCCCCACACTCTTAACCTCAATACGCCATTGAAGACGTTGATCCCATAACTCATGATATGTCTGAAAGTGATCAGGCCACCATCGTGCTCGACCTTGCACCCCACGTCTATCGTCATGAAGCCTATCAATGTTCATTGCATGTCATGGTATGTGGGCTCCACCGCTAAGAAGGAAGACACGTCTGGGGCATGCCATTCAATAATGGCAAAACATATCAGAGGGGTGATGGAGGTCCAAACACCAATGTCATCATGGACGAATCGGCGTGACACCTTAACATGCGAGTGATTATATGGCCTCCACCTAAACTGCATTGATAAATAAAATATAAATATTAGTATACTTTTAACCCATTAAATTGAGTTAAAAGCCATAATTATACATTACTTACCCCCTCAATGCCAATGGTGTCAAGCTGAGTCCTACATGCCACCAATCGACTATTGTGTGTATTCAGAAGTACATTTGAAGCCCAGATCACCTGGAAAAAATTGTCAACCATTGCAATGCCATAAGAAACGCATAATATTTGACACATATAAAAGCATAAATGGTTGTAAAGGTTACCTCCTGCTAGTGGAAACCTTAGTGGAAATTGACCGAAGGCTAAACTATGTATTCTATACCATCCCAAGATTGTAAAAGAGCCCACGCCATCAATCTCGACCACTTTATACTTGCAAGCGTGACATAATGCACAGTACAGAACGCTAAAATTGTAGATCCCCAACCCACATTGGTTCAAGTCACTCAGATGCGGTAGCCATTTCAGATGAATTCTAGATCAGACTTGTACAAATAAAAACCCACCAAGCACTTGCATGATATATGCCCGACTATAGCGCAAAAGTGTCTCATGATCAGCATTTCTTGGTAGTTGTTAGAAATTTCCACTAAACCATGTAAGGTTCACATTCCCTTTCATGTTCCCCCTGGACGACGCCAAACATATCCTGGCACAATGCCATGACCCGGTCGTGAAATCTCGCCTAATCATCCATGCATCCACTAACGCTCGATCGTCTACATGTAATCCTAACTTGGAATGCCACATCTTCAAGTGTGATTGTGCACTCCCCATATGGAAAATGAAAAGTGTGTGTTTCTGGACGCCATCTGTAACACCCAATTTTTCCTGTAATTTTCTGTCGTTTAGAAATTACCAAATTACTCTAGTTAATTCTTACATAAAATTTGATACAAACAATCCTCAATAAAGGAATATAACATTAGAAGAAAGGTTAGGAGTAATTCGTGCGAGAGTTGCAAACCCGATTTTCTGTACGTGTAAAATGACCAAAATATCCTTGAGGTTATTTTACTAGAAAATGAGGATCGTGGGTCTCACCCATCCTCAAGGGGATGTTTTGATGATAATAAGGGATTGTTTGTGTTATGTGTGTTAATAGAGGAGAAGAATCTTAATTTTGAGTCAGCGAAATGACCAAAACGCTCCTACGGTTTTAACTCCAATTTGCGTGCCGCTAGAGCCGAACCTCACTAAAATGTTTTAAAACATGTTTTTAAGTTATGATTGTCCATTGGTTAAGCTCAGTGGCCTGGCAGTTTTTAGCGAAATGACCATTTTGTCCCTCTCTTTGCGTTTTGCGAATTTCGAGATTTTTGATTCGTATAGCAAAATCTAAGCAATATTAGGCTCAAATTAAAGGTTATTAGATTCTAATTATTAATCCAGAGTCAAAATTATTTATTTAGATTGATTAGAACTTAAAATTGCTTAAAAACACTCAAATTGCTTACTAATTCCCCTAAGCCTTTAATCGTAAATTCTCTAATTTGCAAGAATACCTTACCTACACCTAAATAATACATGGAACACACAAATTTCCTCTTCCATGGGCTGTAATGGAAATTATTGGTCCATAATGCATCAGAAAATTTGTCAAATGCACAAAAACCAAGGTATGAAAACAAGGAACCATGAAAACATGATTCCATGTTTTAAGCCACCAAACAAGATGATTTTTCTTCCTTATTTCCTCCTCAAATTTGGTCAGACTTTCCTCCTTTTCTTGTCCATTCTTGAGCTCCAAAATCTCTATAAATAGGCATGCTTAAGGAGTCTTAGAAGCCTTGCTCATAATTGCACAATTTCTAGTTTTTACAAAGCACAAAAACTTTCTTTCCTCCTCCCCTTGGCTGAAACTTCTTCTTCAATTTCTCAAAGAGATTTTCTTTCATTTCACTCCAAGAAACCAAGTTCTCTTCATTTCCTTCAAACCACATTAGGTAGGGAGTCATCTTTAAGCTTATTTCTATGCTTTGCTAAGTGTTGTTCTTAGTTCAAGATGATGATTTCATGGACTTTCTCTAGCTTTTCCATTTGGTTTTCTTCTTTCTTTTCCTTTGAACATTTCGGCCATAAGGCCTATATGGGAATATGATGATAGCTTGATGATGAGGACCTTGAGTGTTGGTTGTAAATCCATCACAAGTTAGGCCTCTAAAGCTTGAAAATTTCATTTGATGCAAAACTTTAAAGAATGATGTTTTTATGATGTAAAAATAAAGATATTGAGTTTAGAACTTGAAAGACGTATGTTTCACTTTGTCTTGCTAAGATATATTGGGTTGAATTTATATTTATCTAAAGTCTTGGAGGAGCTCTAGTAAAGAAATAAAATGAACTTGCATCCATGTTTAAGTTTATGCCTTGCATAACCATATTTACTTTCTATGTCATCACTAAATTCTCAAGAATGAATAAATGAACTTGCATTCTCATGTTTAAATTTCCAAGCTTGCATTTCATGTTTATGTTTCAAGTTGTCACTTAATCTTCAAAGATAATAAAGAGAATGTATCTCATATTTATTTTATGCTCTCACTTAATTTTATAATGGCTAAAAGAATCAATGCATGACATGTTTATTTTATGTCATCACTTAAAGATCCTAGAGCTCAAAGACTCGCCCAAGTATCACAAACAAAGTTGGAACCATGGTAATAAAACTCTAAAGCTCACTTTCAATTTCCTTAAGATTATTGGAGTCAAAGAATTCATTCTTTAAGAAGTCTTGAGTTTGGAGCTTAATAAGATGTAATAAGAATTCTCTTCTCTCTTCAGGGTCCAGATGCGACTCCGGGGCTGGTTTCTTAAGATTCTCTCTCCCCAGCTGGTCAAGTGCTACGCGCTAGTTTCTTGCATATCATGTTTATAATTCCAAGTTATCACCTTATAAAAACAAGATTAAAATGAGGTTGCATAGCATGTTTATGATTCTAGTTATCACATAAATCTCTAAAGCTCAAGACTTGCTCCTTTTATCTTAAGTGAAAATTGTAATCGTAAAGATTCTTTCAATGTATAAATCGGCCTCATGATTAAGGTAGGCCTAAAGTGATTTTAAATAAGCTATTGATTTAGTTCTAAAATTTCTTTCAAGAGTAACAAAAAGAATTAGTTTTTAAAAGAGTTTTAAGGCCTTGCAAAGATTTTACGGGATACTAGTATCTTACTTATACTTAAAAATGTGATTTTAAGCAATTATGTGAGGTTCATGATTCAGCCACTAATCTGAGTTTAATACTACTGTATGATGATGGTTTAATATGTTTGAAGTTGTGATAATTATGGTTTATTGCTAAAGGAATGCTTCTATGCATGTTAGAGATAAAACTAGCTTCCTAAAAGGGTAAAAGCAAGATTTCTAGGATTCTAGAGAATAAAATTTATGCATTCTGTCTAGAACCTTTAGTGGCCTTAAGAACCAGATTTTATTATGTTTAGATAAGGGACAATGATTCATAATTGGTTTAGTAATTAATTTTAGCATCATTGGGAAAGCGTAACGAAAGGGTTAAAAACGTAACTTCTAGGTAAAACCTTAAGAACAACTTACTGTCTATGCTACCCCATATATTCTAATAATGTTCTTAAGGCTTATAATTGATGGTAATAAATCCCTTAGATGCATAAGTAATTAGTTTGATAATTAAGGTTACCCAATTTTAGAGTTTGGTTATTTAAGGAAACTTTATGTGAGAATTTTAGATGACATCGTTTGATGCTTTGGAATGTAAGTTTGTATGATGATGTAATGCCTATTGAGAATTTGATATTATTGAATGATTTCATGGCTTGTATGTTATAGTTGCTGTTGCAAACAATGAGAATGTTCATGATCTTGATGATTATGATATAACATGCTAAGACTTAATGGTGACTTAAACTTATGAGGAAATGATCCTTTGGGCCCATTAGACTATAGGTGGTGAAAAGGTGATCCTGAGAAAATGATCCTTTGGACCCATCAGACTATAGGTGGTGAAAAGGTGATTCTTGCCCCCCCCGTTCTTAAAAGGGTAGAGTTGGGATTTTAACTTATCAAAAGGGATAAGTATATGCTAGTAACGACTAGTAAGGTATGAGCTCATAACCTAGATTACTCCCAAAAGGGTGGAGTATAGGGTGGCCCCAGGAAAATAATGATAATGATGATAAGATTTAAGTCACCTAGGACACTGAAGAAATGAAACATGTGCACCATGTCTTGTGCGTAGCTATTATGGTATGATGTTCTTATGTGCATAGCATTTATGAGATGATAATGAGAAATATGATGTTCTTCTATGCATGTTATTATGATATGATGATGAGGAATATGATGTGTTGATGAAAGGAAAAGTTCATTATAAACATGACATGCTAAGTTTATGATGCATCATAAGACACATGATTAAAATTAATGAACCTCGGTAAAGTATTTAACTTAATAAATGAATCTTACAATGCTCACTATTTATAATAACCCAGAGGTTCCTGGGACGATGATGATGACACAATGCATCATGAGGTGAGTACCCTAGAGATTCTTTTATAAGTTTCTCACTTCCTCTATTTTTTTCTCTTTCCATCTGGTCTTCAGAAATGGAAGGAAGTGTTCGTGAATCACGTTGAGGCTTTTCGGTCTGAACTTGATCCTGCTAACTTCGCTCATATATTAGAATATATTTTCCCTCTAGTGTTATTATAGATGTCATTGATGGATGTTTTTCCATCCATATACTATTTATGTATTGTTTGATTAACTAGACCTAGCCACCTATATGGTGGGCATAATATATTTGTTGTGTATTTTGATATTAATGGAACGAATACTGTTTATGTTATAATTATATGTGATGATGTGATTATTCATGTTATTGTTGTGCAAATAGGTGATTAATTTTTATTTCATGCAAGAAGGACGATGGGTTTACTTAGTATGCGTGGCTCATGTTTTATTTTCAAAGTTAAAAAAAAAAAATTTATTCGTATTCATTAAAGTATTTTTAAGAGTTTAGATCAAAACGAAGCAAAAAGTAAAGTCTTGTAATTAATCAAATACAACCTAGGTGTATTGGGTTAATTATTAGGATGTTACACCATCGCTTAAACAAGCACATGATAAATGTCCTGTCATAGTCATAGCATCCTAACTGATAGGTGCCAAAAACCCGCAATCTCAAGGTAGGGTTGTAGCTGATAAGGTGGTTTAATTGTTGTGGATTTGTGCCTAGTGCGGAGGACTGGGCGAGTATAAATCAATTAACTTACGTTAAACTACTCAATTAAAAAAAATAGGTAAGAAAGCAAAACTAATGAACTAAAACACCCTAAACTAAGTTTAAAACTAATAAACTAATAGTGAAATCAAACTAGATTATTATCCTGAATTTTTAACTGCCAACAATAATCTAAATAAACAAACTAAATTTAAACTAAGCAAATAAATAAGCTAATGAACTTTCAAATCAAACAAAATTATAGGGTACTAAAATTTATCTAAATTACTATAGTGAATTAAACTAAATATACAAAAAACAAACTATACACAAAACTAAATATACACAAAACTAAGAAAACAAAACTTAAACTAAATTAAACACAAATTCAGGGTCCTGAAATTTATCTAAATTACTATAGTGAATTAAACTAAATATACACAAAACCAAATATACACAAAACTAAGAAAGCAAAACTACTTAACTAAATATCCACAAAACTAAGAAAGCAAAACTTAAACTAAATTAAAAAAAAATTACAGGGTAATGAAATTTATCTAAATTACTATAGTGAATTAAACTAAATATACTAACACTAAATATAAACAAAACTAAGAAAGCAAACCTACTTAACTAATAAACTAAGAAAGCATAAATTAAACTAAATTAAACCTTGAGCATGAATTTTTATAGTTAATTTTAAACTACCAACTTTAAATTACCAACACTAATTCAACTAAATAAACTAAATTTAAATTAAGCAATAAATAAATAAACCAATCTAAATAAAATTAAACTAAATTATTTTAACTTAAATTAAACTAAAACAAATAATGAAACAAACAAATAAGCTGGATAAATAAAACTATAATAAAACTACAACACACTAATTCTAAACTAATATTAAACAAAACAATTACACTAAATTAAATTGAAATACAAAGGTATAAAAAAATTACCAGCACTTCTAATTTTACAGCAATATGCCCATCGTCATCATAACGACAGATTTTGTTGCTCCATACCAAAGAAAGCTCTCTTGTACCATTCTCCCCTTTCAAAAACTATAGCTTAGGCGAAGTATGTGTGTAAAATAGTGCGGTGTGAATAATGTCTTTGTTCATAATGCTGGGCGACTTATGTATATATAGAGGCGTGGGTTAAGCTAGTCATTTTTTACTTTTGGTGAACATAAGTCGCACCAAGCTAGGTGGTTTTACACTGTGCATAGTCGCAGTCTGGTTCAAAATAAGCAAAACATAAGCGCCCAGGGTTATTCGACTTATGTGTTGTCATATTTCGATCCAGGCTTGGGCGACTATGCACAATGTAAGTTTAGGACTGATGCGACTTATGTTCAACTTCTATCTTAATTGTGTAATTCTTATACGACTTATGTACAAATATATAAGACGAACAACCTTTGTATGATTTATGTATTAAAAAATCAGGACACATTTGAGTTTCTCTCATAATAGGACAAATTTAAAGTTAAACTATTTTTTTATTTTATTTCCACAAAAAACCCTAAATGTTGGAGCTATTGTCATTAACAAATATATCATTATACAAATAATGATTTATATATGTACACTACATAATTATAATTATTATCAAATTTTATTTGTTATTTTATTCAATATGAATTTTCCATTTTTTTACTTATTTGAGAGAAAACATGGGAGGAAAGAAACATGAGAAGAAATTGCACAATTTTTATTTTAACATGGCCCTAGCTCCAAAATAAATTAGCATTTTTTTATATGACAAATGAAATACTCATAAAATGATTTTTTTTTATCAATATTAATAGTAAACAAGTGATATTATTAAACATACTCATTGCACAAATAATTTTTTTCGGATAAATTATACTCTTCTCTCTAAAATTTAAAAATATAAATCATTCTCTCTAATCATCTTCTCTGATGGCATCAACTATTAGCACTCTCCCTCACACCATTATTCCTCCTTTCCCATTACTCTAATTCCGCTTTTTTTTTTTTTTATCGATTTCTAGGGGCAGTAGCTACTGCAAGGACGAGGCAATGAAATCCCAAAAGCAATAGCTAACAAAAAAGAAAACTTCTTATTTCTCGTATGGAACATCAACTACTACAAGGCACCAATAAAAACATGGTTACAAACTTTTTCTACAGGCTTCTGCATCACCAGAACAAAAAGCAGCAATCAAAGAACTCATCATTTGAAACATGGCATCATCAAACTACTACAAGGGACCAATCCCAACAAAAAAGTTGCAAGCTTTTTCTAAGATCTAAAAGCCCCAGAACTTCATTTTGAAGCGCAGAGGGTACGAGAGCGAAGACTCACGGTGGCTGTTCGGTGCTGCTTAGTCGCAGGCTCGAGCGGCTCCAGCGGTGGTTGAACGGAAGTGCGGCGGTGCTGGGGTGGACACGACATTCACGAGCGGCTTGCACAACGGTGATGTGAGAGCAGCGAGTATTGTTACTGTTGCTGCTGTGATTGTTATTGATGTTGTTGTTCCTCTTTTCCTTTTTCACATGATGCATGTTTCTGTTTTTTTTTTTTCCTCAGATTTGGATTTGTGATTTGGGAGGGTTTGATGATGGTTTTGGGTCTCTGTATGTGCTCTTTGGGTGTAGGTTCTGAAGAAGGGATGAAGTGAGATAAAAGCGAGGGCACTTTTGGTAAATCGATAATGGTTTAAGGAAAAGTGAAAATATTTGATGTAAGGAGGGGTGAGCGTAGATTGAATAATTAGTGTGAAAATAAGTTACATTTTTATAAATTTAAGAGGAAGAGAGGATAATTTGTTTTAATTTTTTTACAACTAGGCTCTAGCTCCAAAACAGCTTAATGTGTTTTTATATGACAAATGAAATCGATCATAAAATGATTTTTTTTATTAATATCTGATAAGTGATATTAAATAAAAAAGATTTTTTCAATATCCTATAAACTTTATAGATATGAGTAATTTATGAATAATTTATAATTGAAAATTTATCATATATTTTACTAACTAAATTTATTAATATTTTAAATGTTTATAATTAAATCATAACCTTTAAATTTAAAATGATTTGGAATCCTATTATAATAAAAAAAAACCATAAAAATGTGATCTTCAAAATAGGCTGCTTGTATTTTTTTAATAGTAATGTTATTTATATTTATGGAATTAAACGTATTAATAATTTAGGTAAAGTAAATATCTTTTAAATAGAATCTATATCTCATTTAATAATAAATAATATATATGAATTGATGTGGTATTTCATATTTATAAATACAATTTTCTTTTTTTTTTTAACCTTCGTGCACACGGACTAGGACACAGGTAAAATGAGCGGTAGCGAGAGAGAGAGAGCACTCCATCAGAAAACACAAGTAACAAAGGGAGTGTTCCACACCGAAAACACGAGCAACAAAGAATCACACCACATTCATGGCCTTCTCTCTTCCTCCACTGCAACTGCTTGGAGCATAACAAGCCACAGATCCAGAATTAAAAGGGCAAGCTTTAGTGCTGCTCAAGTTGTTCCTTTTGTTTGAAACAAGCAACAAGAATCTTTCTCACATTCCATGGCTTTCTTACTTTACTGGCACTGCAGCTATTTGGAGCTTAATAAGCCACAGATCCAGATAGAAAAAGACAAGCTTTATAGGTGCCCAAATTTTATATCTTCTTTGGAACCCTGTATGTTGTTTAGTGTTCATCAACAATTTTGAATATCTCACAAAAAATTCAAAGCTTTCTTATATCTTCCTATCCAAAATTTCATCTTTCTTCTGTTTTTTGGTTTTGTTTCCAACTTTGCCTAATCTCCAAGCCTTGTTTTTGGATTTGTGAACCAAACCCACCCATCTCTCAAATTCCTGGTTTGAACTCAAAGTTGCAAACTCTTTTTTGGAGAACGGGAGTCCTTTGGGCGGTTGGTTTTGTGCGTACTGGGCAGTGGGCGCCCTTGTTGTTCCTTGCTCTCGTGAATTTTCTTAGATGAAGGCCATGCCCTTGCCTTTTGAAGAGTTTCAAGGGAAGGGAGTGTTGGATTTCTGTTCTTCCTCAGATTCATTTTCTTCACTGCTTTTGCATTAACCACAAAAGTGGACAAGGGAGGACAAAGAGGATTGCTATGTGGGCACTGAACCCACGTCTGTTTTTGATTCTAGAAGAAGCCCAAATTCCTCCACAATGTCCTCATCTCTTGGCAGCAATAGCACCTGTAAAGGTGGTGGTGGTAGTGGTAGCTGTCATGGTTCAAGCAATAACACCACTGTTGCAGCCCCTAATGTCTCAGAGAATCCACCTCAGGCATCCTTGGGAACCAGCCCAGAAAAATTTGGTTTGAGACTGGAGGACTGGGAGGGTCAAGATCAGTCTATTATGCGGTTAATCATGGGTGATGTTGAGGACCCATCTGCAGGATTGAGCAAGCTCTTCCAAGGCATTGGATGTGGGGCCCCAAGTGTTGATTTCAATCGAGCTTTTAGTGTTGGGGATCAAGGGTTGAATATGGTAAGCACTATTGATCCTTCTGTGGCAGGGAATTACCATGGCTTCCCATTGATTTCTGAGAATATAGATGGCCACAATGCAAATACTGGTGCTTCTGTCTCAGTTGCAGAATCCATCTTTTCTCTGACGGTGGTGCCGTCATCTCCGGGTGTGTTTGGTTCTCGGCAGCAGCCAGTGATTGGAGTAGTGGATGAGAAGCCTCATCTTATAAATCCGCAATTGCTGGTAAACCAGAATCAGGTTCAATTCTCAGAGAATCCTTCTTTCTTTTTGCCATTGACATACCCCTATATGCAGGAGCAGCAAGTTTTCGCTCAGCATCAAGTGAACGGTCCTCTGTCTGTTGCAATTGGGCATAATTATCAGGTCCCAGCGTTACCCCTCTTGGATTGTGGGCAAGAGCTATTTGGTAGGGGGCAGCAAACACAGCTTCCATTGTTTCCTCATCATCTGCAACAACAGCAGCGATCATTGGTTGTGTCATCTGCAAAGCAGCAGAAGGTGAGTTCCACCGGAGATGATTCAAGCCTCGAGCTTCAGCAGACTCGACCAGCTGTACAAGACTGCTGAGCTGATAGAAGCTGGTAATCTGGTTCTAGCGCAAGGGATATTGGCGCGGCTCAATCACCAGATCTCCCCAATTGGTAAGCCTTTCCAGAGGGCTGCTTTCTACATGAAGGAGGCCTTGCAGTTACTCCTCCATTCAAACATTCACAATTTGTTGGCTTTCTCGCCAATTAGTTTTATATTCAAAATCGGAGCTTACAAGTTGTTTTCAGAGATATCACCTGTTCTTCAGTTTGCCAATTTTATTAGTAATCAAGCCCTCATTGAAGCTGTTGATAGGTTTGATCGAATTCACATTATTGATTTTGATATTGGGTTTGGAGTACAATGGTCTTCTTTTATGCAAGAGCTTGCCTTGAGAAATAGTGGTGCAATTTCATTGAAAGTAACTGCTGTTGTGGCAACCTCCACCTGCATTGATGTTGAGCTCAATTTTACCCAGAGAGTTTGACTCAATATGCAAAAGACTTTAGTATGTCTTTTGAGCTCAATGTTTTGAGCATTGAATCGTTGAAATCTCCTTCTTGTCCCCTTGCTGGTCAATTCTTCGATAATGAGGCAATTGCTGTGAATATGCCACTTTCTTCTTTCTCAAATTACACATCATTGTTTCCTTCCATCCTTCGTTTTATAAAGCAGCTTAGGCCAAAAGTGGTGGTTACCTTGGATAGAAATTGTAGTCGGATTGATGTACCATTCTCCACCAATGTAGTCCATGCTCTTCAGTGTTACTCGGCCTTGCTTGAGTCACTAGATGCGGTAAATTTGAATCTTGATGTCCTCCAATGATTGAGAGGCATTTCATCCAACCAGCCATAAAGAAAATTATACTGGGGCACCACCATTCACAGGAAAAATTACCTCCATGGAAGAACCTGTTTCTTCAAACTGGGTTTTCTCCATTTACATTTAGTAACTTTACAGATGTGCAAGCTGAGTGTTTAGTTCAGAGGGCACCCACGCGTGGATTTCAAGTGGAGAGAAGGAACTCCTCTCTTGTTCTGTTCTGGCAGCGGAAGGAACTTATGTCAGTTTCAACATGGAGATGTTGAGCAGCTGCTAATTAACTGGTATTTTTTAAAGGTGCTTCATAACTTACTATTGTAGTTTATGTAATTTAGGCTTTTTTATGAGAGCCATACCCCAATGTTTTCTTAACAATATGCGTTGGCTTACAGCTCTATTACTATTATGTCACTTTTAATGTGGGTATTATTATGCCATTTCCAAGTTCCATCATCTAAAATGGGTGACTAAGACGGGTGACTGTTTCTGTCATGTTGAATGCAAAGCAATTGTTTCAGAAGAAATGAACAATTTAGCCAAGAATGTTGTTTCTATGTTATCTCCATGTTTAGTTTAGTCTTTATTGCCTGCTGAATTTGGCATACAATATCATAATATACAGCATGAAAATTGGGGTAGTTAGTAACTTATTGGAGCCCCAGTTCTTTAGTGCAGACCGTGGAAGACTCTGGTGCCGGGCTTCCATTTGGAGAAGGGGCAGTCCTTCCTTGTTCTATGCTAGCAAATGAAGTCAACTAGCAGATTTTTAGTGACTAGTGAGAGGCACTTTGCATATTTGAACTGCCAATTAATTGTAAAATGCAAAGGTGCTTCATAACTTTCTGCTTGTGCTGATCTTTCTGAATTTGCCTAGGCTATGGCTCTAAGCTATTTGTCTATGACTCTTTGTTCTTGCATTGTTGTATGACTTGTATCTGATGACGGTTACTATAAAACATTTTGAATAGAAACTGAATGGAAATTGTGACTCTCTTATATGTAGTGCCTCACTTTAGGCTATGATTGGAAAAATGAAAATGGATGGAGTGGCAAGGAGTAGGAAGGTTAAACTTAAATTACTATTGTTTGGAAGTAATTTTAGGAAGGAAGTGGCATGGCAAGTAAGGGACAATGTGTCCCTTCCTTGCCACTCAAAACCAAGCATTTTTAACCCTCCAAATTGGGGGGATCAAGGAGGGAATGAGTGCAACTTCCAAACAAGGGTGTGGGCGTGTGATTTAGTCTCTTCTACTGTACTCTTCACCTTTCTCTTCTATTACATTTCCATCATCTACAAAACTCCCAAACATAGCCTTACTATCCTTGACAAGTCTTTCTTCAACGCATTTTTGTAAGCTCAATTTGCTATATGAAATCACTTAGTTGAAGATATTAATTGAACAATCCTCCATACTTTTGATCAAAATGGGAATTCTTCCGTTTTATCTAGTACTAGTAGACAGTAGTCTGCAAAAATAAAAATTCAGATACGGTTAGACTGTGCAGACTGCCCCTTCCCCGTGGAAAGATTAAGAAAAATTTATGTAGTAGTTTATGTTCATGTAGAGTTTACCTCTGAGCCTCTTACTGGCTAAGTTGTTTCAATCAAACTGTGTCATATGTACAGTACTCAACCAATCTACTCAAAGACAGCATAGATAATTGCCATTTGTCACTTTGTATATCTCATCAGATTGCAAATAGCTCTAGACACGAGGGCAGGGCCTGGTATGGATAACACGAAATCTAATTGAAAATGATTCAGCCTACTAAGTGTAAACATATACAATTGCTCGAGTACTGAATTGAAATCCTCGTTTCTCTTTGTCGTTTTTATTTGGGCATATGCCAACTCCTTTTTGTTTTGTTTGGTCTTTATTTTATTATTATTTTTTTTGTGTCATGACATGCCAACTCCTTTGTTATAATACATTGAACTCAGTTGTTTGGGAAACCATATTTTAGTGCATCCCCTAGTGAAATCACGTGGTTCCAGTATGAAATGGAGCCCACTTGAGGTTTTGTTTAATCCTTCCTCTTTCTGTGGCCTTGGAAGCCTTTCATTTAATTGCGCTTTCATCAAACACAATATGATATTTAATGATTGAGGCCATGTTGCATGAGAGAGATGTTTGGCTCCTTATTCTAATTGTAATTATTCTTTTCTCAAATTTAGAGGAAAAAGAAAGAAAGAATGCCAAACACGTCAGCTCTATGGATAGTAGAGTACCACCCTAGCCCAGCAATAAATTTGCAAAACATATTTTTATTCATAATCATCAAATTTTTATTGCATGATCTACCAAGATGGTATTTGTTTTCGGTGTATTACTTGCTTTTGAAAGCATGTTGCTAATAATTAGATGGTACAGTTTCATTTACATCGGTTACGTTTTATCAAAATTTTTATTTAATCTCAAGTTTCTTTTTTTTTTTTCTATTTGTATCCCTAATATTTTTAAGAAGTTTCAATTTTATCCTTAGGGTCTCAATTTTAAGACGTTCCAATTATGTCTCTAAACTTGAGAGAATTTCTAGCAGGTCATTGTGTCACATGAGCGATTTGTGGAGCCTCTATTCAAGCTATGACTAAGCTTGTCTGGGCTTATTTATAGTCCAGTACAATACCCAAGTTATAAATGAAAAAAAAAAACTAAAGTAAATGTCAAAATATGATGTTAGAAAGCCATAAGAGCGTATAAAATGTCACTTTATAATATTAGGGGATCATAACAAGGCATAAAATATCAAGTTTTCAGTCATAATTTAGATATTATTTACAACTTGAAAATATTAAGGACGTAAATAAAATGAAAATAAAATTGTCATTAAATCGTAACTTTAATAAAATATGAGGGATATAATTGAAGCTTTATCCACAATTAAATTAAGGGCAACGAATAGGCCACGGATAACTCATTTTCATAGCAAAGCATGCCAGTGGTCCTGTGAAGGCAAACACTGTCCCACAAGCAAAATAGAAAGGTGCATTCTAGGGTACATTATGCTTTTGACAAGGAATGGTGTAGTGATTAGGTGGTGAATAATGGTTGGTGGATGGTTAAGACACGTTGGTGCATTTTGTTAATGGTAGTGAATATGTTTCGTTTGACCACATTTACTAAATGTGGCTAAATGGAAATAAAAATGTGGCAAGTATATCCTCCTTCTTTCTTCTCCAGCAGCATCAGATTCCCCTGTCTCCCAAAATTCCATTCTCTCATCCCTTCCAAATTTACACAATCACACTCAAAACCTTCTCTTCATCTATTCTTTCAACCCTTCCAAATTCAGAATCTTTTATCTTTGAGTGCTATTATGCTAATATCACTCTTACAAAAAGTATGACCTTTGTGAATCATAAGTTAATAGTGTATTTTGCACTAGCTTGTTCAAATTTAGCATAAATTTCATAAAAAAATAGGTAATACCTGAAAAATGTTGATTATATATGCTCAAGCACAACCTTGTTCTTCTCCAAGCACGGCAAAGGTCTATCAACAACATCCAAGTGGGAAAATTTTGTCTGCAACAATTACATGGAAGGACCATAAAACCTAGGCGGGGCATGAAAAAGTCATGGTGATGAAAAAATGTGTTGGTTCAGAAGTTTTAATACCTTAGGTATACGTGTCCTTGGACATGTTCTGTACAGTCTTAGGGTCTAGGATCCACGGTATAGCTGGGAAGGCCCAGAATTGCGGAACTCATATTTGAGTTGAAGTTTTGTAGAATTATGTAGAACAAGCTCAGCCAGTGACAGGGTCGTTGGCGGGCGGGTGGACCCTCCCTTTGGGTTAGGCGGACTCAGCTGCGTGAGCGGTGGCTTTTGGCTCGCTCCAATGAGCTTTCCTGACTACAGTGAGCACCTTGATATCATAAAGTATCAGAACGATGTAGTTTTGATAAATGATACCTTCATCCCTTTTTAAACCCCAAGATTGGACTCTCCCTCCCCCAAACTAAAACCTTTCTTCCCCAAATACATTCCCACCTCTCTAAGTCACTCTCACACAAATCCTCTTCCCTAAGCTTCAAGGTATGTAAATGTTGATAGATTATGTCTCCTTCCTCCATTTCTTTCATGTTCTTGGTTTGGGTTGTTGTCATTTCTTCCATTATTGTCAAGTGAGGTGCTTCTCCAATTTTGTTAGAGTAGATCTAGAGCAATTTAGGAGTATCCATAGATTTCTTATGAGTTTTATGGTTACAATGAGAATTTTGTGTCATCCCTCCTCCTCGAGCTTTTCGAAGTTGGTCCTTCATGTTCCACCCTCCAGGTGAGTGAGTTTGATCTCATAGTCTTATTTTGATCATTATATTATTATTTTCTAGCATTAAGAGTATAAGAGGATTGAAGATTTGTTTTCACATGATATGGAATTATATGAAAAATCTACTTTAGTTAGAAAAGCTCCATTTTGACTTATGCATGAAAATTATGATTTTAAAATATGCATGGGACCATATTTGCTCTATAAAAGTTTTGGATGATTTAATTTATGACTTGAATTGATGATGAAAATTTGAATTATTTATTATTGAGGAAATGAAATTCAAGGCTTTATGGTTATTATGGAAACTGAGACATGTTGAACCTAAAATTGAAAGAACTTCATTTTTTTTATGACTAAGTATGGATTTAGATTAGGGAATTACTAGAGGAACAAAACTTTGAGTTAAAAGTTATATCATTAACCTTGGTATACCAAGGCCCGTGAGAGGCATTTATCCATATGTTAGATCAGTCCATAAGGATACGATTCAGAGGGACCATTAAGATCTCAGTTAGGGCTCTTGTTCGCGAGGACCGAGCACCCACCTTTCAATTTAAGGATATTATGTTCTTTTAGTAATTCTTGAGAAAATAAAGAATATTTCTATGTTCACTGTGAATTTATAATTTTATAGCTATTATAAAATTCAAATAGAAAAGATGTAAGAATATTGCATTATTAATTATGTACTTTTCTTTCTTGTCCCATGTACGGTTATGGGTGAGGATTCACTCATTGAATTTCATAATAAAACTCATCCCTCTTTTCCCTTTTCCTCACAGATATAGTTCCAGCATTTATCCTCCACCTCCCACTCCTCATCAACACTAGTTTTACAGCTTTGGTAAGCTTCATGTATCCGTGAAGTGTTAGTCTTTTTGATAGAGTGCTCTAGTGATATGGGATAGGATCCGGACTACATACATGCATGATTTGCTTTTTGATAAATCAGGATTTTGATTTGTATTTAAAAGTTATAGTTTCATGATTCTTTTGTAAACGGCAACGCAGATTGATTTATGTTATAACTAAAGTTTCAAGTTTTATTTATGGACAAAGGGTTATTCATATTCATTATGAGTTAAATATGGAAATTGATTTATAATGTAAATTTGTTTTATGAATAAAATATGTATATAGCACGTGCGTGATCATGAAGCTTACCTGGGAATGAGATTTCTCACGTGGTCATAATCCAAATCAGGTCATGACAGAAGTCAATCTAGCAATACCTCTTGCAATTCTTTCATAGGAAATGGAACAAACATTGAAAAATCTTAGATGAAGAGAAGGGTTTGAGTGTGAATTTGGAAGGATGAGATAATGGAATTTATGGAAAATAGGGAATTGATGCATTTGGAGAGAAAGGAGGAAAATGTGTTTGCCCACATTTTTATTTGCATTTCGCCACGTTTAATAAATGTCACCATAAAATGAAACTCATTCACTCCACTAACAAACAAAGTACATCCACATATCTTAACCATCCACCAGCCATTATTCACCACCTAATGTAGAAATGTTGTTTACAACTTTTTGTACTAGTTTACAACTTTTGCTTTCTAGTTTACAACTTTTTGTATATTATTTTACAACTTTTCTCATATGGTTTCACATTTAATCCTAAACCGTTTAGTATGTATTCTCAATATAACTTTTTACGTCGTTTACAACTTTTTACATCCTGGTTTACAATTTTCGTAACTTATATTTATAATTTTTAAACTCCAGTTTCAACAATAACAACAAATCTCATTTCTAGTAAGCCATTTTAGTTCGTTTTGTTGCTGAAAAAATTGAAAAAAAAGCATCCATGTCTTGGGACATAAACCACAAACACATGAAAAATAAAATGAAATGAGCTAAGCTTCATGTGTGAGGATTAGTTTTGTGCGACTACATATCTTGATTCTCCTTCTTCTTCTTCTTCTTCTTGTAAAGATGAAGAACTAGAGAGAGAAACATAAAAGAGAGAGAATGAAAGCTTTTGGAGGGATGACGATAAAAAAGAAAAACAATACAAAGAGAGAGAAAGGACATTGCTTTTTCTTTTCTTTCCTCCCACTTTGCCCCTTCGTAGTCATAATCTCGTATTATAATTTTATCATCTAGTAAAGTGTAAGTATTTGGTGTAATATTTCTGATAACGTGCATCATTCCTCTTTTCCAATTCCTTGGTATGTTATCTTCCTTTTCCTCACCAAAATCCTTATTGTTCTTTTTGTTTTGTAACATCCTCCTATTTGATTAATATACTCAAGGTGGCTAATCATTCTTCTTTGTGGAGTGGAAATTAAGTTCTTATGCATTTCATTGTGGAGCACACTCAATCTTCTTCCTCATTCTTTCCTATGGTAGATCTAGAGGTGTAATTAAGTGGACCAAGTTGATTCGAGTCATTGGGTCTAATCAATACAAATTGATAGAATCGATAATTGATTGGTCGAGCATTGAGTTTTGTAAAACTATACCGAATGATTGAACCCAAACCAAACCATTATATTTTTTATTTTTTTTCCTACTCTAATACTTACTTCATCTTCTGTTGTGGCCTAATTCCATTGGAATATGTATTATGTCATTGTTTTTAATTTTGTATACAATGAATCTAATTATATGTCATATATGGGTTAGGATAAAGTTACACTGGTGTAACTTTAAGAAAATGTTACATTGTTGAATAACTTTTTATTAGTGTAAATTTTTACAAAACCCACAGGTTGGATTAGAAGCTCACAGGTATAGATTAAGTCTTAAAATGTCAAATTAATCTAAAATTGTTTGGCATAGATTTTATATATATCAATAAATCAATATATATATACACACACTAAAATGAACAAAAATAAGAGCTACATGATTGCATTGCTATTGATGTTCAATTTTTATGAAATTTGTAATTGTAATTCAATGGTTGGATCAACAAAAAAATTATTTCATTGAAAGTTATAAATAATGTAAATTTACTTAAAGTTACAGTGTAACTTGATCCTAACTATATTATATATAGTTTAGTTAGTTTTGATTACACTTTTAGTTATATATATGATTGTTATTGATTAGTTATTTTTATATAAAATTTCAATAAAATTATTTGCGGTTCTTCTCAATTTTTATTTTTTATTTCGATTGATTAGGGAAAAAAGGTAATTGAGTAACTCAATACCCGAATCAAATTAAACCAAACCGATATTAATCAAGTTGATTTGGTTTGGGTTCAATAAGAAAAATTCACTTAACTCGAATGGATTAAAATTGGTTGGTTCCAAATTCATTTTTCACCTAAACCCTAACCAAAACCCGACCGATTACTCCTGGCTCCTTGGTAGATCTTTCTCTAAACTTCTACCCAATTAAGGATCCAAGAATAATTGATTTTTTTATTTGTTTAAAATCAACTAGTTGTTTTGAATAATAATATTTGAGGTAAAATCAAGTAGAATTTTGAATTAATATTGCTTGATTGTTATGTTAGAATTGGCTAGAAAGAATATTTGCTAGATTTGAGACCATCAAATCAAACATAAATACATTCAGAATTTAAAAATATGAATTATTTTAATAAATTAAATAGAATATTAATTTAATTTAAAGATATTAAGGGTGCGTTTGGGAGTTTTTTTTGACAATGTAATTTTATTAAATATGAGATTGATTAGTTAGACCAATGTAATTTTATTAAATACATATAGATGATAATATGAGACTGGTATTGATCAATTTAAAGTGTGAATAGTTATATGGCTGCATGTAAAGGAACAAGTATGGTTGCGTTCATATTTTTCTGTAGTTTAGATCATTCTACAATGATTAAATTTTTAAGAGATTTGTTTGACCAATGCCCACTGGAAGGTTTTTAAATTTTTCAATACATTCTATGTATATAAAATTTTAAAATTTTACATTCTAATATAATAATGATCACTCTTATATTTTTAATTTGTGTCTTTGGGATAATAATTAACAAAACCAATTAATAAATAATATACACGATCAAATACAACTCAAGGCTGATAGCCGAAAACACCGTCTGAGCATCCAAGGAAATAGCATAGGAAAGGTAATGACAAGAAAAGCCAAAAGTTCGTCAAAGGTGGCAATGCTGATTGTGGGGTTAAGGCATGAGCTACATGGGCGTGTGGTAAAAAATTAAAGTTGATTTTTTTTTTTTGTCTAGAGACAATATTTTATCTCTCCATCCTTTCTTTCCTAAGTTATGTTATTTATACATCATTTTACACTAAACCTATGCTTCCACCGTATTAGATAAAGAGAAAATGACAAAATAGTGGTATGCTACAAACACCACCACCATTATTAAAGGAAACATTTCTGAAAAAGTTAACACACATTTCTCTCTTTCTTTCCCGTGCAACAACATAAACCCACTTCTCTTCTCTCTAGAGCACAAGAGACTACCACCGCCACCACCACATCCACCGTCATCAACTATCAGCTATTTGCTCATCTCACAGCAATAACAACAACCCTTGAAGAGCATAGCTCCCTTACCCACAAAAGAACAGTAGTAACAAATATACATCTCTTTCACTTTTTTATAATAATCTTCTTCTAAGGTATGTCGGTTTCTTATTTGCACTTCTCCTTTCATGGGTCCATGTATTTCTCCCAACACTTGGATTATTTGATTGTAATAGTGGGTGGATGCTTTGAATCAAATTTGATTATTGAATTGAGAATAAATAATTTAATAAACTTGTAACTTGCTAAAACTCATAAAATAATGCTAAAAATTGTTTTACAAGGTTTTTTATCATTAGTTTACAAGTTTTTTGTCATTAGTTTATAAATTTTTTGCATTTTGTTTACAAGTTTTAGCACATGTTTATAAGTCCTATAAACTAAGTGCAAAAAACTTGCCAAATTAAGCATTACTTAAAACTCATGAACTAAATAAAAAAAACTTGTAAATCAATGGCAAAAAACTTATAAACTCATGTTTAAAACTTACAAATCAAGTGCAATAAACTTGTAAACTAAGTTATTTTGCACAAAAGGTGCCACAAACTAGTCTTAAAAACTTGTAAAATGATGTTAAATACTTAGAAGAATGTCAAGTAAATTAATTACTTTTTATTATTATTCTTTTATTATTCAATTTTCTTGAGAAAAATGGCTGTCCATTCTTTTATAACTTGTTAGTAGCCGTTTAGAGCTTTTCATCATGGGTTTACAAGATTTTTTAATTGGTTTTAAAGTTTTTTGCACTTGATTTATAAGTTTTAAGTATGGGTTTTCAAGTTTTATACTCTTAGTTTACACATTTTTAGCAAGAGTTTACAAGTTTTTTTTTCACTTAGTTTACAAGTGGTTTACAAGTTTTTATGCTTGGTTTATAAGTTTTTTTATGTTTTTTGCACTTGATTTACAAGTTTTCAATATGGGTTTAATGTTTTTGTACTTGTTTTATAAGTTTTCAACAAAGTTTACAAGTTTTGTCTATTGGTTTACAAGTTTTGCATGTGTTTACAAATTATATTTTGGTTTATTATAAGTTTGACAATAGATTACTTTGATTTTAGTTACTTGAAATTAGTTACCATATTAAATTATTGATATTATTTTATGTAGATGATACATGAACTCATTTGTGTCATTTTTTTGTACTAGATACATTATCAAATGGCAGAACAAAAAACAAATGGAAAAGAAGACAAAACCCCAAGAAGGCAAAAGAGACATGATGGGATCAATGTGGACAAAAGCATCAGGTAATGCTAAGGAATTATATCAAAAGAATACATTAGTTGGTGATAATGAGAATCATAATAAAAGTATAGCATAAAGTTATAAATAGTGATGATGGAAATAATGATTTTTTTTTTGTTGTAATAAACTTTAAATGTATGAACAAATTAGTTAGTTTTTTATGCATGACTTCCTCCTATAAGGCAAGTAACATGTAATTGAGTTGTCCACCAACCTCTTTCTTGAATTTATAATTTTCAATCCAAAACCCTTGTTACTTGAGTAATTTTTGTAGAATGATTTCACTTCTTCTTCTAAATTAAATATCATCCCAACGGCAGGATAAAAATCAGAATCCCCATCATGGTTATCAATCTGAACCTCAACATCAAAATCCACATCAACAATAATTGAATCCTCCATACTTTGCATATAGAGTATGATGCAAAACCTACAACAACAAAAAATCCAAATAAATTATAATAAAGTTGTGGTACAAAACCTATATATACAATATTTACCACTAGGTTTACAAGTTTTTAGAATCGATTTTCAAAAATTTACAACCAATTTATAAGTATCTTGCATCAAGTATCAACTTTTTTACCACCAATTTCACAATATTTAAAATCAGATTTCAAGTATTTATTATCACTTCAGACTTTGTAGCACCACTTTGTGCAAAAAACTTGGCTTACAAGCTTATTACACTTGGTTACTAAGTCTTAAACACTGGTTTACAAGTTTTTTGTCACCTTCATATAAGTTTTTTAACTTGGTTTACAAGTTTTAAGCAATGTTTAGTTTTACAAGTTTTTTAAATTCGGTTTTGCAAGATTTGTAAACCCATGTTTAAAACTTGTAAATATAATGCAAAAAACTTATAAATCAAGCAAAAGACTTGTAAACCGATGGAAATTTTTTTCCCTGGTATCTTATATATCATTTTCACAATATTTAGAATCAATTCTAAGTATTTACAACTTACTTTAGAACTTTGTAGCACTACTTTGCACAAAAAATTTAGTTTACAAAACTTATTGCCCTTGGTTTCATTCACCATTTTTCTCAATCTATTTGCTGCCCTTCAGGCCATCAACAAGGTTGGGTTTCTTTTATATGGTTCGAAGCCAGTTTCTTTCCTCGGTCAATGACCTCATAATTGATGAAATACTATCTGCCTCCATTCTTGTCTATAGAATATCTATAAATATTTTCCTAATTACGTTGTTTACCAGGATTTATATGTTGTTAATATTTTATGACAAATCATTAACTTTTCTTCAAAAATTATATGAATTTTATGTTTTTATTAGTTTGATTGAATAAAGGTCTAAAAAAATTTAAACTTTTAGTGTATCAAAATAAAACTCCTAAGAAGTTATGAAGTTTTACCATTACACATAGAAAATCGGTTGTTTATTCTATTAAAAGTTATGAGGTTTTGCATTTAGATATTTATTAGCTTTTTTTTTTTGGTCGAAAGATATTTAGCTAGCTAGTTAGGCTGGCAAAAGTGCATGAGTTGTTTTGGTCAAGCCTAGATTTTTTAAGGGTTTCATTTCTCTATAAAAAGAAAAACCGTGTACGTGCATTAAGGATACCAGCAAGACAACACATTGCACTGCAGAATGTCACATACATACATTGATATTTTCACATTGAATTATTTTCTAAAAAATGTATGTTTAACAAAGAAGAAGAAACAACTATGCCAATTACACGAAAATATTTTAAAAAATAATGCCTGTATGCGTATGCAATCACACTTTTAGCCAAAGTTTGTGCATATTTGGGGGCAATAATTGATGACAACTAGTGTGCACTGATTTCAGTGCTTTCGATTACATGAAAGGAGATGACTTCTTTTTTATTTTTTTTCGTGAGATGACATCTTGTTTAGCTTGTAGTCCACACATCAGAAGTTGGCAATGTCCATGAGGCTGACCGAAATGTGGCATCTTTCTGGGGATATTTAAGGGCCTAGAGACCTCGTGGACCATTCGATGCGTCTCCTAAGCAAGATGACATGCCTGAAATCTAAATAATTTTCAGTGCATGATGTGATGGTAGGTAATATATGTCACTAACATGGTATGACAATGGAATTAGGCTAGGACGTGGAAAAATAATTATGATTAAAACTTTATAGAAAGGTTTAATTATATTGGTTAATTTTAGTAATTGAAGTCATTATCACCACAAAGGTAGGGTCAATGTCAACAATCAGGATTGATCAAAATGTAAACCCCTGCATCTTTTTATTTTTTTGGTCGTGGATACAACGAGGGCCAAATTAAAAGGCCAAGAGACCCAACGTAACTAATTGGTGGGCTCAAACAACATAAACAATCGAGAATAGACCTGCTAGCTATATGGGAAAGAAATTACAAAATGTCAATAATCATTTAGCAAAAGATAAGGGACATCGATCTCATACATCGATGGTAATCAGAGGGAGGGGAGATTTCCAGAGCAGAGGAACCTGCTGCATACGTAAACTAAAGTGAAGCATGAGGTCGTTGATGTCAAAGACATACAACGAAGGAGGTCTATGGTGCTACTAATTCGTCCTTGCAAGCCTTGATCTAAGGCAACACGTTACTTTCTTTTTGTGTAAGACAACATAAACTCTCACTAAGGCAACACTTTCAAGGGGTTGCCTATTGTCTTATTATAGGCAACATAAACTGATTTTACTAAGGCAATATTAGTCATTGTTGCCTATTGTTTGATTATAGGAAACACAAACTCACACTAAGGCAACACCTTTAAAGGGTTGCCTATTGTCTGAAAATTAATGGTGATTTTAGTGAAAGTGTGGCCTTTTTCTCTCTGATTATAGGCAACACTAACAGTGATTTTAGTAAAAGCATTGCCTTTTCTCCTTGAAAAATGGCAACACCAACTCCCTGTAAGGCAACACTTCAGAGCATTGCCTATTGTTTGATCATAGGCTAAAAGTGCTTTTAGGGCAACACAAACTCTCACTAAGGCAACACCTTGCCTATTGTTTGATTATTGACAACATAGTGGTGATTATAGTAGTCTTTTTCTCTCATTATAGGCAACAATCTACACATGTTGCCTTTTCTTTCACTACTAGAAATCTGGAGATATCGACATCAAATATTGAGGTTTGTACTTCGTCAGTAATTACTAATGGAATTTCCAACGGGTTGTCACATTTTACATTATTAAACTTGTGATAATCAAGTTGAACAACAACTTGTCGATAAACTTGTTGGGAGTTATGGCGCTCCTGTGCACCATATAGCGCACACAATTTCTGATAGGTGTATCGACGGGTTGCCGATTGGTGCAATAGTAATTCTTAGCTCGTCGATAACCCGTTAGTACTTGCACACACGCCACGTGGCGAAAAATGTTACCGACGGAAGTACTGGCAAGTATTTAATATTTATTTTTATTTATTTTTCCTTAAATTACCAATGGGTTTACCAATGGGTATTTAATTTTTTTTTATTTTTCAATAGTTTAATTTTTTTTAATTAATTTCATGATGGGATTACCGATGGATTTTTGAAAATTTTGTATGTTGGGGTACAACTCTTGGGATTCCCATATACTCGCGGAAACCACAAATTTTTTAAAACGCGACTCCTTCTTCCCCATTTCTCCATAACGTTTCTCTTCTTCTTCACTCCCTCTTTTTCTCTTCTCCGTTGCCACCATTCTTTACCACCTGTGCACCACCAGGAGCTCAATCGTGAACGAGACCACCATTGCAATCTAGGCGTGTTGGTGAGCTTTTTAGTTGGTTTAGTTTTTTGATTTGGTTTTGTTTTGCCGTTCGTTTATAGGTTCCCATAGTGTTGTGTTTTATCTTATTAGAGAGTAATTATTGTTGTTATTTTGTTAATGTAGGAGTTGTGTTGGAGGGTTTAACTCCTGACGTATTGGCATTGAGAACGGTTTGCCATATTTCTTTCCTTATTTTGTTTTATGTTTTGGATGTATAAATGTTTATAAGTGTGTAAAATTAAATATTTGGCTTTATTGGATTTTCAGGATTGAATTTGGTTAACGCAAGGAGCTTTAGCATTCTTTTGTTTTCTTCACTGTAGTATAGGTTAGTAACGAAATCTTTGTTATTTATATGGTTTAATATATATGTACGATAGATACTTATATTTTAGGATAAAGTTATAGGAAATGGGGATTGCATGACTAGAGGGAATGACATAGAGGTCTTTCCCAACTTGTTTGCATTGTTTGCTATGAGATTATTTGTGTTTGCAGAGATTATAGGATGCATGTTGTGAAGTTATAAGGGGGTGCACTCTAGAACAATTTTTAGAATTATGTGAATTGTATAAAATTATTAAGATGTAACGTTTAACTATGTCTATTATGTTGTTGACCATTAATAATATCCATCATTGTTGAATTGACTTAAATATCTAATAACGAAAGCTCCTAATTTAATTGAGATGCTGTCGAAATTTTGTAAAATTTTTATTAGGGAAATAATTAAAAGTAATAATTTGACGTCTTTAAAAGTAATAATTTGATGTCTTTAAAATATTATATGTCTATGAATTCAACAATGCATAAAATATATTATGACGAAACTCTTAAGCTAAGCGGAAATGACTTCAAAATTTTGTTAGAAAATAAGATTAAAAGTAACCGTATTAAAAAATTTAAAGACCAATTGATTGCGCTTGAAAGTAATAATTTGACGTCATTAAAAATTAATATGTCTATGGTTGCACTGAAATATATGAGGAATTCCTAATTTAAGCAAAGATTGTAATATCCGAATTTTTATGTACAAATGACCAAAATGCCCTTGAGGTCATTTTATCGGAAAATGCTACCACTTGGTCTGACCCTCAAGGGGATGTTTTGATGTTGATAGGGGATTATATGTGTTATGTGGATAACAAGAAATATTCATTTTTGAGTTCTAATTAACAAAACTACCAAAATGCCCCTGGGTTGTTTGCCATGACTACTTTGAGTTCCTTAACTTCACCAAAAGGTTTTAAATGATGTTTTTAAATGATGTTTAACAACAGGTTAAGCCTGGTAGCCCATTAATTTGTGAAAACGTTTACCCTTAGCTTAATGCATTTTGAGCCTAATGAGGTTATTAGCAAAATCTAAGCAATATTATGCTCTAATTAAATATTAGTAAATTCTAAATACTAATCTAGAGTCGAAATAATTGATTAACATTAATTAGAACCTAAGATTGCTTAGAGAAACTCAAAATCCTTTTCTTAATTTAAGACTTTATGTCATATTTTCATGAATAGTAAGATTCCAATCAATTTCCTTAAATCATGGAAGTTGTCACATGATGAGTTTCCCCCTAATAAAGGTGGATTTGCATTAATTATGCTAGACCATTCTCTAATCTTGTCTTGAACCACCTTAATTACCCATTTTCTCACTTAAACACTTACTCACAACTCCTAATCCATGGCCTAATCAAATTAACTTCTAAACACACATGTAAACCAACATTAAAATGAGTTTTTCTTTTCCTCTAATGCTCCTAAACTAATCAGCCATTCCTTCCCAAAAAATATCCATCACATGTTGAAAATTTATTAAAATGTGTTTAAGAAATATGGTTGCCTATACCCATGCCCATACTTACCTATGCTTTCCACCATACCTCACCATGCCTTTACAAAAACTTCTCACCTCATGAACATGAGGTCAAGGCCTCTGATTCATACACCCTTGATGTTGTTTTTCTATAAATACCATGCTTGAGAGAACTTGGGCACATTTTAAGCATTCTTAAGTTTCTCTCATTTTCCTCTTTAAAGTTCAAGAGTTCTTCATCTTTTTCATTTTCTTCTTGCTCACAAAAGAACCACCCCTCTTAACCATACACTACTTCCTAAACACTTAGCCTTACCTTCCTAAAGATCAAACTCAAGACACATAACTTTCTTTCTTTCTTTTCCTTCCTTTGGTTGAATTCATTTAAAGCTTCAAGAAGAAGTTGTTTTTCTCATCTCATCTCAAGACTAAGCTTCCTTGGTAGGGATTTGTTTGAGTTTTCTTCTTCTATCTTCTTCTCTTTTTTTTTTGGCTTTGATGAGAAATAAAACAAAAGGAGTTGTTGCTATTGTTGTTGTTGTTGTTGTGGTGTTTTGTTGTTGTTGCTATAGTTGAATCCTCTTTTCCTCCTTTTATTTTTGGATCTTGATCTTGGACAAAGTAAAAAGCCATGGGCTTGATGATGATGGATCTTGATGGTGAATTTGTTGCCACCATATGCTTTATCTAAAGCCTAGATCTTTGTCTCATTTTCAGTTTTTGAATCTCTGTTTTTCTTCCATTTTCAGTTTTTATTTTCCCTTTTGTTTTATTTTTCCTTTTCGGTTTTATTGTTGTTGAAAACCATGACTTGATGATGAGAGATCTTGATGTTGGTTGTGAAACCATCATTTGCTTGATCTCTAGAGCCCAAGTTTTAGTTTATTTTTGTTGGTTTTAAAGAATGGTAAAGATGAAATGTTGTTGGTTCTTGTGAAATGTTTTCTTTCTTTGATGATCAAGGTCATAGCCTGAATGATGAGGGTTTCTTAATGTTGGTTGTGAAAACATCATGTGTTGGACCTCTAAAGCTCAAGGCTTGATTTTTGGTTTAACAAAAGTATGGAAAATGGTTTGTTGTTGGTTGTCTTTGTTAGTTTTTCTTGAGCTTATGATGAGTCTAGACAAAAGAGGTTATTGGAACCATGGTGTCAAGAGACTCTAAAGCTCACTTCCATTTTGGTTAAGATTGATTGGGTTGAAAGTTGATTCTTTAAAGTCTGAAATGAGCTCTAGCAAGATAAAGAAAAAATGAACTTGCATCATGTTTATATTTCCTTGTCTAGCATATTTACTTTGCAAGTTATCACTTAATAACTAATCTCAAAGCCTACCTATCTCAACCTTAAAGTTGAGATGTGATTTAAGAGTAAATACTCTAGAGACTTAGAGCACTAAAATAAAGAAATGGACTTGCATTCATGTTTACATTTCTTGTCTACATATTTAAGTTTCAAGCCATCACCTAACAATGGTAAAGATCTAAAATGAGGTTTGCATAGCATGTTTATCTTTATGTTATCACTTAAATTCCTAGCACTCAAAAGACTTGCCCTTATATCTCCTAGATGAAAATTTTAACCATGGCTAATGGATGTGCCTTAGTCATGATACAATGTTGGTTTTGATGTATAAAGATGTGAAAATGTTTTCAAAGGAATGTTAGAAAGATGTTTTAAAATGGTCTTGCAAATTAGTAAGTTAGAATGTGTTAAAACCTTGATTTCACGAAATCGGAGGTTCAGGTAATCGATCCACCTATGTAATTGGATTAGATGATTTCTTTATTCCAAAGTACTTTGGTTTGTAGTAAAATTACCAACATATGTAATCGATTACCAGTGTGCCCTTTGTGCCTGAGCAGCTTTGGTACGATTACCACACATGTAATCGATTACTAGCACCCCAAATGTTTAAATAATTGTTTTCTAAGCAAGATCAAGTGGATTGATGACCTTAGGTGATTGAGTTGTGTGAATAATTACTCTTAAATGTTATATACATATGTTCTGTTAAGCATAGCATATGCATTAGCTAAGCCCCCATGTTCTAACATATGGTAGGAGCATGTTTCCTGCTTTAAGATATTGATAAATATTATGCTTGTGGATTTATGCAAAGGAATGTGATGCTTGCCTATGTGCTTTATGACATGATGTTTTATGGCATGTTGCAATTATGTATGATTGATTAAGATGCATGTTTGGATGTTACACGATAGGAAGCAAATTTGGGGAAATCCCGTTTCCGCCTGTTGTGTTGTTTTCTTGAAATTTGTTGACGTAGAAAAAATCATGAAATCTTGAGCATGAAATGATGATAAAGTTGCATACTCATGATAAGAACGTGATGTGTTTCCCTCTCATTACCCCATATTAAATATAGCGACGGCTAGTTAGGATTAAGCTCATCTTAGGCGATAGATAGGAGGAGTTTTGGTGACCATGAAAAATCACTGGGGAAGGTGAAGCAGGTGGCTTTTGTGACCATGTGCAGGATGGAAAAGAACTTGAAAGTTCAATTATGAAAAGTAAAGAAAAGAGGCATATATATATATATATATATATATATATATATATATATATATATATATATATATATATATATATATATATATATACACGCATTATTATCCTATTGGTGCATTTAATCATGTGACATGTGCTATTTACATGTGTTGGTTATGCTTTTAATGTATTGTCATGCATACATGAGATATCTATTACATTCATATCATTAAAATCCATGCTAAAAAACACTCACTTCAATAATAGGATTTGAGAAATTTAAATACCTCTTCTCATAATAAAAATTCAAATCCTGGGGACGATGACGATGATACTTGTGTTAAAGTCGGAGTCCATTGAGAATCTTGAATAAAGTTTCTCACCTTTCCTTCTTTTGTGTTATCTCCAAACATGAAGGATGTGGATTGTTCATGATCTTCCTTGAGGCGCGGGCATAGGAATCACATTAACTCCCGATTAGAGGTCGGAGGGAAGCGTGAAGACTAAGTCTAGTTTTGTTATGTTTAGCTTTGAGCTAGTGTATGATCGACCTTGATTGTTGTGTTTAGATCTCAAGGTGTCCTTATGTTATTAGGACATCGCAATTATGTTAAAATTATGATATATGATTTGTGTTGTGATTATACTATAGTCTACCTATATATGCTATGATGAAATGTATATGATTGCTATTTCTTATGTGTATTAATCGGTATCTATGCGCACGCGCGGCTTGCATTTTAAGTTTTAAGTTTAAAAGAAAAATTTAGTCATATTTTCCTTAATCGTATTTTAAAAGATAAGTCAAGATCTGAAACAAAGGCGTAACAACTAATAACCGAAATGCTACTCGAGTGTATTAGGTTAAAAGTTATGATGTTACAAAGATGCTGTCGAATTTTTGAATTTTTGTTAAGGAAATAAGATTAAAAGTAATTGTACTAAAAATTTAAATAACAATTAAATTTGTATTTGAAAGTAATAATTTGATGTCTTTAAAAAATTTTACGGCTAAGGTTACTCACACATGTAATGTTTCCTTCAAATCTGTCATAGATGTATGATAGATTGCATCTTAATAGAGGGGGAATTAAATTGAAATTTTATAATGGTGTTGAAGAATTTATGAAGATAGCATGTCAAACACATCACTTCATTGATGAGGCAAAAATTAGGTGTCTATGTAATAGATGCAATGCAGGAAGTATTTAGATGATAATCGATAAGGATTCATTTGTACAAGTGGGGATTCATGCCTAACTATTTGGATTTGGATCGAGCATGGGGAGGTAGTTAATGTATGGAATCAAGTAGGCCTGTTTAAAACTGGAATTAAGTTCTGTAGGATCCATGTAGCTCAATACGATGTGGGTAATGTGTTGTAGGAGGATCTCTAGTTAGACATCAAGAGATGATTTTTGATACCGTTCATCCTGAATTTGAGTTCATTATTTGTAGCCTTTAGTCAAGGAGCCCAACCAAGATGTCGCTAGGTTTTGTAGTCTCCTAGAGGGTGCCAAGCAATGAACCTTTATGGGAGGATTGTGTGCATTCAGAGTTGTCATTAGCAGTTTGATGTTGAGCATTAGTTTGAAGGGAACCAAAGCCAAAGTTCTTTGATCAATGGACTAACACTCGTAGTGAGCGAAGTCTAAATCGACGTAATTGCAAACGATTTTTATCAAGCTAAAATATTAGTTTCTAAATTTGGGTTGAAGGAAATAAAGTTGACTGATATTTGAAAAGTTGCTTGCTTTATTATAAAGATGATATTGTGTTGACTAAGCTGTAAGTTCTATCAAAGCCTATGTTTAAACCCAGAGATATGGCAGTGGAGGTGTATAAGGATGTTCCTCAGAAAAGAATGTACTATCTCCCTTAATCCATAGGCTAAAGAACTCTATGCATCAATGAGTTTGGCCTTGTAACACCCTAACTTTCACCTAATATGCTTGAGTCGCATTCGACTAATTATTAGCGTTACGTCTTCGTTTCAAACTTGACTTATCTTTATTTAAAATACGGGTAATAAAATATGACTAAATTTTTCTTTTGAATTTAAGATTTAAAATGCGAGCGCGCGTGCGCATACATAACGATTAATACACACATGATATAGCCAACATATACACATTATCATAGCATAGAGAAACAAGTCATGGAATAGTCACAACATAATTTATATTAACATATCATAGCCACATCATAACTACGATGCCCTTCGAACGTGAGGACATCTCAAGATACTAAACATAATAAAAGATGAACGTACACGAACCCAACGCTAGACATTACTATAACTTTTCTAGACTAATCTTCGCGCTTCCGCCTACCTCTGATAGGGGTAGCGTGGTTCCTAAACTTGCGCCTCACAAAGGATCACGAAATCCGCATCACTCGCCTCTGGATAACACGGAAGAAAGGAAAGGGATGAGAAATCTATATAAGATTCTCGTAGGGCTTCCCGACTCTAACACAAGTGTCATCGTCGTCGCCCGCAGCCTCGGTCTTATTATGAAAGGGTGTGTATGCATAAGGTTCAATTTTACATTTCTCAAGTTCTTTTTATCCGAAGTGGGTGTCTTTTAACATGGGTCTTAATGACATGAATGCAACATTTATTCTATGTATGCATGGCAATACTTGAGCATGACAATACACATAGATAACACATATTACTCAATCAAAGCATCAATGAAACTTCAACAAAACATATGCATGTGCATCTTTTACTTTATCATAATTGAACTTGTTAGTTCCTTTCATAACTTTTCACTTTTTCATTATTCTCATTTTCCATTTTCCATTTTCCACCCTCGTCATAGCCATCAAAATCCATCCAACATGCCGCCTGGCGATTTATCATAGCCACCAATCTCCTAATCACCTATCGCCTAGGAATGAGCTCATCCTAACTAGCCGTCGCTAGATTTATACGGGAAAAATATGGGGGAATCATATCTCTTTCTTGGATCACCCCACAACCCTTAACTCGGGAAGTCATAATGGGATCATTTCCTCATTAACATATCTCTTTTCTTTCTTAGAAACGCATAACTTGGTTAGACCAATGACTTTGTCCGCTTCGGTATGGCTCGACATCCATACCCCCAGGGTTTACTTTCTCACTCAGCATAAGAGAATGCGTCTCGGCATATAACCTTTACATTAACATATCTTGTATGGATGCAACATGAGCGACAATCATAATACATCACATAACATATCATTTATGCAACATGAGCATGAAATCATCTTAAAACATATCATATACTTTTCTCATATGCAACGTTATAACATTTCAAGTAACATTCATCACGTCATATACATTTCAAGTAAATAATCAAGTAAGACTTCAATACATATAGGCATTCTCATCATAATTTCATTTCATCATATCATGTACATTTCCATTAAGTAATCATGTGAAAAAGCAACATCACATAAGCATCCATATCATAGGTTCATCCCATTAAAATCAAAACACTCATTTTTGGCACTTTTAGGTCCTGTCAATTACAGGTTCTGGTAATCGATTACCAAGACAAACTTGTTTCTGGAAAGGAGAACATCATGGTAATCGATTACATGAATGGTAATCGATTACATGAGTCTGAACTGGTTCTCCCGAGAACACCCTTGGTAATCGATTACACCTCTTGGTAATCGATTACTATAACCCAAAATCATAAATTGCTTCCTGGTAATCGATTACATAGCCCAGTAATCGATTACCATAATCCCTTTTAGAAAAACTAAACTTTCTAACACATTTTCAAGTATCCTTCCTTTCCAAAAACACTTTATCACACCTTTCTAAAAACTCTTTGAAATCATTATCATATTTCCACAATTTAAAACCAACATTTTAACATAACTAAGAAATAAATCTCAACACTCATAAAAACAAACATAAAGGAACCTACTTCATATTCTTTATTTTATTGCTCATAGGCTTCAATTTAGCGATTCTAGACGGCCGACCAACTTTAAGGTTGGCAAGGGTAAGCTTAGAGCTTTTTGAAAACATGTGATTAAGTTCTTCAAACAACTTTTAGTGATCTACTTAACATTTATATCAAACTTTTTATAACAAAAGGAAATGGAAACCGAAACCATTAAGGGGAAAAGGAAACAAGAATGAAAACTTGAACAAGGAAAGGAAAGGAAACTGAAATCATTTATGGTCCAAGACCAAGTTTTCAAGCTTTAGAGGTTTCATTGTGATGAACTCAAAGTCATCATCTAGAATTCTCATCATCAAGCTATCATGAAACATCATCAATGGCCTTGAAGGCCGAACATGTAAGGAAAAGAAAGAACTTGAAAGAAAACTCCCTACCTAGTGGTGAAGAGGAAAGCTTGGTTCTTGAAGCAAGTTGAGAAGAACAACTTCTTCCTTAATGCTTGATGATTTTCGGCCAAGGCAAGGAGGCAAAGAAGATGAGGTGTTTTCTTTGTGAGCTTGAAGAGGTGAAGAAAGGAAAGGAACTCTTGAGTCTTGAGAGAAAAAGAAAGAACTCAAGATTACTCTTTGAAGCTAATCTTGGCAAATGAACAAAATGCAACCAAGCTCATCCAAGCATGGTATTTATAGAGGGAATGAGACCTTGTGCCTGATTTGGGAGGAAGGCTTGGCCTCATGTTCCATGAGGTGAGAGAATTTGCTTTATGGAGGCATGGTGAGGTATGGTGGAAAGTATGGGCAAGGCATGGGTAAGACATGGGCTAAGGTATGGGCTTGGAGTGCAACAAAATCAACATGTGGCACAAATGGAGAGCATGAATTCAGCCAACATTTCAGCCAAGGGGGGAAAAGGATGATTTGCTCATGTAGTTGTGGTTTAAGGATGTGTTTAGGTGTTTTTTTGATTAAGCTTTTGATTAGGCATTTGTGAGCAAGTGTTTAGGTGATAAAATGGCTAATTAAGGTGGTTCAAGAATTGATTAAGGAGTGGTCATACTAAATTAGAGAATTAAAATCATACTTTAGTCAAATCAAATCATAGACACAATTCCATGATTTAAGGAATTGGAGAAGAAAATACTATTCATGAAAATGTGACATAATGTCTTAAATTCAAGAATAGGATTTTGAGCTTCTCTAAGCAATCTTAGGTTCTAATCAACCTTAATTAATTATTTTGACTCTAGATTAGTAATTAGAATTTACTAATCTTTAATTAAGCCTAATATTGCTTAGGTTTTATCGTGTCATTCGGCCAGAATGCACTTAACTAGGGGTAAAACGGTAATTTTTCACTAAAACTGCCGGGGCCACCCGGGCTTATCCGACATAAAACATTACTTAAAAACATCATTTAAAACCTTTTGGTGAAGTTCGGGTTCAACCAGCGTAAAACGAGGTTAACAATAGGGGCATTTTGGTAATTCGCGCGTAAACTCAAAAATGAGATTCTTCTCTCTTACCACACATAGTACACAATCCCCTATCATCACAAAAACATCCCCTCGAGGATGGCCGGAGGCGATCCTCATTTTCCGGGTAAAATGACCTCGGGGCATTTCGATCATTTGTACACGGGAAAATGGCTTCCAGGCCTCTCATATGAGGTGGTATAGTGAAAATCAGGAGGGATGACGGGTTATGACTTATCCATCGCATGGCAACATGGAAATATTTCGATAAACAATATCCTGAGTTTGCCTAGCTCTCAAAATGTTAAATTGGGACTCTATTCGAGATGAATTTACTTAATAACCAATTTAGCAAACCCTATTCTTGTTAGCCTGTAGTTGTTATGCCCCACAATCTTTCTCTTGAAATCTTCATGAAAGATCCTTACCTATTCTTAACATATATAATCACTAGCTTGAATCATCCAAAAGCTAAGATTAATGTGTATCTTCAACCCCTAATTGATTAATTGAATGGATGTGGTGCAAGGTGTTATTATTACAACATTTCAACGAGTAGAATTTCATGATGAAGGCTGCATTAATATGGACCAGCAATGACTTTCTAGCTTATGGAATGCCTTGGATGGATAATCCAAGGCAAATTAGCAAGCTCAATTTGCATGGAAGATATTAAGGCATTCACTTTGAAACATGGAGGAAAGAAATCTTGGTTTGATTGTCATAGGAGGATCTTGGATGCTGATCATCCATATAGGTGAAGTAGATATGGTTTTAAAAGTAATTGTGTTGAACATGATGAGCCTCCAATTAGACTAAGTGGTCAAAAAATGTGGGATCAAGTTAAGGATTTCCCAAAATTAAAAGAAGTCGGAAAGGTAGTGTGAATGCCAGGCTATGAGGTATGCCATAATTCGACCAAGAAAAGTATTTTTTGGGAGTTGCCGTATGGAAGGATAATGTGGTGCGTCATTGTTTAGATGTCATGCATATTGAGAAAAATGTGTTCAACAACATTATGAATACTTTAATGGATACAAATTGAACCAAATACAATGACAAGGCAAGACATGATTTGTCTAGTATTGCACGTGGCCTAATTTGCATTTACAAGATTTAAGAGATGGCTTTTTCTATAAACTAAAGGCCAAATATGCTATGAATTGCACTAGAAACAGCGTTTGTTGATGGCTAAAGGATTTGAGAATGCTCGAAGGTTATGCTTCTAACTTAAGTAGGTGTGTCAATGTCGCACATGGTAAGCTTGTTGGTATGAAAAGCCATGATTGTCACATCTTCATGGAGTGTTTGCTTCCAATTACATTTAGAGAGCTACTCGATGTTGTCTAGATGTGATACCCAGATACACGGGTTAGTAGTCAGGTTATGTATAGCCTAAATTTTCCAGGACCCACCGGGTCCTAAATTTCACTAGGTTGGATCCTATGCCTCCTTAGAGGGCTATATGATAGAACCATATTCTTGAAATTAAAAGTCCTGGTAATGGTTCCTAGATGGAAAATAAGTTGAAGCGTGATTTTTAATGAATTTTCCAAAAACCTTAAACGTTTTGTTTTTAGCTCACAAGTTTAGAAAATCTTGAAAATTCCTGGATTTGAACTAAAACCCAAAATTTGGATTTTGAATTGTTGGGATTTTGATTTTTTTATATTTTATTTGAATCCAAATGGGAGTATTTTCTTATTTACATTTATATTTTAAAGTATTACTTAAAATTAAGAAATGGAAATAAGCGAATATTTACTTCTAAGACCCCAACGGTCATATGACCGCCCGGCGTCGGAGAGTGTCCATGCGCTGGAGAGAAGGGACCACTCAAATGGTCATTCACCGCCAGGCGTCAAAAGTTTATAAAAACCTCTATTTCGATTTCCAGAATACAAAAGCACCCTTCACGTAGAGGAATGAAGAACTTTGTTCCTCGATCGTTCTTCACCCTCCAAACTCCATTTGCTTCCATTTTTCTCAATTCTAACTTCAACCTTTCACTTCCAAGGCTTTAAGATAAGAGATTTTGATGTTTTTACTTCTATTCTTCCATTTTTCCTTTATTTTGGAGGTAAGATCTGAGTTATCTAGTGATTTCTAGAAGTTAATCCAGAGTATTATGGATTTATTGTTAGATATTGGTGTTGTTCTTGCTCAAAGGAGCTCTGTCAGTATAGATCCTTCATTATTATCTCACCAGGTGAGTGGGTTTATATCCTATGATCCTTATGTTGATCATTAGAGTTAATTTTAGTAAATTATGGCATGGCCATATGATATTAGAAATGAAAATATGAATAGTTATGATATTGCAAGCTATAACTAAGATAATGATTTTGAATATAGCATGAAATATATGGTTTTCTAAAACTCATGGCAACATTATTGTTAAAGTGATTTTTATTAAAGAGCTAGAGTATGAATATGATTATATTTAGAGATTTGTGAAATATTGTGATGATTTCAAGAGAAGAAAATAAGTATTTTTATGATTTAGAGAAAAAGATTGAAATATGGTTTTAAACCTTGTACTTTTAGAATGTGATGTTGAGCTTTCTAGTTATGAAGAGCTTGATGGTTTGAGATGTGTTTCAGATAGTTAAACAAAAAGATTTTAGAGCTTGAATATTCATGAGATTTAGATAGTGAGAGGTTACATCTCTAGAGGTATGGAATCGCAAATGTCTAGAAAGGGTGATCCCTTGGACATGATTCCATAGCCAGTATGCTAAAGTCATACGTTAGAATTCCAGATTTAGAGCTCAGGGAGAACAAAAAGGTTTTAACATGTTGTTGAAATGAGTTTAAATAGAGCTGGATTTTGAATATAAATGTTTAGAGATGTTGTATTGATTATATGAATTTCAGAACTATTGATTTTATATACTAGAGCTTGTGAATTCTAGGGTAAAAGACTTTATCAGATACAAAGAAAAGATTTAGATTTCTACTTGAGCTGGACAGTAGCTATAGAAGCGGTTGTGTGTTAACGTAGTTATTCCATTAACCTTGGTATACCAAGTCGCCCCTAGGGCCAGATAAATCATAAATGGGACCTAGTTAGTGCCCAAAGTTTAGAGATTTTGTTATGTCACATGAATTGTGCATAACCAGAGATTTTGTTTCTCTATTAGAGTACTATTGTTTATATTACCAAAGAACATAAGTTTTAGAGCTATATTGTTTACATTTATGAACATGATTTCAGAGTTATTGCATTAACCAGTCTTGATAATTATATATGATTATTTATGTTCTTGGTTGTCCCATGAGAGGGTTATGGGTGAGAGCTGCTCATGAGTTTTAGATGAAACTCACATTTCTCCCATTTTCATTACATATACGTTGCTGTCTGGAGATCCTTTTCATCCTTCTTCCCCAAGATAGAGAGTTCCAGTTGGTGAGCTTCACTTTGGAGTGAAGTACTCTTTTTGCATTTTGATTAAAGATAGAGTGATGCATAGAGTGCATTAATTTATCATGATTATTTTGTATTTACATGATTTCAGCTTTAATGTATATTTTGTATAGAGAGAAACTCATATATTTTGAATCACATAGATATGTTTAGAGTTTGAGAAATGATTGATTTTCTAACTTAGAGAACTATGCTAGAGTTGATTATGATATGTTATTAATGATAATTGTGTTTCCAAAGAGTTAGAGAATTATATTAGAGATGAAATTATGTTTTAGAACTAGATTTTATTAAATTATGCATGTTGAGAGACTCAGAGGTCATGAAGCTTACGTGGAGATGAGATTTTTCACGTGCCGGTCATGTTCCCAAGTCGGTCGTGACCCTAACCGAGCTGAGTTAGTATTTCAAGAATTTATGCTCTTTTACTCTTAGGGTTGACGATCTACTTGGCATGGGAAAAAAATATTGCCCTAATACTATTCAAATTAGAGAGAATTTTTCCTCCTGGGTTCTTTGATTCAATAGAGCACTTGTCCATACATTTGGCATATAAAGAACAATTGTGTGGACTAGTTCAATACAGGTGGATGTATCCATTTGAAAGGGAAATGATAGGGCTTAAAAGAACTATGAAGAATAGGTCTCAAGTGGAAGGATCAATATTTCAAGCCTATTTATCAAAAGAGATTTCAATTTTTTGCTTATTTTACTTTTAGCCACATGTTTAATCTACGAGAGCTCAGGTTGGTCGTAATGACAATGAAGTGGAGTGTTCTATTCCACCAACATATTTCATATTCAATTAACCTAGTTAAAGCGGAAAAAGTGAGCCCCGATGGCTGACTTCTGAGGACTGAAATTCTTCTTACACATTTTGGTAAATTGTGATGGGGTGTAACAATTTAGATTGTAAGTCAATAACCTTTTTTTTCTAGGTGAAAGTGTGATGTTAAGCATTCTTAAAATAATCTAAAATATATTTTCAACAATATATACTTTGAACAATAGCATGGTCAAGATTCTCTTCAACAATTTCCAGACTAGTTTTGATTACATGTAAGTCCATTTTGTTAAATTATGTAACCTAATATGTTGTTGTCAGTTAATTTTGTTTGATACAAGTCAGTTGACAGTTCAAACTTCATTTACGTAGGTTCATAACAAAAATAATGGTGTAACATATCCCCATTTATTTAACTTAGCTTAGGGGCCCAAAAATAAAACTATAAGTTGACCTATGTACTATGTTAGTGGGTATAAGTTTCACAAGCTAATTGGAATATGGGAAAATAAACCAACAATCCTGGTGTTTGTGTTAAAGGTGATGCTAAGGACGGAGAATGTGATTGGTATGGTGTCATTAAGGAAATTCTTGAGTTTGAGTACATTGGTGAGCCCACAAAAAAATGTGTGCTATTCAAATGTGAATGGTATAATCCTATGCGACTTCCTGGAACATCAAAACACAAAATTATAAAATCATTAATCTCAATTAACCAGAAGATATACAAGTTATGGTCCATTTATTATAGCCCAATAAGGTTGACAAGTTTACTATATTTCTTATCCTGGAAAAAGTATGTCATACCGAGGGTTGTGAATAGGACAAAAGCAAGAGGTAGGATTGAAATAGAGAAAGATATGGTTGAAGATGTTTATCAAGTGGACGATCCACCTCCTTCAAGGGCAGGAACTGATGCAGACAATCCTAAAAATCCTCTTCTGTTGACTATTGGGGAAGTTGACATAATTGAATGCACAAGAACTACCCAATGAGAAATTACGAAGATGAAATAAGTGATAGTAGTGGTGATGATTCAGATAATGATCAATAACAAAGTGATGATGAAAACAACCCTTAACTTTCAGATTAATGAGATATTAAATATTATATGTAATACTATTTTGAAATACTTTAAATATCTTGATGTAATTAATGCTTTTTGTGGATTGTTTAATTGTTTCAGTATGGTTGATAGAGGCAGAGGCCGACCACGAAAGGTCAAGTTACCTACCACCTGGCCACTGTCCCCCACCACCTCCGTCACCGCCTTCTACCATCTCCACCTTCATCCTTGCCACCACCACCCCTCCCTTTAGGATGATACCCACTCTAGGTATGTTGGCCCCCCACCTTTGCCTTATTCCTACTCACAACCCATCCACAACAGTGACCCCTCCCGCCCTAACTCTTAGCCTCGTATCTTATCAGACTTCCTGCTTCCTCGGGTGGGTCACAAACATGGGACTCAAATGGGAGGCCTCTAGGCCTAGATGGTAGGCCACTTGGGCCTGATAGTAGACCGCTCCACTAGATTAGGGACGATAAAGATAGGTAAGTTTAAACATGTTTTCTATAACATTCTAATTTTGTATTGCGTACCATATTTAAAATATTTTCATTGTTTTAATTTAGTTCATCTATATAACAACTTTGATCTATTTGAGAGGGTGACCATCAGATCATGAAGGTTATATGGTGTAGGTATAAACAACCCATGGCCTACTTGGATTGATATCTCGAGAGATGTCAAGGAGATGTGGTGGTAAAAGTGGAAGGCAATTCTATGATTTATTCACTTTTGTTAAAATATATATATGTTTATATTATTTATATGCTTATGATTACTTATGTGTTGTGAGTTTTGTGTATGTAGAGGACATTCTATATTCTCCTGAGCACAAGCCCACTATTAAGAGGGCTTGGAGGATTAAGTCTTCCAAGTGATTGAAAGACATGTTCCATGATGTTCACAAAGGCTATATGAACAGCTTGTGGCTGAATGATGCCACCCTCAGTGAGCTGAGGAGCCACTAGGCCTTTAACCTGACCATGAAGGATAGGTCTGACAAGGGGAAGGCAAACTGGGCCTCACAGAAGGCGGGTCACTACATACAAGATGGGTCGAGCACCCAAGAGGGACCCGTAAGCGTCTAGTAAATCTTTAATCTCTCTACATTTAATATATTATTCAATGTTAATTTACTATATTTGAATTGTGGCAAATACTATATTTTTATGACTTTATTGTGCATATTTGTGTAGTTGAGGGAGTTAAACCATCCTCTGACCTAGGGAGAGCTATTTTGGAGACCCACACCTTAAAGGGTATGTAGCAAAGGGAGTTTGGAGAGGTCTAGGTAAGTCATCGCTTCGAGGCCACTTAAGTAAGTTTGAATTTAGACATGCATCTTTTTACTTCATTTTTATTACTTTTTTCATTTATGTCATAATTATTACTTACAATATTTTTTTTATTTTTTTTCCTTTGTAGCGTGAGTTTACAGACCTCTGGGAGTAGACATAGACCTAGTCCTGGACTCAGGTGTTGCATGTATGGGATAGGGTATTACCTTGACAGTAGATTCCCATCTCCACCACTGGTTCTACTACTGAGGATGATGCCCTGGGAATGTGTACATGCCCTCAACCAAGAGCTTGCGCAGGGAGGAGGGCGTGGTGAAGTAGAAGCTTAGGAGATCTAATAGCTTAAGTTGTCCATGGAGAGCCAGGAGTAGGAGAAGGTCAAGAAAGAAAATATTAAATTCAAAAGGAAGCAAAAGAAGATCACTATTGATGTGATGAGCTTCTTTAGGGACATGCAAGCCTCAGGATCCTTCAGTTCCAGCAAGAAGAAGCTCCCCTAGATGTCACTCTCCTCCATTTTTTAGGGCTCCTCACCATTTGATGGCATGGATGACTCCATGGGTCCAATGATGACGATGCCGCCGATGGTGAGGATTTTAGCTAGTTTTTATTTAGCTTTTTTTTTAATTTCATTTTGGATATGTTTTATGTTTATCGTTTTTTGTATATATTTTATTTTGATTCTTTGTTTACTTATTGCATCAGTTTGTTTATTTGATTATTATTTGATTATTTTCTTACATAATATCACTTTAATTAATGATTAAGTTATTATATAAATAAATAATTGATTAAATACCAAACAATCCATAGTTTATATAGATAAGCTACACATGGCAATGAAATCAATTATTAAAAAAAATATTAAAACATTACCGACGGGTTAACCCATCGATAATAAATTGTATTTTTAAATTAAATATTTTTTAAAAAACACTAACCCATCGATGACTAGTTGGTAAAAATTAAGAAAAAATATTCTTATCATGAAAAACCCGTCAGGAAAATTAAAATATGTATCGGTAATATTATTTATCTGACAACCTCAGTGACATCTTTAATGTAATTATACCAATTGGTCTTCATTTTTTGTTGGTACACTCGTCAAAAATTACCGACGTATGCGTACCCTTCGGTAATATTTCATCGATGGCCAAAAAGCAATGGGTTGTACATGTCGGTAAATCCGTTGGTATAATTAGAACCCGTTGCTAACATCGATTTTCCGCCCATTTCTTGTAGTGTTTCATTATAAGCAATAATCTATAAATTAAATTTTCAGTCCAAGCATAAATTCCTTTTGATCTCCAATTACAGGGTAACCAACTTGAGTGTTGCCTTTTCCCTAGCTCATTATAAACAACTAGGGTGGAGGCAGGCTAGGACTTTAACAAGAACACTAGGCCTGAACCTAGCCTATTATCTGTTATAGGCTTTATTTTTTTCTGGCTGGCTTAGCTTGTTTATAAAGCTTTCTAAAATTCATTAGATAAATAAAATTTGCTGCAATTTACATAATAGGCCTTAAGGCATGTAGGTGTAACTAGGCCCAGTTAAATATTACATAACTAAATAAAACATAATCTTCAAATAAACCTAACAAACCAATAAAAAATCAAATCTTCAAAATGATCTCATCCTTTTCTTCAAACTCAAGTCCCTTGAAAATAGGAAATTATTTATAGTTAGATTGTGCCATAAATTAACAACAACTATAAAATATAACATCGTAGTATATAAAATTCATACTATTTGCTTCTTCTTCATATTATACTTGTTGCGTAGCCAATCCCTGCTACAAATGACTGTAATAGATGCTCATTCAATCTCGAATGAAACTCATTAATTACTCTTCCTCCAGCACTAAATGTTGATTTAGATGCAACTGTTGAGATTGGGATGGCTAGAATGTCAGGACATCTTGACAAAATCTTATATTTCAAGTTGTTGCTTTCCACCATTCCAAAGCACTGAAAGAGTTAATGCTTTTGTCAGGAACATTCTCCTCAAGATAGACCTCCAGCTCAGATTTCATTGGGGGAATTGCTTGCTTGTCACGAACAAAACTCATAAATTCATTAGCTCCAGTGATTTCTTGTTGAGAATTAATCTCATTGGAAGGATTGATATTTTCAATGCCACCATCATCAACTTCACCACTACCACTAGCAATTCCCTTTTCCTCCTACAATTTGACATATTCATCATATAACATATTCAATGAAGTCATAACCATATCCACATTCTCTCTAGCCACATAATCAGGTTGATATATCAAGGGAAAACAATATTCAATAACATAAAATTTGAACCTGGGGTCCAAAACAAGAGCAATGGACATTAGCAATTGCACTTCCCCCAATATTTGTCAAACAAAGCTTTCATTGAGGCTACCATATCTCTCATGAAGTGGTTTTCATTCATTGCCGCTTTTTCAATCACTTCTTTCACCCTCCAAACTTCAAGCACATATAAATTTGCAATTGGATAATCACTACTTGAGATGGCATTAGTAGCCAAATTGAACACCCTCAAGACTTAACAGACTTTCTCAACCTTCCTCCAAGTCCTCTTATGATGGCTTATAGGAATAATGTAGCTCTCTTTCCTTATAAGCTTCAAATACCATCTTAAAATTAAAGGCTATACATAGCATCTTGTAGGTAGCATTCCACCTTGTTGGACAATCAATAATGAGCTTTCTTTCTTTCAAGTGCTTATGCTCCACTATATCACAAAATGCCTTCAACCTTGAATCATTATAATTAATATACTTGACACTTTCATGGATATTATGAATAATATGCTTAATTCTTCCAAGGCCATCTTGCACCAACAAATTAAAAATATGTGTACAACATCTGACATGAAACAACTTACCATCAAGCACTAATCTATTACTTAGTGATAAGTTGTCCTTGAGAGTCCTCTGGCATGAGTCATTGTATGAAGCATTATCAACAGAACACAGAAAAACACTTTGTTCTTAATGCCCCAAGCTTTAAGGCACTTGAAAATGGTGCTACATCAATTCCCGTCTAGGTGCAGGCACTTTCACAAAGCTTAAGAACCTATTCTGAAGATTCCACCTTACATCAATGAAATGACTGTCAAAACCATATATTCAGCTACTTGGTGACTAGATTTCCACATATCTATAGTCAAGCTTATTTTGCTCACACCTTCCACAAGGCCTTCAAGCTTTTCTTCTTTGCCTCATAGATTGCTAAACAATATCATTCCTAATTGTTTTGTGAGTAATTTTCTTGAACTCAGATTCGCATATTGGAATCCCCACATCAACATTTGATCCTCAACAATGCTAAAAGGGTACTCATGCACCATGATTGAACTAGCAAGCATTTCTCTAATATTTTCATTTGTATACCTAACTCCAGGTGTTAAGAAAGGCTTAAGATCCAAACTAGAAGGTGGAAATGGAATGGGGGGTTGCTTCTTTTGTGAGGCCATGTATAGCCTCCTTTGTAAGCAATTTTCTATATGTCTTTTCAAATGGCTAGTGCTAGCCCCCTTCCCTTTGTAAGCAAATTGTCCCTTACAGTGATTAAGACAGCTTTGTCACTCCTTTAAAAACTTCAATCTCTTTGAAATCATTCCAAACAATTCATGTCTTTTGCCTCTTTTTCTTAATGATACAATTTGCATCATCTTCTTGAGGTTAGCTTGAATCTGCTGGTGTGTTGGTGTGATTCCTTGTCCACTGCTTTCAATAGGGCCAGGGGATGCATACAGAATGACATCATCTCATCACTACCAAATGGAGAAGCCATTGAATAAAATTGCCATATAGTAGATTAAACAATATGTTATTTTAAAAAAAATGGACTAAACTAGTATGTTATTAATGCATATTTTGATCTTAAGACTCATTTTCAATGTGCCATCAGTATGATATGCTTATTAGCCTTTATTAGGGTTCTTGGTCATGCTCAAGTTCAAGATTTAATGATTTATCATTTCTTACCATAATATGCAGGAAGTGTTGTCAGACACACCATTGAATAAAAGGAATATTAAGACAACATAGCTGGTTAAAGCAAACCAAAGCATCTACTTAGTTCACACATACAAAGAAAAGCCATAATATTAGTACCTTTTAGTATTTCAGAGTTCCAGCCCTCCATGGCTTCACGTCACAAGCTTAACCAAATCTAGCCAAGGGGTCATGGCGGAGGGGCTCTCACTTGAATGCGAACTCGTGAAGGGGCTCTCATTGAGATGTAAACTCGTGAAGGCGGATCTACAACGAAGATGAAAGCAAAGGGGCTCTCCCTGCGATGTGAACTCGCGAAGGGTTGCGACGGCTTCTCACCGGGCGACAAGGCTATGACACAAGGGTAATGAATGATTGCTCGGCAACGGCAGCCTCAGGGTCTTGCGGAGTTGCTGCTTCAGGTTCTAGGCTTCTGGACTTTGAGCACCAGAAGCGTGGAACAGACTACAGGAGGTGTGCTTCTCAATTCTCAAACATATTTTGGCTGAGAGTGAGAGTAAATAAGTGTCTTCAGCCTTTAGGGTTTTGAATGTCAAATAGATATTAAATATGGTTCATTCAAGATTTAAATGAAAGTAAGCTCTAAGCACCAACTATACAATAATTATAAACATGTTCAGGAAAGATTACAAAATGAAGGGTGGCTTAGTGGTAAAGTGGATACTGGTAAATTGCTATATGTTGGACAACCTTTGTTTGAATCCCATGCCATACAATTTTTAATAGTGAAACATATTTATCTATATAAGTTTAATATGCCAAGCCGCCTGGCAGCTGACAGGCTTCACACAAAGTCCAGGCCTGGCCTATTAAGGTAAACAAATTTTTAAAAAGGCCTGAGCGTAGTTTGAATTTTAAGCGGCCAGGCCAGGCCGCCTAACTGTTCCCACCCTATAGACAACTCTATATTTTGTCATTTCTCTAAGTATTGCCTTAGACACAAAATGTTGCAGTATCGAAATAAGTAGAGTGAAAGATATAAATTGTTGTATAACAAAATGACTCGTATAAAGAGTTAACTAGAGATTTTGATACTCATGGCGTCAATCATGTGTAAAGACTTTCTTAAGTGTCAGAATTAGATCATCATCGGCCTTTGTAAAAAGTTGAAGACATTTTTTTGGCCTCAATATCACAATGGATCCGAAAAGCGCGCTAGAAGTAATGGACCCCTGACAAACACGCACCATAAGAAAAGATGAGCACCAAGACCTTGATAGATTTGCATGCATATATGTTACATAAAGTAATAAAAATTATGCCCTGGTCATTTGATAATTCAAAAGAAATGTGGGTGAGCGAGTAAAAATTTAGTTATAAATCATAAACATTATTCACGAAGAAAAAGACTGTTTAAAAATTAATTCTTATGACTGTTTATTATTCAATCCTTTCATCAACTGCATGTTGATCCATTGTCATGTAAATTGTCTGGTTTACTGACCCAAGGTCACAATCTATAGTTTTCCCTAGTAATTTCGATCAGCCCTGACCACAGTTTCACTTTATTTCATGCTCCATAAAGCAGCAGAAAGGTTTTGACAAAAGAGTAAGCAAGTGCACTTGTCAATGCATAGAAAAATAAGGTTGTATTTCAATTACTTAGCTCACAGTCTGAAGGAGGGATTATAAGACGTTGGACAAAATTTTCAACCACATGACCTGTGGATGCTAGATAAATTAATAATTGAATAAATTTCAAAATAGCAGGATCATTTAAATAAATATATAAAAAATTCAACGGAATGCAAATGCACATAACAACTGGAAGATAATTAACAAAAACTGCAACACCAAAATTTCAGAGCAACAGAAACTACCCCTTCTATCTGGTGTGCTTGCAATCAATAGCCGGCTGAGGTATCAAGGTGCAGTGAAGTGATTTCATGTTTTATGACCTTATATTGCTCAAACTGAAAATTTCCAACCACTTTTAGGTCCTTTTGGACCTATAGAGAGAGAGAGAGAGAGAGATTCTTAATTGGTACCTTCCTACCTTTCTAAAGGGTTTGGCTTCCTAGCTTACTTCAGTCAGTCGTGACCTGAGCACAGCGAAATAGGGAACAGAAGAATTGTTGATCCTGTGCCCCACAGACACTATTACAAGATCAAGATCATTTAAGTTATTATTAATTCATATATCTCCGCAACCCACCATTAGTAATAGCGACCAATAGTAATACGAAGACTGATCACATACACACCCCTGCACCCCAACATTATTGAAACTAATAGTAATACCTAGTTTGGCAATTATTTCATATCGCCCAAATGCAGTAAACACCGTACCTTTTAAACATTCCTCTAACTATAAAAAGCCTTGATGCCTGACAGACAGACGAGGCACAATTGCCAGCGACTGCAGCAATGACCAGGTCGAGGTGGGTTCAGTCTCGTTTCCATTATACATATGTATATATTATATATGACCAACTCTCTCCTCCGACATCTTATGGAATTGGATATGTACGTGCGTGCGTGTTTGTCGTCTGCATGACAGATCAAAGTTGCCAAAGGCAATAGGAAAGGAGGGGCAAAGGAGGAGTCCGCGAATATCTGCATTGGAGGCCCATGGCTCATCGGATCAGTCTAAAAATGCAGCTCCTTCTCCTTCTCCTTGCATGAGCCGCTTGGATAAGATTCAGAATAACAGCCAGGGACCAGCTGCATTCCAGACTAGGGTCACAAACAAGAGAAAACTGAGGCCAGTTCAAGAGCTCACGGCCACAGCCTCACCTTTGTCTCCCCAAACCAGGTTTATTAATTAATTTCCTTTGCATTAGGATTATTCCTATTCCTGGCCTGCCCTCAATATCATACTCAATGCTTAGTTAGTTTAGTTGACAAGCCATTTAACTTAACCAATGTATCGAATCATATGTGCAGGTTGTGAAACATTCTCACAACCATGGTGTTCTAAAGAAAAGTGGTACGGCTTTTTAATGCCCCTAATTGTATATGCCATCATATCGCCATTTCAATCTGATTAATCAACGCAATAATTCATCATAACTGTGCCATCAAACTAAGATGGCCTTGGATTTTATTACATTTTTAGATTTTTATAATACGATTCATTAATGCTATTACTGCGTATGTGTATCAGATCAACCATTGAAGACGCCATCTTCAACTTCTGTTACAGAGAAAAGAATACTTGAACTTGTCCTCGACACTTTACAAAGGTTTGGTTTTATCACTGTTACGTCACACTTTAAAAGCCTTAACTCTTCACTTTAGTTTAATTTAAATACAAATATTTTTCTCTTGGCTTTTTAACATCTTTAATCATATACAGAAGAGACACCTATGAAATTTTTGCTGAACCAGTTGATCCAAATGAGGTATGAGGTCATAATTAGTCTTGATATATTGTGGATATTACATGGCTTTCCACAATTTCTGATGGAATTTCGTGCAAAGGTTGAGGATTATTATACCATCATTGAAGAGCCTATGGATTTTGGCACCATGAGGGCTAAACTACATGAAGGGATGTACAAGAGTCTAGAACAATTTGAGGTTTACGACTTTCATTTTATTTATTGCGTTCATGCGATCGTCTCTTTCAGTAATCAAACACTATCAGTAACAATGGGCAAATACCTATGCATGACTGCTACAATGGCTAGTTTTATGACTCACAAAATATTTTAAAATTGGTCATATTCCTTTACGGTATACTCATTATTCTTTTGCTTTCATTCTTTTACTATGTTTCTTAAAATTCTTATTTAATTTTGATGACTACTTATCATCTAAGATTTTTTATTTAAAAAATTTAAAATCAAAACTCAAGCTTTCCTTAATTATTTTTCTCTGTTAAATTTTATCATTTATAGTAAATATGTTATTAACATTTTTTTTTTTTTATTATATAAGTCGATGAAGAAGTAAGACCTTGGAAAACTATGGAAAAATAATTAAAAGGGATTTAAACGTTAATAATTTTAATATGAATATGATTTATAATAGAGCTTATTAATATCGCTTTATTAGATTACCAAGCTAGGAGGACAATGTTCAGTTGTTGTTGTTTGATATCATGGTATGCATACTTTATCTTTTTATAAAACTATTATCGTATTTGCCTATAGCATATATAATATCCTATCAAATACTCTCACCTGTATTTATGCAACATAGTGGCTATAGTTCATGCTTCACTTTAATGTTTGTCATCTAATACATTGTATTTGGATCATTATGCAGCACGATGTGTTCTTAATATTCAACAATGCAATGCATTTTAATTCTTCTGGTACCATATATTTCAGGCAGGTGAGACATATAATGCTGGTGAATTGCGCAAATTTTACTATAAAATCTTTAGTTTCTTGTGATGAAATGATTTATCATCTTGTTCATTTTGTAGGCTCGTGCCATAAATGAACTAGCTAAAAAAGTGTTCGATTTATTAAAAACCAATCCCGAGAAGTTTGAACTGGAGTTCTCTGAAACAAAGCGAAAAGTTGGTCGGAGAAACCCAGGAGGTTTCAGGGATTCAACAGACACGAAATTCAGTGAAATAACTATTGATGTGTCCTCAAAAAGTGTGCCATGTTCGTCCCGTGGTACATCACATCGGAAAAACTTCAAGGCAAATCACGGATGTTCTGACATTCCCAAGCATGTTGATGATAGAGATCTTGAGGTTCATATAGGTAAGACTTAAGGGGGAGTCGGAATAGAAAAGTTGATTTTGTTGCATCCTATTCCAATTTGATTTTGAAACTAAAAGTTGATTTTCCACTTGATCATTTCGTTTGGTATATATGGCTAAGAGTATCAGGGATCTACTTCTACTAGCTCTGAGATGCCGATGAGTTTTCACAGCTCCTGTGTTTATTGCGCGCCTTAGTTCTTATTTTACTCTCAGACCCTCCTTGTTGTGCTCAGCTTGAAATTCTACTTGATTTGTATAATCTGATCTTATAAAAGAAAATTTCAAAACTGACTGCCTCGCTGGCTAACAAAATCTTATCTATCAGGTACTAAAGATAGTAGCAGATATAGATCTTTTGAGGATGACAAGCGCTCTACTTATAGACCTTTGTCCCATAGTGAGGATGAGTCAATATTTTCCACAGTCTATGGTAAATTGAAACTGCTTGAACGTGTGAGTTTTTTCTCCCATTGTCTTAGTTATGCGTACAAATTCTGTTTTGGAATGATAGATCATATCATACATTGTTGTTTGTCTTGTCTTGTATGTATGTGTGTACGTAGGTTAATCAGCAAGATGTTGGCTACAGAGATAGCTTAATGTTGTTTGTTAAAGATTTAGGACCAACTGCCCAAAATATAGCCAAAAGAAAATTACTTGGATGCGAAATTCGGACAGCGTCTACTTGTGCCGCATGGAGACCAAAGACTAATTTTAACACTGTTACTTCCCCAACATATCAGTATCCCTTGGAGAGGATTTCTGATCATCCTAATGAGATGAGAAGCCCCAAGGGAAAGATGGATCTGCAGATCGCCCGTGGAGGGAAACAGCTTACATCAGTGATGAAACCGATCGCGCTAATCAGGTTGAAGAAGGGGCATTGAAGAATGCTTACAGAGAGAAGGCTTCTAGTCCTAGTCCCCTAGAGAGTAATTCTCACGGCAGTCACAGGCGGTGTGATAAAGGTTTCCTGAATCAGAGATTTTATTCTGATTTATACTATTCACGAGCTTGTGTTGAAGACTTGAGTGTCTCATATCGGGGTTCCAAAGAAACTAACGTGTCAGAATCAGAGATGGAAAATAAATGCAAGTTTCAATCCTTACCTAAGCCTTCGCCGCTGGAAAGTAGTAATGTTTCATGTTTCGTTCAAGGTGAAAGCCAGATCATGCAGCAAAAATCGAGTTCAGAGTCTGTAATGGGTGATCGTCAAAGCACAGAACCAGAGTGTCTAACACGTGAGACTAGTTGTTCCACATCCGAATCTTCGAAAACTTCAACTATCCCACTAGCTTCACCTCCAAGTTTTGTTTTCAATTTGCCATATTTGAAGACACGCCCTGATCAGATAAACTCCTCGCAACAGCATAGCTTCTCACAACAGGAATCTAGTGGCAAGAAGGGGCCCTTTTTCGCTCAACTGAGGTATCAGGGATTTCTTATCAGTAATCCTCCAACTGATCATGCACAATACCATCTGCAGTCACCATCAGCAGAGCAATAGTCAATGAATTACAAGTATACTGAGATTCAGTGCCTTAGCTCTAATTTTTAAATGGCTTTTTCAAGGTTTGATGGGCAAACGAAAACTCATCCCATGTTAAATTGCTTTAGTTAGTGAAGGTGGCCCATCTTTCGAATAATACAAGCACTCTTTAAGTGCTCTCTATACACGATATTGTGTTTTTGCGGATTTGATTGATTTAGGCTAGGTATGGTGTTGACTGTTAAGGCTATCACTGTAGAATGAAAATAAGATCTTAGAAAATAATTAGTTTTTCCAAACATGCACAATATGCAAAGACTTAATTATGTCGGCTAGAAAAAAATAATATTATTTTAATATTCACTTTGAAATGTCTCATATGAACACTCACTTTATTATCACAATAACATTGTGATTCAGTGCCTTAGCTTTAATTTTTAAATTGCTTTTTCAAGGTTTGATGGGCAAACGAAAACTCATCCCATGTTAAAATTGCTTTAGTTAGTGAAGGTGGTCCATCTTTCCAATAATACAAGTACTCTTTAAGTGCTCTCTATACACAATATTGTGTTTTTGCGGATTTGATTGATTTAGGCTAGGTACGGTGTTGATTGGCTATCACTGTAGAATGAAAATACGATTTTAGAAAATAATTAGTTTTTCCAAATATGCTTAATATGCAAAGACTTAATTATGTCGGCTAGAAAATAATAATATTATTTTAATATTCACTTTGAAATGTCTCATCTAGACACTCATTTTATTATCATTGAATCATTGTAATTTATACTCATTCCCACTTATCCATTATATCCAATGATATTAGAATGAGTGTTGAAATAACATTATTGAGCTAGAAAACTAGAAGGGAAATATTCCTGCAGTTAAAATCAAGTTATATGCATTGCTTTGTACCATTCAATTAAGAACATAAACGTAACCACTATTAGCTAGTTCGTTGCTCCAAAACTTATACCATACTATACCCAAACAAATATATTCAGTATGTGTTAAACTTACTCCTTCAGAAGTGGGTGAAGCCCAAAACAAGCATCGAAGTTGGAGACATTGAATTGAAATAGTATGATCATAAGCTATATAGGTGCACAAAAATGACGTGCAACTTTCATCATATATCATGCATAATGATGGACAGAAATGGGAGTATAGGAGGTCCAAATGTAAATAATAATATAGTTAATAGTAGTTATAATTATGTGAAGGAGAAAAAGGAAAAAATGAAAAAAGAGAGGCCCGGTGTGATTACCATGAATTGCTACGAATCCTACGTTCAAGGTGGCATCCACCAGCCACTTGTTTGCTACATTTTGGTTATTGGATGACAAAAGGGAAAAGAGTTAGTTAGCAATTGAAACTTGAAACCTGCATTGTATTGTTTACAATCCGAATAGTTTTGTGTGATCGGGGTACGTGGTGGCAGTGGCAGTGGCAGTGGTGTGGCGGTGGCTGAGGCTGAGGCTGAGCATTATTAAAGATGGCGTACAGGAGAAGGCAAGGATTGTCAAGGGCTTCCACCTTCAAGGAAGAGTTTCATCTGCAATCATCATCAGATTCGGTTGAAAATGCTGTTGCAACCAATGACTCTTCTCATCCTCCTCATCCCGCAGCTTCCTCCTCCTCCTCCTCCTCCTATTCCTTTACTCCTACCCCCTCCTCCTCCTCCTCTTCTTCGTCCTCCCTCGCTGCTCAGGCCATCATAGCCTCTGCCGGTCGTCGTGATCCCTCTCTTTCCTTTTCTTTTTCCAAATCTTCTTTTGCCCCTGATCATCATCAGAGATCCAAGGTTCTTTTGTTATCCTATCCATTCTCACCCCCACCCCCCCCCCCCAAAAAAAAAAAGCATCATTGATCATTTGGCCTTAGCATCTTCATATGTAAATGCAATTAGCATCACATATCACATCACATCATAACGCATCTAGTTTGACTTGCATGCAGAGCTTTGATACTTACGGGGATGCTTTAGGGAGAGGCGACTCCAAGTCTGGTTTCTGGGAGTCCTGGCTCAGAAAGCCAAGGAAATTCTTGAGGAGGATAATTCATACCCTCAACGTGACATCATGCCCGAAAGACTCAGATCATACTCTTTTAATACCTTTGCTCCTCCTGGTGCTCGTGTACAGGTCATTAATTAGTTCTATCTACGCTAGAATATTATTAAGTATATATATGATGATGGTGCCAGCGCTGCATAAAATTAATGTAATGGCAACAAGAATAAAATTGAAATTCTTGATCTTCAGTTAAATATATACACAAACACATACGCAAAAAGTCATTCGCTTGTGTAAATGCATTATTAGGCCAAAAGTAGGTGGGCATTACTGCGTGGTCCTTCTTACTAGCTAATAGCTATATCTGTCGATGAATTCTTTCTGACTTTTCTGTTACAATTCAATTAGTGCCTCAGAGTAGAGATTCATATTTCTGGCAGGAGTAACTAAAAGCATATATACTCTCTTTGTTAATTGGATGGCTGGCTTTTGTTTGCTAGCTCGCTTATGTCTCAACGTACGTCATTCAATTCAATTAATTGTCGCTTAGCTTCTCCGAATTATATTGCTTCAGGAAGGTAAAACTGGACACCAGAGAACTCAAATCAAGCTAAATGGCAGTTCTCATGAGGACTCATCAAATCAAGCTTCGGGGATGTGGAATCCGTGGCAGCAACCAGGCCAGACAGTAAACCCTCAAACTATCCATGAAACACAACTCAAGGCATCCCGCGACGTAAGGTGGCAACTATGTAATTGCATGCGTGTGATTGTCGTTGTTTCATGCAGTGAATGAGTGAAACAATGAGATGAGATGACTTTTATATGCATCGTAGTAGTTGCTAGCTAATAAATTTGATTTCGAGTTAGTACGATAGTTTTTTCTTCGATTAATAATTTCATAATGATACGACTAATTCAAAAGATAAACTCGATCGACAATCAAATCAGGTTCCCATCAGATTTAATTTAGAAGAAAGGCACTAATGAATTAATTCAATTTGTTTATGTGTTTGTTTATTTTTTAAATATTTGATTGTCTTGATTTCTTAAATGACAAGATAAGCACAACTTGCTTTCGATTGATTGGTTCATCACAGGTAGCGATGGCAACAGCTGCCAAGGCAAAACTACTTCTGCGGGAGCTAAAAACCGTTAAAGCAGATTTGGCTTTTGCTAAAGCGAGGTGTGCTCAACTAGAAGAAGAAAATAAGTTACTCCGAGATCGCGAGGGTCGCGAGAAAGGACATAACCGTGCAGACGATGATCTGGTACATGCTGTTCCTTAATCACTTCAATACACATATGAAAGAAAAATTACTTCAAACAAATTAAAACACAGTGGAAGATAATTAAACAAATTAAAGCTAATCGCGGTAGCCGGTAGGTAACTATAGTTATATCATGTTTGTGATCTCCTCAGATCCGGCTTCAACTAGAAACGCTTCTTGCTGAGAAGGCTCGCTTGGCGAATGAGAATGAGATATATTCCCGCGAAAACCGTTTCCTACGGGAAATTGTGGAGTACCATCAGCTGACTATGCAGGATGTGGTGTATCTTGATGAGGGTATGGAAGAAGTTGCAGAACTATATCCTATAGATTCCACTGGCATGTTGTCCATGTCCCCACATTCGCCATTAGGAAGTCGGGTGGCACAGTCGAAATCAATGTTACCCGTGCCACAAGATCAGGAAGAAGAAGAAGAAGAAGAAGAAGATAAGAATACATCGGAAGATGAGGCTCCTCCTGCTAGTATCTCAATTTCTAAAGATAAGCATGCAAAATGAACGTAACCCTTTATAGCTTAGCCTTAGTTGGGTTTGTATTGTTTCTTTTTTCGTGGAAGATTCACATGCATAATGCATGCATTGTAACACTTAAACATTTTCTCCTTATTATTACCAAAAGTAAGAGAATGGGGGACGGGGATCAGTTGTTGTGTCCCCAAAAGACTCATTTTTCAGTTGATTTTGTACGCATGATGTAACTTGTCCGGGCAGGCTTTGCGTTCGTTTGACAAAATCTTCTTTTAAATGTATTGGAGTCTTTGTGATCTGCACCTATTGCGAGTGTGAGGAAGGTTAAGTCACTTTTAATTACTCAAGCTTTGTTAAAGCAGCTAGAATAAAGTACTCAGCTAAAGTCAGTCTTTGCCCTTAAGGAATACTCCTAGTCCTAAAATGATAGGTACGTAGAAGTAACAATATGTGAAAGACTAATATTATATTCTAACCCCCAAAACTCTTCATATTTGACGAGATATTATAGGCATTTCGGCTAAGGATCATAATAAGGGGACAAAATGGAAGATAAAATGCTCCCCTGGCTGAAACTGTGTCTCCTAAAGCGTATAGGCGAAGAGGATCAATTAACCATTTCCTTTGGTCATTGATGTTTACAGGAATGGTTGATAATCCTTCACCTTAGAATTGTGTTGTTGGCCTGGGGGTCTTGAAATTAAGGATTCCTCTATTATTTATTAGCTCTCCTGCATACCATATAAAACTGGTTAAATTATAATTTTACTTCTTACGCGTGACATCAATTTTGAATTTAGTTTTTACATAAAAAATTCCCTACTCATGCACTTATTCATAAAGAAGTCCTTAACTACCATTGTAGTTTGTCCTTGATCACACAATAGTCAGTTAAACAATGTAAACTAAAGCTATAACTCTTTTAGTTAGTCATCTTACGTGGTTGTAATCTGTTTGTGGGTCACCCTACATGCCTAATGAGGTATAATATGACTATTTCAGTTGTTTAGTTTACTATTACGCGACAAATTTGAAGTTTCAGAGTTCAGACTATGCTGGTGGGTAGGGAATTCTTCACCACATATTGCATGTATTAGGATTGATTTATAAACTTTTTATGTGTAGAAACTTAACTCAAAATCAATGACGCGTATAGAACAAATGATTGAATGTTCACTGAGAATCAACTGGACTGTCCTCTATCCAATGATAGAAAAACATTCTGTAAGTTAGTGGTAGATCCTATTCTAAAATGTCATTATAGAATTGGATATATATGAGTACAATATAGCTTGTGCCCAAACTAAATCCAAATCATTTTTCTTAACTTTATTTTACCTCCTGATTTATTCTCATACATTTATAGACCAGAATACTATTTTAACGTTTGCAATAAACTTACATAACCTAAATTTTTAGGTTCGAATTCAATCCAAATCATACAATTATGGTGAGTATAATGTTTTTAGTAAGGCAAGGATAGCTCATAGCTGGTAGCTGGAGCCACGGGTTAGGTACTATTACCACTAGAGCCCACAAATGGTGACACGCAGACGAATGTTGGTTTGCTTTTTGGGGAGGGAAATGCCAAGACAGAACAGAAAACAGAGGTAAGAGGCTCACATCACGTTCACATGCCATGCCATTGCCAAAGGCATGCGCACTTTGGCGCATCATGTCATACATTACCATCTACTTATGTGGACCAGACCTCCTTAGCTTTGCTTTGCTATGGTTTCCAGCTCCAACCTTCTACTTAGCAATACTAATACTATATATATGATAATATTAACAAACATCGTACTGTATTGCACTGCAGGCCAAACAGTAGTCAGTTTAAGTGAGCTGGCAATGTGGCAACTCTTCTTTATTCTTTTTAGGTTTTGTTTGCTAGCATTGCAGAAACCCACAACAAAGGCATTGCGTCAAGATTTAATGTCAATTGCAAATACAGAAAATTCTAGTACCTGCTTTTGGAATGTTTCGGAAAGTGGCCCCCTTCTTCTTCTTCCTCCTCTTTCTTTCTCTGTATAGCTGCCTCTACTAATTAGTGCACTTCAGTAATATTATCATTTACATACAACTTCACTCCATACATCCATAGCTGTCAACTAATAATGAGTTTCAAGTTCAATTTAATGTTGAAACCGTGACTTCCGCTTACTTAATTCCTAATTACTCATTAATTATTACCCAATCGATTATATAATTACCTCTTCCGCCTCAACCCAGTTATCTTAAGCGTGTGTACGCAACAATATATAATGGTAGCTTGACCAATATCGCTTTAAGATTCAACAATTAAGATTTGTTTCTTTTAGTCTTATTTGAGTCGCGATATACATATATATATATATATATTCTTTGATTCAATCTTTGGATATTTATCTTAAATATTGTTTCATTGCAATTTAATAAATAGTAAAACGTCTCAATTTAACTTGATCACAACATATGAGACTTACGCTCTCATACATTAAGGATTTTTTAAATTATATTTAATCTTTTTTTGTCAATTTCTATTTGTTTGAGAGACTTAGAAATTTTTCATGAAAAATTATTCAAACTCGGTGTCATTAATATTGTTAAATAAATGTTCTTTTAATATATAATGACTTGTGTTTCTGTATTTGTTATTTCGCAAAAAAAAATTGTCATAATTTTCTATGATTTTTATTAAATGATAATAATTAAATTTCAAAATTTTTAATACTTATTATATTTTTAATTTTATAAGATCACTAAATATTATAAGTATTTTTAATTATTTATTTAATATATCAATATAGACATAAATATTAAATTTACTTTTTAAAATGTTCATATTGTAATAATTATTTATAGAATATAATGCTAAGTATATTAGATAAAAATAATTTAAAAAAATGCAAATAAATTTTTGCATATAACATACATACTCAAGGATTTTTAATATTGTTTTTATATAATTTAATTTAATATTAAAAAACATATTTTGTTAACATTTTTAATGTCGATCTCAACTTTTTATTGAAGCTTTTACTATCTACTTGATAATTATATACACTCTTGCGATAAGTATTTTATACTAATATTTAATAATATATTGTCACGTTATTTAAAGGTGTTCTAATAAATGAGATATACTCAATAACTTAAAGAAAGTGAGAAAAATGCTATTTGATGATAGTGAAATTTTTCATATTGATAGTGAAAATTAAGTTTTAAAGTTATTTGATGGTTGCCTACAAAAGTGTGTATAACATTGCAAGTGCATAGGTCACTCAAATAATATAGTGATAAGTAAAAGAGTATCATGTAGCAAAGATTGTGTAGAAATATGCTCAGCGATTAACTAAAATACCGTGTTTAGGCTCAAGCAATATTGATTTAATGAGAAAAAGAGAAAATAAGTAAATAAACAATTAATTAAAAAAACACTAACACAACTAAAAGCAAGAGACAACCAAGATTAAAAGGCCTAAGACCTTTCACCTGTACTTCACTTGGATATGTAAATTACTTAAATAAATATCAATAAGTTAGTTTTGTTAGTATGTCAATTATAGTTAAAAACTCATATTTAGATCAATTAATTGTGCCTCCTTCCCTAAAACACCAAATGTCCTGATTAATTAGTATGAATTCAACCCATTGAGAACTACCAGCCATCGAGCATATACTATGCAAGACAAATGGGGTATATATGTTTCCATCTTATTGACTAATCTTTACACTTAAGCCAATTAAGTGTAAGAGAATAATCATCGCCCATAACCAAGGTCCAATATCCCTATTTCTATATCTATTTCAAGGAAAATCCCCAAGTTGACTTAAATGGTAGTCAAACATATAAGATCATTAAGATAAGAAATCAGTGACCAAAATCCACTACAAGAATTCTGTGAGGGCAGGGTTTACACCCTTCAGTAACTACTAACAAGTTGACATGTTTTTTTATTATTCATTTTTTCATAATAATAATAATAGATGACAACCGTTCAGTAGTGCACAATTTTCTATGGGTATCCTGAGTTTACTAATTGGTTGGTTAATAATTTAGAGCATGTTAAAAACTCATCAATACACCATGTGGCGCGCTATATATTATTGACAGGTACAGGTAAATACAATTTTAAATTAATTTTTTTATTTTTTACCTCTATTTACCAATGGGTAAGAATTGAATTAAATTAAATTTTTAATTTGCTAAAATTCTATACCTTCCTAGCAGTATACCAATGGGTTTTTTAATTAAATTTATTTTTATTTTTTATTACAGTTCCTGTGGTTTCCGATGGATTTTAATTATTTATTTTCATTTTTTAAAAAACTAGTTTTTATTATTTAATAAATTTTTTTTGTACCTGTTACTGTTCAATATACCAATGGGTTTGTGTTAAATTAATACTTTTAATAATTTTTTTATTTTTTATTTTAATTACTAATTGGTTTACCGATAGGTTTCTGAATTTTGGGACATTGGTTCATGCCTCTTGGGATTCCTCATCCCATCAGTAATTATTTGAATGCGAAATGCACCATTTCATTAAATGGTTACCGTCAATAACTCGTGAATATTTTAAACCACCACCCTTCTCCTTCCCTATTTCTCCAACTTTCTCGTTCTTATCTCTCTTCTCTCCAACCGCCACTTTTTCCACAATTCGCCTCCAAAGCTCTCTTCACGAAACCAAGGCCGCTATGCATTGTAATCTAGGTGTGTTAGTGAGCATTTTAACCGGTTTAGTTTTTTGATTTGGCTTAGTTTTTCTGTTTTCGTTGCCCAAACTGTTATTTTTTAATGCATTAGATAATAATTATTGTTGCTATTTTGTTAATATAGGAGTTGTATTGGAGGGTTGCGCTGAGTGTTAACATTGAGAGTTTTGGTTTGCCTTTTTATTTTTTTCTAATTTTATTGTGTGTTTTCTATGCATCAATGCTTATATGTATGGAAAATTAAATATCTGTTCATATTGGATTTTCATGATTAAATTTGGTTGTGTGCAGGGAACTTTTCATTCTTCGTTTCTTACAATGTGCTAGAGGTTAGTAATGAAATATTTGTTATTTATATACTTTAATATATATGTAGGATAGAGACTTATGATTTTTAGAATAGAATTGTAGGAAATGCGGATTGCATGACAAGGAGAGGAAGGGTGTAGAGCTTCTTCCCGACTTGTTTGCATTATTTGCTAGGATTCTATATTTGCGAAGATTGTAGGATATGTATGTTATGGAGTTATAAGGGGATGCACTTTAGAATGGTTTTTAGGACTATGTGAATTGTATGTAATGATTAAGATGTAACTATTTAAATATCTCTATTATGTTGTTGACCTTTAATAATGTCTTTGATTGTCGAATGTATAAAATTATTTGATGATAGAAGCTCGTAATTTAAGTAGAGATATTGTCAAAATTTATTGAAATTTTTGTTAGGCAAATAAAATTAAAAGTAATTGATGAATTAAAAAAATTTAAAGACAAATTGAATGCGTTTGAAAGTAATAACGCGGTGTCTTTAAAAAATTGTAGTGTTTAGAATTACTTACACGTGCAATGTTTCCTTTAACTGGTCATGGTTGTATGATAGATTGCATCCTAATAGAGGGATGATTGAACCAGAATTTTATAATGGTGTTGAAAAATTTATGAGGGTAGCATGTCAAACACAACAACAAAATGATGATGAAAATTGCCTTAAACTTTCAAATTAACTAAGGTATTAAATATTATATGCAACAATATTTTGAAATTACTCTAAATTTCCTCTGTTTGTGGATTGTTTAATTATTTCAATATGATTGGTAGAGTTGGAGGCAAAGGTTGACCTAGGAAGATCGGTTTATCCACTACCACCTCCATCACTGTCCCTACCACCACCTTCACCATGGCCCCTGCTACCACCGCCTCTCCACCATTTCCACCACCTCTATTTCCATCACTTCCACCACCATCCCTTTTTTTCGATGATACCCATTCCTGGGTATGCCTGGCCTCTACCTGCACCCAATACCCAGTCATAGTCCATCCACAACAGTGACCCTAGCCCTAGTCCTACCACTGGCCCGACTCCTAGCCCCACATCTTATCAAACCCCTACTTCCTCAGGTGGATCACAAACACGAGACCAGGATAGAAGGTTACTCGGCCTAAATGGTAGGCTGCTTGAGACCTGATGGTAAACTGCTCCTTTAAATTAGGCTAAACGTAAAGACAGGTAAGTTTAAAAATGTTTTCTATGACATATTTTAATTTTGGATTGTGTATGATGTTTAAAATATTTTCATTATATTTAATTTAGTTAATTTATGTAACAGCTTTGATCTTTTTGTTAAGGGTCGCCATCGGATTATGGAGGTTATACAGAGTATGTATAACTACCCGTGGCCCACTTGGATCGATGTCCCAAGAGATGTCAAGGAAAAGTGGCGGCAGGAGTGGAAGGTAATGCTACAATTTATTTGCCTATGTTAAAATATGTTTATATTATCTATATGCTTATGATTATTTATATATTGTAAGTTTTGTATATGTAGAGGTCTTTTTACATTCTGCCAAAGCATAAGCCTCCCATTAAGAGGGCTTGGAATATTAGGTCCTCTAAGCGATTGCGGGACATGCTTCACTATATTCGCAAAAGGCACATGAGCAGTTCTTGGCTAAATGATGCCATCCTTAGCGAGTTCACACCATTGGGCATCTAATCCGACCTTCAAGGACAAGTCAAATATAACATCTCATGCTGCTTTATGGATTGACGACTATCCCCACAAACCAACACAAGTCTTCTCAGCATGCTTTGTCCTTACTCACACGCTCCTGGGAAAACTTTCCAGGAGATCACCCATCCCAAAATTTCTCCAAGTCAAGCACGCTTAACCATGGAATTCTTTAGTGATGAGTTATCGAAAAGAAGATGCATCATGTTAGTATAGGTAGTACCAATCAATTCATATAAGTCATCATCAACTGTATAGTCTCATACCTACACGTTTTAGGATCCTCTCTTTCTAGTATGTAATCAGTTCATTCATGTACCCTTCACTTAGAAGCCTCCAGGAGCTGCTCCTTGTCCGTGCCTTATTGTACCAGCGATCACTTTCCACCCTTGTTAGCCCGGGCATTACATGCCCACCAGCTTCCGCTTGGTTCGTCCTCGAACCATACCGTCCTGGGAAAGGTGGTGCTCTAATACCATTTGTAACATCTTAATAATTATTCCCATATGCTTAAGTCATAGCGAAATTTATTATTAAATTGTTATGCTTTGACGTCATGATTTTTCAGTTTCAAAATATAATATAGGCAGAAAATAATGATAATAACTTTGTCTTTATTTAAAAATCAAACTAGAAGCTTGATGCATACATAATTATATGTAATACTAATTTATAGCGGAACTAGCTAAGTAATAATAAACACATTCATCCAATCGCAAGTCTAAAATAGTATATTGCAATAACAGGTAAATAACTCCAACAAGTATATAGTCATTATAATATAAATAGCATAAACAATAATAAGTCTCTAGCTAACAATAGTCCGGTCACTAATAACCAAAATATTGAATAATCAAATAGGTCTAATCAACTAAAGTATCATAAGTGAAACTAAATCCTATCTACTTTTTAGGTACATACTCCTCCTTGAAGGCCTCACTAGCCTATTCCATATCTAGAGATGACACGAAAAAGAGAAAAAGGGTGAGAACTCCAAAGTTCCCAATAAGGATATATAAATGCACATAGTAAATTAGTGTCATCAAAAACATCTCTAGCTACCTCGGTTTGTTCTTGAAAAACATGAACAACCATTATAATCTAATTAATAAGTTCCAAAGATCTTTACCTGAGGTAGATGTGTCTTTTAATATGATCTTTCTAATCATGGATGCATTCCTAAATTTACATGCAATGCATGGCCATTCAGTTAATATCTACATACATGAAATTTATATACAATCACAGGAAATAATTAGTTCAATCTCTTTCAGTATCTTTCCTTATACATCCAATTTATCCAATCAATAGGGTAATGAGCTCATACCAATAGCTGGTCATCACCCAAATATCAGTGAAGATAAAGTGAATGATCAGTAGGATTATCTCTTCTTAAAAGAGGATCCAAATTATTACTGTAGGGAATTATATCCATTAACATTCTATATAGATGCATGTATGTATACATATCTTGATATCATATGATCACATTTAACATGCATGTCATCATATCGTAACAACTTATTCATAATATAACAATCGGATTTGTGCAATAACTCAGATAGAATTTTAGAAGAGTTTATCCTATGAATGTTTAAAATTCTACATCATTTTATAACTACCAAATTTGTGTATGAAAGCAAGATATACATGTATGCATATTAATAAGTTATGCACTTAGGTGTCCATTGTATATGTACGAGTAATGATAAAATGATAATTATATATATATAGTTAATCAATTCCTAAACCATGGATTTGGTTTATGCATACATAAAACTAACGCACATGCATTCGTAACATAAGAAAACACAAAACCAATATATATGTATCACCTAAGAAGAAAGTTTATCAGGATAGCGATCACGCAGCATCACAATAATTCATAAGCTAGTGAAACTGCAATTGAAAATCCTTTAGCTTATGCTTGGAAAGAAATTAAAAGCATTGTGTAAATAAAATATCAAAAAAAGCAATGCTAGATTTATGCAAATCAATCACAAGGATTTTTACAGTATCAGAATGTACTAGAAGCAATAAAATAAAAAGATTTGTACAAAAACCCATACTTGATTTGAAGATTAACTGAAACAAGAGATTCCTATGATTTATTGAAGTGGAAAATGGAAAAATCTCCTCCTTTATGCTTGGGTGTGCCACGGCTTCACAAGGGAGAATTGGGGAAATTTGTTCCTCCAAAAGTGATGATGATTTATGATTAGAGATTTTGGAGAGGATAAAAAAGATGGAGTGGAGAGAATTTTTATGGAAGGGAAAGGGTGTGTAACCATATTTTAATACCCTAGATTTTAAAAAAAATAAATAAGAGGTCAAAATTTTTTTTTTTTAAATAAAGAAAGGTGCCGATCACCCTTACCTGTCGTTCTGGGTCTAAATTTCACTAAGTCTACCCTACATGCCCTTGGAGGGCTATATATTAGAGCCATTTTCTTGGGACCAAAAGTCCCTAATTATTCCCTGGAGTAAAATGAGTTGAAGAGTGATTTTTAACCAATTTTATGAAACTCTTAAGTGCTCCGTTTTTAGCTTACAAGTTTACGAAATCGTAAGATTCTCTGAATTTGAACTAAAACCCAACAATTAGATTTTGATTTGATGGGATTTTGGTTTTTCTAATATTTTATTTGAATCCAAATGGGGTATTTCTTATTTACATTTATGTTTTAAAGTTAATCCATTAACTTAAAATTAAGAAATGTAAATAAATGAAGTAACCATTATGGTGAGCCTGCCACTCAACAAGAACAATAAGGAAGTGCAGTCACCATTCTTGAGCGCGTGTCTAGAGATGACAGTCTAGAGGAACAGGAAGGCGGTGCAAGGAAGATCTTTTGCGCTCGACCAAACTATAAATACCTCCCCTTGGGATCCAGAACACTCTAACACTTCTCTCCTCTCCCTCTCGCGAAACTTCGCCTCTCCACCATTTTTCACCCTCTAAACTCCAATTTCTTCTATTTCTTTAAGTTTAACTGAATCTGTCGTTCCTAAGGCTTAAAGGTATGTTATTCTCTTAGTTTTGCTTTATTCCCTTTAAGTTTCCTTGGGTTAGGGGTGGTTCCCTAAGCTTCTTAAAGGGGAGAGGCTTTCTAACTTGTTAAAGAGAGATTCTTGAGGTTTTAGAGGTTAATCTAGAATCCTCCCTCTATGTCAGATAGTGGAGTCATTTCTACTCCCCAGAGGTCTGTTAGTGTGGGTTCCCATATTCCACCCCTCCAGGTGAGTGGGTTCACATCCGTGACTCTTATGTTATGCATTGGAGTTATTTTCATAAAAAAATATGATTTAGTGCTTGATTTCGGAGAAATATTGTATAAGGACTTGAGATTATTGATGGATTATATGTTTTAAACTGATTCTAGAGCATGAGGCATATTTTAGATAAAACTCATGGGACCATGTTGTTATGCTGATTTTGTATGGAATTGGTGATATATGTAATTGCTAGAAGCTTTTATGAGTATTTCAATGGGTTCTGGAATTGTTTTATATATATGTTGCAGATTTATAACTATATATGTTTGTTATAATGATTTTATAGAATTGATTAGGTATGCCATTGTTAAAGGATTTTGTGATTGTTTTAAAGGATTCTGGAACTGGTTATATTTATGCTATGGTTTTATACCTAGATACAAGGTTTAGAGAGAAAGGACTGAAATGATAGTTTAGACTCTATGATTTCAGAACATGATATTGAGTTTTCCTAGTTTATGGTTGGAACTATGTTTAACAAGTTAATAGTTTGAATTTAAAGAGTTTAGATAATTGAATGATGTATTTGATAAACAATAAAGAAGTTTTAAAGCATGAGTTTCCACAAGATTCAGAACATTTACCTACATACTCTGTGAAAGTATGGAATCACAATGCCTACTGTAACACCTAATAATTAACCAATACACCTAGGTTGTATCTGATTAATTACTAGACTTTACTCTTTGCTTTAGTTCTTTATCATACTTTGAAAATACTTAGTGAAATTACGAGCCATTTTTTTAAAAACATAATTGAAAACGTGAGCCGCACATAACGTGAACAATAATCGAAATAAAGCGAATAACGCAGATATAGCATGAAAAACACATCATATTGGCTCCATCATATAACATCCATAATTACATAACACATAGATAGTTTGCCTACCAAAGAATAAGACTAGGTGTAGGCAATCTAACAAAATATAAATAATATATGGATGGAAGGACATCCATTAATGGCACCTAGTAATAACACTCCAAGGATAGGGATAGATATCCAAGCTCACGCAAAGTTTAGCGATACGTTCCTCAAGGATAATAAGCTGGTTCACCAGATCAAGTACATCTACCAGGTGAGAGCATCAATGGAAATCACGAACATCACCATCACTTTCTGAAGACGAGATGGAAAGAAAAGAAGAGGAGTGAGAAACTTTTATAAGAATCTTAGTAGGGTACTCACCTCATATGCATCGTGTCATCATCATCGTCCTCAGGAACCTCGGGGTTATTATGAAATAGTGAGCATGCTAAGATTGATTTATTAAGTTTGAAAATATACTTTACCGAGGTTCATCGTTTTAATCATGCGTCTTATAATGCATCATAAACTTAACATGTCATGTTTATAATGAACTTTTCCTTTCATATATAATAACATAGTTATGCATAAAATCACATCATATTCCTCATCATCATTTCATAATACTATGCATAGCAGAACATCATATTTCTCATCATCATCTCATAAATACTATGCATAGCAGAACATCATATTCACATAATGCATTTACTTAGTTTCTTAGGTGACTTAAAGTTACTTTCATCATCATTTTCCTGGGCCACCCTATACTCCACCCTTTTGGGAGTAATCTAGGTTATGAGCTCATACCTTACTAGTCGTCACTAGCATATACTTATCCCTTTTGATAAGTTAAAGTCCCGACTCTACCCTTTTGAGAGAACGGGTTAGGGGCTAGGATCACCTTTTCACCACCTATAGTTTGATGGGTCCAAAGGATCATTTCCTCTTAAATTTAAGTCACCATTAAGTCTTTGCATGTTATATCATAATACAATTCTCAACTCATAATCATCATGACATTTTCTCATTTATAGTCTTATTCTGAATAATATATATCAACTAATCATGCATCTGAGATTCCAGGAAGAGAGGTGGGTCACAATGGACACGCTTAAATACCAAGTCTTTCCTAACCAGAACCTTTTCAAATTACATTTTTATAATACACTTTCTTCCAGCAACAATGGTAATTTTTTTTTTTAAATAACAAAGAATATTTTTATTTCATGCATAAGCATTCTCATTGTTTGCAACACCAACTATAACATGCAAGCTATGAAATCATTCAATGAAATCAAATACTTAATAAGCATCATCATAAATCCTTACCGAAAAGCTGTCTTACACAATCGAAACTCTAGAATCGGTAACCTCAATTATCAAACTAATTAATTATGCATCTAAGGGATTAATTACCATCATTACCATTAATCATAAGCCTTAAGAACATTATTAAACCATATGAGGCAGCATAGGCAGGAATCATATTTAAAGCTTTACTTGCTTTATGTAGCTAATTTCACTTCTAACATGCATAGAATTATTCCTTATCAATAAACATAATTATCACAACTTCAAACACATCAAATCATAGTAATACTAACTCAGATCAGTGGCTGAATCATGAACCTCACATAATTGCTTAATATCTCATTTTAAGTACATACAAGATATTAGTTTCCCGTAATATCATTTCAAAGCCTTAAAACTCTTTTAGAAACTAATTCTTTTTGGTAATCTTGAAAGAAATTATAGAACCAACTCAGTAGCTATTTAAAATCACTTTAGGCCTACCTTAATCATGTGGTCAATTTATACATTGAAAGAATGTTCATGATTCAAATTCTCACTTAAGATAAAAGGAGCAAGTCTTGAGCTTTTAAAGATTTAGGTGATACTAGAATCATAAACATGCTATGCAACCTCATTTTAATCTTATCTTTATAAGGTGATAACTTGAAATTGTAAACATGATGCAAGAAACTGAGCGCGTAGTCCGCATTGGACCAAGAGAGGAAGAAGAATCTTAATAAAAGAAAATAGAAGAAACGTAGGCTGCTGACCTGAAGGGAGAAGAACTCTTATTACATCTTATTAAGCTTCAAACTCAAGAATTTTTAAAGAATGAATTCTTTGACTCCATAATCTTAAGGAAGCTTTAGAGTTTTTATTACCATGGTTCCAACTTTGCTTGTGATACTTGGGCAAGTCTTTGAACTCTAGGATCTTTAAGTGATGACATAAAATAAACATGTCATGCATTGATTCTTTTAGCCATTATAAAATAAAGTGAGAGCATAAAATAAATATGAGATGCATCCTCTTTATTATCTTTAGAGATTAAGTGACAACTTGAAACATAAACATGAAATGCAAGCTTGAAAATTTAAACATGAGGTATGCAAGTTCATTTATTTATTCTTGAGAATTTAGTGATGACATTAAAAGTAAACATGATGTGCAAGGCATAAACTTAAACATGGATGCAAGTTCATTTTTATTTCTTGACTAGAGCTCCATAAAGACTTTGAAAGAATTATAATTTCAACCTAATATATATCTTAGCAAGACAAAGTGAGCTTTAAAGATTTCATTATTAAGCTATCCTAGAAAACTTTCTTAGGCCTTGAAAATCAAATGGCAAGAAAAGGAGTTCAAGAGTCATCTAGAAATAAAAAATTGTTAAACATCATATTAAACTAAAAACAAAGCTTAACAAGAAATGAAACATAAGTGTCAATATATTTTTCAAGTTCTAAACTCAAGACCTTTATCATAAAACAAAGTTGCTTCAAAACTTTGAAAACTAATGAAACCTTCAAGTTTTAGAGGTCTAACTTGTGAAGGCTTTGCAACCAACACTCAAGAACCTCATCATCAAACCATGGTCTCATCATAATCTAGGCCATAGGCTGAAATGTTTTTAAAAGAAAGGGGAAAACAAAATCGAAATTGAGAACTAGAAGAAAGTCCATGAAATCATCATTTTTGAGCTAGAAACAAACTTGCCATAGCATAAAATGAACTTAGAAACAACTCCCTACCTAATCTGATTTGAAGGAAAGGAAGAGAACTTGGTTTCTTTGAGTGAAATGGAAGAAAATATTCTTGAAAACTTGAAGAAAGAATTCAGCCAAGAGGAGAAGGAAATGAGAGCTTTTGGTGCTTTGGAAAAACTAGAAATGTGTACAATTTTGAGCAAGCATCTAAGACTCCTTAAGCATGCCTATTTATAGAAGAATTCAAGCTCATGTATGGACAAGAGGAGGAGGAAAATTTGACTAAATTTGAGGAGGAAACAAGGAAGGAAAAATCATCTTGTTTGGTGGCTTAAAACATGGAATCATGAAACATGATTCCTTGTTTTCATACCTTGAGTTTTGTGCCAAGTTTGACAAATTTTTCTGATGCATATTAGGCCATATAATTTCGTGCATTATAGCCCAAGGAAGAGAAATGTGTGTGTTCCATGCATTATTTAGGTGTAGGTAAGGTATCTTTGCAAATTAGAGAATTTGCAATTAAGGGCTTAGGTGAATTAGTAAGCAATTTGGGTGTTTTTAAGCAATTTTAGGTTCTAATCAATTTAAATAAATAATTTTGACTCTAGATTAAGAATTAGAATTTAATAAGCTTTAATTTGAGCCTAATATTGCTTATGTTTTGTTAGACGAATCAAAAATATCAAAATTTGCAAAACTTACAAAGAGGGGCAAAATCGTAACTTCACTCAAAAATCTTCCAGGGCCATCCGAACTTAACCAATGGTCAATCATAGCTTAAAAACACCTTTTAAAACATTTTAGTGAGGTTCGGCTTAGCCACGCAAATTTGAGTTAAAAGCGGAGGGGCGTTTTGGTCATTTTGCGTAAACTCAAAATTGAGATTCTTCTCCTCTATTAACACACATAACACAAACAATCCCCTATTATCCTTAGAACATCCCCCTTGAGGATGGTGGGGCCCGATCCTCATTTTCTAGTAAATAACCTCAGGGCATTTTGGTCATTTTACATGTACAGAAATTCGGGCTTGCGACTCTTGCAGGAATCGCTCATAACTTCTTTTCTAATGTTATGTTCCTCTATTGAGGATTGTTCGGTCTAAATTTATATAAGAATTACCTAGGTAATTCGGTAATTCTAAATGACAGTAAAAGTTGGGCGTTACACCTACAAGGGTGATCCCTTGGACATGGATCCATAGCCAAGATGCTAAGGTCAGCCTTAGAATCAAATGGATTCAAGTTTTCAGAATATAATGAGTGTATTGTTGATAAAGAATAATATAGAGGTTTGGACATAAAAGGATTTTAGAGCATGAACCTTCGTGAACTCAGGGTTGGCGAATATATATTATGTGGACTTGAAATCACTAAGCATGGTATCATAGTCACTATGCTAAGGTCAAACTGTAGAGTTATGGAGATTCAGAGTTCTAAGGGAATAAAATGGTTTTAGAAGTTTCAGATTAATTACAGGAGCTATAGAGAAAGGCTTGTGTTAATGGAGTAATGTTAACCTTGGTACCAAGTATGCCCGGCTAGAGTATTCAGAGAAGGGACTTAGTTAGGTGCCCATGATTATCACACGGGGACGGCCATACGTAACGCCAAGATGTGACAAGAGATTTCACAGAATTGATTATTACACTGGGAAGCTTCTTAACGCCCAGATGTGATTAGAGATTTTAGAGAATTGATGGACATATGGGGACGGCGATACGTAACGCCCATGTGTCTAGAGATTACTGTTTCTAGGAGCTATGTTATTATGAGTTTGATTTATACCAGCCATTAAATTTAATTAATGAAATGGCTTTGAAGTGGTAAAGTAATCATTTGATAGTATGAGAAAATTTAGAATTTTAAGCTTATATGATTTCAGAAAGAAAGTAAATTAGAGGAAATGAGTTTGGGTTTGTAAAATGATGATTTGAAAATAAATATATAAAATGTACGTATACTTGATTATGCATGATTTTTGGATACTATTGATGTTGTTATAATTCCATGCATTGTTTTTGGATGTCCCATGAAAGGGGGTTTCAGTTGAGGGCTCACTCATGAGTTTTGGTATCAAAACTCACCCATCTCATTTCTCTCATTTTACAAGATAAGAACAAGAGGTAAATTCTACACAGTCGGACAATGCCAACTGGAAGTTTCACCAAGAGTAAAGCATTTCAATTGCCCAGAGTGCTCCAGATAGTAGGAAGCGTTCGAACCTAGGGTATAGGTGGTTTCATTTAGCATATCATGATAAACTTTGAAGTGTATTTCGATAATATGTTCAATGATATGGACGAATTTGTAATTTTGAATTCAACAAACATTATGAGGTTTCAAACATTATTATTTTGTTTTCAAAGAATAAACAATGTGTCTAGAGAAAGTGACAATTATGCTTTAAATAGACTTTATGAACAGAGCATGCATATAGAACAGGTCCGAGGCTAACATGAGAATGAGACTTCTCACGTGCCTTACGTGCTTGGGTCGGGTTGGTCGTGACACATATGCTCTATTAGGGCTTAGTGGTGGGAGTTACAAAATGAAAGTGAGAGAATGTGGGTAGTGGGAACCATATATTTGGTTCTCCTAAATTGATGAACTATATATATATAATTATATATAATTATCATTTTATCATCACTCGTATATATACAATGGATGCCTAAGTGCGTAACTTATTAATATGCATACATGTATATCATGCTTTCATACATAAATTTGGTAGTTATAAAGTGATTTAGAATTTTAAACATTCATAGGATAAGCCCTTCTAAAATTCTATTGAGTTATTGCACAAATCTGATTGTTATATTATGAATAAGTTGTTACGATATGATGACATGCCTATTAAATGTGATCGTATGATATCAAGATATGTATACATACATGCATCTATATACAATGTTAACGGATATAATACCCGGAGTAATAATTTGGATCCTCTTAAGAAGAGGTAATCCTCCTGATCATCCACTTTATCCCTACTGATATTTGGTAGTGATGACCAGCTATTGATATGAGTTCATTACCCTACTGATTGGATAAATTGGATGTATAAGGAAAGATACTGAAAAGATTGAACTAATTATTTCCTGATTGTATGTAAATTTCGTATATATAAATATTAACTAAATGGTCATGCATTGCATGTAAATTTAGGAGTGCATCCATGATTAGAAAGATCATATTAAAAGACATGTCTACTTCGAATAAAGATCTTTGGAACTTATTAATTGGATTATAATGGATGTTCATGTTTTTCAAGAACAAACCGAGGTGGCTAGAGATGATTTCGATGACACTAATTTACTATGTGCATTTATCCTTACTGGAATTTTCAGTTCTCACCCATTTCCTTTTTCCGTGTCATTTCTAGATTTGGAACTGGCTAGTGAGGCCCTCGAGGAGGAGTACGTACATGAAGAGTAGATAGGATTTAGTTTCACTTATGATACTTTGGTTGATTAGACTTATTTGATTATTCAATGTTTTGGTTATTGCTGACAGGCCTGTTACAGACTTATTATTGTTTATGCTATTTATATAATAGCGACTACATACTTGTTGGAGTTATTTACCCGTTATTGAAATATACTATTTTAGACTTGTGATTGGATGAATGTGTTTATTATTACTTAGCTAGTTCTACTATAAATTAGTATTACATATAATTATGTATACGTCAGGCTTCTAGTTTGATTTTTAAATAAAGACAAAGCTATTGTCATTATTTTCTGCATATATTATATTTTGAAATTGAAAAATCATGACATTAAACCATAACAATTTAATAATAAATTCCGCTATGACTTAAGCATATGGGAATAATTATTAGGATGTTACATCAAAGAAGGGCAAGACAAACTAGGTCTCACTGAAAGGCAGATCACTACACATTAGTGGATCGAGCACCAAGAGGGACCTGAAAGCGTCTGGTAAAACTTTAATCTTTTTACATTTAATATATTATTAATTTACTACATTTGAAATGTGATAAATACTATGTTTTATGATTTTATTAAACATTTCTGTGAGGCTAAGGAGTTAAACTACCCTGAACTAGGGCGAGCATTTTCGAGAAACCCATAGTGGGTGAGAAGGGAGACAAGACAAGCGTGGGTCAACCTTCGCTCTGAGACCACTACATAAGTTTGAATTCTGACCTCTTAGTATTTGATTTTTATTATTTTTTTATTTATATCATAATTATTACTTAGAATGTCTTTTATCTTTTTTTCTCTATAGCGTCAAAACACAGAGCTTTAGAGGCGTAGACCCATGCCAAACCCAGATGGCAGAGGCTAGGCCGATGCAGATATCCCTTCTCCAAATCGAGGAGGATATTTGGGCCCAGGTGGTTGGCGGCCTTGGGTCAGCTGGGATGATGCCCTAAGGGATCTTGCAGGCCCTTAATCAGGAGCTATAACAGGAGGCGCAACTTATCCAACAGGAGCAAGAGTAACAAGCATAGCTTCTCCAGGAGCTCCATGAGCAGGGGACGAGCAGAGTGGAGGAGGAGCTTAGAAAGATCCGACAATTGTGTGATGCTCCAAGTATACGTGTCTTTAGCTTGGCCTAGCAACCTTAGAGTACATCGGACACCCGGATGCCAAAAACCACATGACAACTGAAATCTATAAAATTATACAGAACAATTTCGTTGTAGCGAGAATCCATCATTACAACGAGCAGGGAGCAAGACCGTCGTCCTTGCTCCAAGCAACCTCGCAGCGAGGACCTTGGTTGTCAGCATAGTAGAAAATTACACAGTTTTGGATAAGTGAACCCTCAACCTTTACAAAATGCCCTAACTCAGGTTCCTCCTCTCCCAAACTAAAACCTAGCTTCCAAACACCCCTCCCATCACTTCTCTCTCTCTTACATCAATCTTCTTCTTCCAAGGCTCAAAGGTAAGGATTTTGTTAGTTTATATTATCCCCTTCCTCTCCCATCCATGTTCTAGGGTGTAAGTTGTCATTCTCCATTGTTGTTAAATGGAGGTGCTCCTCCTAATGTTGTTAGAGTTAATCTAGGGTTATTTGGAAATACCCATAGATTATTTATGAATCTATGTTACTACTTGGCAATTGTTGGTATCATTCCAGGTTCTCAAGGTCAAGTTGGTGATGCCCACATACTCCCAACCCCAAATGGTGAGTGGGTTCAAACTTATAACCTTATTTTTAGTCATTATGAATATGTTTATGTATTATGTTTGTTAAATATGAAGTTAAAGATGAAAGTGTGTACAAATATGATTTTTCCAAGTTATGGCAATAGAGCAAAGAGTATGATTTTTCACTATAACATTAAAAATGTATTTTAGAAAACCATGGGACCATGATTGATATTTTGTATGTGATAAAAATATTTTATATGCTCAAGATGAGATTTATTGAAAATTATGTAATTTGGCAAAGTTTAAGAAAGTTGTCAACGCATTTTATGGCTTTATTATATTGCCATGTTTTCAAGAAATTTCAAGAAAGTGTTTAAAAAAATCAAGTAAAGTTATTATGGATAGATAGAGTAAAGTATGATTTAGCTTCAAATACATATGGTATTACACTTTCAGAGTTTTCAAGATATGAAACATGATGTTTAAAGTATGATATTAGAGTTAACCAGTTTATGAAAAGATATTAGTTAAGATACGACTTTAAAATTCAATTTTCATAATACATAGAAATAATGAGTTCAGGATGGTTTATAGCAATTGTTAGATACATATTCTATGGGCTCGTGAAATCATAATGCTTACAAGTGGTGATCCCTTGGGCATGATTTTATAGCTACAGTTATGCTAAAGTCAGATTGTTAGAGTTATATGAATCCTAAGTTTCAGAGTTTTTAGAGCTTTGAGAAATTTAAAAGTTTCATATTTAAGTACAAAGTAGTTTAGACGATAGTTATAGAGAAAAGACAGTAAGTTAATGGTTGTAAAAATTATCATAAAACTTAGTACTAAGTTGTCCTTAGAGGCAATATCACATAGCAGAGATAGAACTTAGTTAGGTGTCCCATTTAAATCCTTGAGGATCATAGAGCAGAGAATTTGTTATGGCACGGTTGACATGCATAACTAGAGATCAGAGAAATTTAGGGATATTATTATTATTGTTATATGTATATAACTAGAGATTTACTATTTCTCTAGGAATTACCACACCACCAATGAAAATGATTTCAGGATAGACTATGGATTTAAAGGTGCTTGCTTATAAATTTATGGAATGAAAAGTGTTTTTCCTAGCTGGATATGCATGTAAATATAAAATGTTTTTCCTAGTTGCATGTGTGTGTGTGTGTGTATGTGTGTATGTGTGTGTATATTATGCATGGTTGCTGTTATCCTATGCGGTGATGGATGAGAACTCACTCATTGAGTCCATTGAATCACCCCCTCCTTTCTTCTCATAGTTACAAGTACAGATACCATTTCATCTTTAATAGTTATGTAGTTGTTCTCAGTGGTGAGTCTTACTTTGAGGAAGGCTTAATTTAGAGTCTTATTAGAGTAGAGCGCTCCAGGAGATGTGTAGGCAGGATTCGAGCCACGCATTAATTTCAGAACTATGTATTAAATTCAGAGTTAGAAACATCTATGTATATGTTCACAAATTCCAATGATGGATTTGAAATTTTAGATTTTGATTTGAAATTATTTAACAAGCTAGAGATAAATTTACAATTCCGTTCAAGTGTTAAATGATTTTCAGAGTATGATTAAAATGTTTCAGAGCTTTATATTAAGTTTTGAACAAAGATTTAGATGAAGTTATGTTTTCAAAATAAGAAGTATGTTATATTATGTATATAGAGAGACTTAGAGGTCATGAGGCTTACGTGGGATGAGATTCTTCATGTGCCGTCACGTTCCCAAGTTCGAGTCGTGACAAATTGAAACTGTCCATTGAGCAGGAGCAAGAGTAGGCCAAGAAAGAAAAAAGTAAAATTAAGAGGATGAGAAGAAGATCACAGCTGATATGATGAGCTTCTCTAGGAACATGCAGGCCTAGGATCATTTGGCAAGAAGAAGCTCCCAGAGATTGTCACGACCTGATTTAGGCATGTGACCGACACGTGAAAAGTTCTATTCCCACATAAGCCTCGTGACTTGGGTGTCCTCTATATGAACAGCTTGTTATAAAATTATTCAAAACACATTTTCATTTTCGACATACAAATCACCGTTTATTAAATCATAATAGTCTATGCTGAAATTTCATATTTCAAACTCTATAGTCTGTGAATCATAATACAAACATACATGTATAAAGCTACTCTAATTTGAAATATCTATAAGCACTAAACTTTTCAATACAGACCAAAATAGTATTATAATATGCATAAAAACATAAACATACTCTATAGTCCAGGATCCTGCATCTCATAAGGACTCTAGACAAACTATAAACACTTTATCCAAGTGAAGCTCACCATGAAACTCTAGTACTGAGAAGGATGATAATGAGGAAATACAGTAGTTGTTCTATTTGTGAAATAGGAGAAAGAAGAAGGGGTGAGTTTTTATGCAAAATGCAGTGAATAAATCCCCACCTGAACCACCCTTCATGGGACATCAAAGAAACAATGTATGAAATCATAATAATAATAATAGTATAAAGTTTTAAAACATATCATACTTGTATACATATTATCAAAATCACATTTCTCTATAACACTAGTCAACAGGACTCAATAGACAGAAATCTCTATATGATAATCTTTGGTTACATCTGGGCATTACATATCGTTGTCCCCAGTATGTCAATAATTTCTCTATTTTCTCTAGCCTTGGGCTACTTGGTACCAAGGTTAATGGATTAACTTCATTAACACATAGTCGTTTCTCTATAACTACTGTCCACCTCAATTATAAATCTAAATCTTTCTCCGTATTTCATAAAATCTTCTACCCTAGAGTTCACAAGCTCTAGCATATAAAATCAATAGTTCTGAAATTCATATAATCATTACAACGTCTCTAAACATTCAATTTCAAAATTCAGCTCTATCTAAACTCATTTCAATAACATGTTAAACCTTTTAGTTCTCTGTAACTCTAAATCCTGGAACTCTAATAGTTTGACCTTAGCATAATTGTGACTATGAAATCACACATGGTGATTTCAAGTCCACAGAATATGTATTTGCCAACTGTTCTAAGTCATACAAATATTTGTGCTCTAAAATTCTTTTATGTTTGAATTTTTAGATTTATTATCATTAACAGGAACTCGTGGTACTCTAAAACTTTGAATCCACTTGATTCTAGCCTTACCTTAGTATAACTGGCTATAGAATAATGTCCAAGGGATCATCCTTTGTAGACATTTGTGATTCTATACCTCCAGAGTATATAGCTATCAATTGTTTTGAATCTTGTGAATATTCAAGCTCTAAAACTCTTTAATTAATCATTCAAACCATCGTTCAAACTATTAAGTTGTTCATAACTAGAGAACTTAATATCATATTTTCAAAATAGCAAAGTTTTACAATCACAATTCCATTCCCTTCTCTAAATTACATATCTGGTTATAAAACTATATCATATGCATAAACTAGTTCAAGAATCCATTGAAATAATCATAAAAGCCTCTAACAGTTACATATATCATCAATTCTGTAAAATTAGTTCAACAAACATGGTCTCATGAGTTTTATTAAAACAAGTTTCATGCTTTAAAATCAAAGTTCAAACATACGAACCAACAGGAACCTCAAACTTCTTTGCAGAAATCTCTAAACTCAAGCAATAAATGATATCTTTATGAAAATAATTCTAATGTACAACATAGAGATCACAGATGCGAACCCACTCACCTGGAGGGTGGAATTTGTATAAACAAAACTAACAGAACTCTGGAGAAGAAATGACACCAATATCTACCATGGAATCAATAGAACCCTAAATCAATCTCTAGATATTCCAACTTCACCTCATCCAAGGTGAAAGAACATCATAACATAAAAACCATGGAAGACACCCCTAAGAACATGAGAAATAAGGAGAATAGGAAGCGAAAACCATAAACTAAACTTACCTTAAGCTCGGAGGATGAAATATTCAAGCTAGATTTGAGAGAAAATGGAAGAAAATAGAGTTTGGAGGGTGAAGAGAGGTGAGAAGGTGATTTTTCTGGTGTTTAGGGGTGGAGGGGTCACGTTTGGAATGGTCAGGACACGAAATGAGGGGTTTTCATAATTTATTGACCGCAGGTCTCACTAGAGGGCATAAAATCGTTTAATGTTTCCTGATTCGCTAGTGCTCGTTAAGCGTGCAATGCTCTTCAGAATGGTCTTTCACTTATTTAAAACATAAATGTAAATAAAGAAATACCCCTCATTTGAATTCAAATAAAATATTAGAAAAATCAAAATCTCAACGAATCAAAATTCAAATTTTGGGTTTTAGTTCAAATTCTGAAATTTTTATGATTTTACAAACTTATGGACTAAAAATGGAATGGTTAAAGGTTTCATAAATTTCATTAAATATCACTTTTTAACTTATTTTTCTCTACGGAACAATTACTGGGACTTTTGATCCCAAGAAATGTTTCTATCATATAGCCCTCCAAGGCGTGTAGTCTAGACCTAGTGAAATTTAAGACCCGAACGATAGATAAGGGTAATTGACACTCTTCTTGGTTTGAAAAACTTTTCTAATCTTTTTATTTAAAACTAAGGTATTATATAGATGACACTCCCTATTACTGAGGGCTCCTACCGTCTGATGGTGGTGACAACTCCAACAAGTCCAACAACTTTGATGCCAATGAAGAGGAGTTTAGCAAGCCTTTCTCTAGCTTCTTTTATTTCATTTCTAGTATTTTTTTATGTTTATCGCACTTTGTATTTATTTTATTGTGATATTTGGTTTATTTACTTCATCAACTTTTTTATTTTATTATTATTTCATTATTTAATTAAATTATTATATAAATAAAAAATAAATGAATAAATACAAAACAATTGGATAGTTTATATAAATGAATCATACATGACAATGTAATCAACCCTAAAAAAATAAAAATAAAAATTTTACTAACGGGCAAACATGTCAAAAACAAATGATTTAAAAAAAAATTTCGTAAATCCATGGGTAAACCCGTAGGTAAAAATTAATAAATATTTTTTTATTTTCAATACTCGTCAATAATATTATTTCCCTAACAACCTCAGTGACGTCTACAATTGTACTTACTGGTTTTTATTTTACATTGGCCAATATGCCTGTCGGCACTTACCGATGAGTTTGAATAGTCTCGGTAATATTCTACCGACAAACAAAAAATCGATGACCTGTACCCATCGGTAAGTTCGTTGGTAATAATCAAATCCATCGGTAAGTCCGTCAATATCCCACATATTTGTTGTAGTGACCAATATCATTAATATTTAAATAAGTAAATCTATAAACATCCAAGATTCATAGAGGGGTCCAAGAGATCCCTAGCCACAAGTTTAGCCATCCATAACAATAAACGAGCAAATCACTAGTTCAAAAATCATAATGAACATTAAAGGACAAAAAAAGGAAGGAAAAGATGAACAAATAGTGCTTTAATCCTCCTCTATTCCTTTAGTCTTCAATCTCCAAGATGAATATCTTTAGTGTTAGCCTCCCTCCAAAACTAGGCTTTTCTCTAAAAATATGCCCCCAAAGTTAGGAAAACTGAGCTCCCTTATTGGCCCAAAATCGTTAAAATTTATTGAAAATGGACTTACGCGTGTCTGTTGCAACCTGGAAACCAGGTCACGACTCTACTTTAAAAATAGCTAAAACACTTGTGTGCCCAGTAGGTTGCAACTAACTTTCACGACTCAAACTTGGATTGTGACCGGCATATGAGAAATCTCATCTTCATGTAAGCCATGTGATCGCTGAGTTATACTATATGCATATTTTATTCATAAAATCAATTTCAAATCATTATTAAATTTAGTAATAAACCTGAATAACCCTTTTCCCCATAAATAAGGTATGAAACTGTAGCTATATTATAAATCATACTGAATTGCTCATTTACAAAAGATTAATGAGTGCTATATCATATTAACTACAAAAGAAATCATGATACATCAAAATGCAAAATGTGTAAACATGTGGTCCTGGACCTTGTTCGCATTATCAGTGGAGCACTCTACATAGACTCGAACACTTCACGATGACATGAAGCTCACAACTGAAGTATGCTATTGCTATGGGGGAGAAGGTGGAAGATCCAAAGCTACTGTTGTATTTGTAAGAAAAATGAAAGAGAAGAGGGGTGAGTTTTATTATAAAACTAATGAGTGAATTCTCACTTGTAATCCCTTTCATAGGACAATAGCCACAATGCACAAAATTATGATAATAATAATAACAATAGTAAAACCGACTCTAAAGAATTCTAAGCATATAAGCATATATATATAAACATTTTAAAACAAAACCCTAAGCTTCTCTGTGTCATAATTAATAGTACTCTGAACTTGATAAACATATATATATAAGAATGGTCATAGTTGTTTGTAATTATCTTTGTTCTCTATGGGCACCTCGCTTGGTCCTTAACTTTTCTAGTCTCTAAAAGCTTGCCTCAATGGCTGTTTAAGGGGTTGCCTATATGGTTGTTTAAGGGGTTGCCTCCAACCTCCATGGCGTTTAAGGGATTGCCTCCATGGCTGTTTAAGGAATTACCTCCATGATGTGGTACACCGCCTCCTTGGTAGTTAGATGTACCAAGGTTAACTACTTTCTAAACATGAATTGCAACTCTAGCCTAATAGACCTCATCATATATAACTCAATAAATCTGAAACTCTTAGTACTTGAGAGCTCTGAATCCATGTAACTCTAAATTTTACCTTAGTATAATTATGGCTATGAAATCATATCCAAGGGATTACCCTTTTGTAGACATTGTGATTTCCAAAGCCTACAGAGTATGTAGCCGCCAACTGTCATGAATCATATGAAGATTCACACTCTAAAACTTTTACGACTAAATTTCTAATAATTTCTTGAGCTATCATATTTTTCATAAACTAGATAGTTCTAATATTATGAATACAAACCTCTTTATGAAGCTAAATCATACTCTATTCAACCATTATTCAATATGACTTAATTTAATAGTTCAAGGAAACAAGTTCTTGGTATCCTAAGTCTTAAAGCATGACAATATCATAAATCATAAGTTTCCCTATCTTAGTATTGTAACGCCCAACTTTTACTGTCATTTTAGAATTGAATTACCCTAGGTAATTCTTATATAAATTCAGACCAAACAATCCTCAATAAAGGAATATAACATTAGAAAAGAAGTTATGAGTAATTCCTGCAAGTCACAAGCCCCGAATTTTTGTACGTGTAAAATGACCAAAATGCCCTTAGGTTATTTTACTGAAAATGAGGATCGTGGGCCCCACCGTCCTCAAGGGATGTTCTGAGGATAATAGGGGATTGTTTGTGTTATGTGTGTTAATAGAGGAGAAGAATCTCAATTTTGAGTTTCGACGCGAAATGACCAAAACGCCCATGCGGCTTTTTTCAATTGCGTGCCACTTAGCCCGAACCTCACTAAAATGTTTTAGAAGGTGTTTTTAAGCTATGATTGACCATTGGTTAAGTTCGGATGGCCCAATTTTTGAGTGAAGTTACGATTTTGCCCTGTCTTTGTAGTTTTGCAAATTTTGAGATTTTTGATTGTCTAGCAAAACATAAGCAATATTAGGCTCAAATTAAAGCTTATTAAATTCTAATTACTAATCTAGAGTCAAAATTATTTATTTAAATTGATTAGAACCTGAAATTGCTTAAAAACACCCAAATTGCTTACTAATTCACCTAAGCCCTTAATTGCAAATTCTCTAATTTGCAAAGATACCTTACCTACACCTAAATAATGCATGGAACACACAAATTTCTCTTCCTTGGGCTATAATGCACGAAATTATATGGCCTAATATGCATCAGAAAAATTTGTCAAACTTGGCACAAAACTCAAGGTATGAAAACAAGGAATCATGTTTCATGATTCCATGTTTTAAGCCACCAAACAAGATGATTTTTCCTTCCTTGTTTCCTCCTCAAATTTAGTCAGATTTTCCTCCTCCTCTTGTCCATACATGAGCTTGAATTCTTCTATAAATAGGCATGCTTAAGGAGTCTTAGATGCTTGCTCAAAATTGTACACATTTCTAGTTTTTCCAAAGCACCAAAAGCTCTCATTTCCTCCTCCTCTTGGCTGAATTCTTTCTTCAAGTTTTCAAGAATATTTTCTTCCATTTCACTCAAAGAAACCAAGTTCTCTTCCTTTCCTTCAAATCAGATTAGGTAGGGAGTTGTTTCTAAGTTCATTTTATGCTATGACAAGTTATGTTTCTAGCTCAAAAATGATGATTTCATGGACTTTCTTCTAGTTCTCAATTTCGGTTTTGTTTTCCCCTTTCTTTTAAAAACATTTCAGCCTTATGGCCTAGATTATGATGAGACCATGGTTTGATGATGAGGTTCTTGAGTGTTGGTTGCAAAGCCTTCACAAGTTAGACCTCTAAAACTTGAAGGTTTCACTAGTTTTTAAAGCTTTACAATTTCGGTTTTTCTTTCCTTATTTTTCTTTAATGATTTCGGCCAAATGGCCTAAGAAGGAATATGATGATAGCTTGATGATGAGGACCTTGAGTGTTGGTTGTAAATCCATCACAAGTTAGGCCTTTAAAGCTTGAAAATTCCACTTGATGCAAAACTTTAAAGAATGATGTTTTTATGATGTAAAAATAAAGATCTTGAGTTTAGAACTTGAAAGATGTATTTTTCACTTTGTCTTGCTAAGATATATTGGGTTGAATTTATATTTCTCTAAAGTCTTGGAAGAGCTCTAGTAAAGAAATAAAAGGAACTTGCATCCATGTCTAAGTTTATGCCTTGCATAACCATGTTTACTTTTAATGTCATCACTAAATTCTCAAGAATAAATAAATGAACTTGCATATCTCATGTTTAAATTTCCAAGCTTGCATTTCATGTTTATATTTCAAGTTGTCACTTAATCTCTAAAGATAATAAAGAGGTTGCATCTCATATTTATTTTTTGCTCTCACTTTATTTTATAATGGCTAAAAGAATCAACGCATGGCATGTTTATTTTATGTCATCACCTAAAGATCCTAGAGCTCAAAGACTTGCCCAAGTATCACAAGCAAAGTTGGAAAATGGTAGTATCACTTTCAATTTCCTTAAGATTATTGGAGTTAAAGAATTCATTCTTAAGAAGTCTTGAGTTTGGAGCTTAATAAAATGTAATAAGAATTCTCTTCTCCTTCACTTCAGCGGAATACCGCCGCTCCTTTTATTTTTCTTTTATTAAGATTCTCTTCTCCCTCCACTGGTCCATGCGGACTACCGCCGCTCCAATTTCTTGCATCATGTTTATATTTCCAAGTTATCACCTTATAAAGACAAGATTAAAATGGGTTGCATAACATGTTTATAATTCTAGCTATCACTAAATCTCTAAAGCTCAAGACTTGCTCCTTTTATCTTAAGAGAAAATTCTAATCATGAACATTCTTTCAATGTATAAATCGGCCTCATGATTATGGAAGCTTAAAGTTTTATAATTTTTTTAAAGTTTAACAAAAGGAATTAGTTACTAAAGGAGTTTTGAAGCTTTGCAAAAATTATACGGGAAACTAGTACTTTATGTATACTTGAAATGTGGTTTTATGCAATTATATGAGGTTCATGATTCGGCTACCTATCTGAGTTTAGTACTACTGTATGATGATGGTTTAATATGTTCAAAGTTGTGATGATTATGATTTATTGCTGAGGAACGATTCTATGCATGTTAGAAATAAAACTAGCTTCCTAAAAAAAAGCAAGATTTCTAGAACTCTAGAAAATGAAATTTATACGTTCTGTCCAGAACCTTTAGCAGCCCTAAGAACCAGGTTCTATTATGTTTAGATAAGAGAATGATTCATAATTGGTTTAGTAATTAATTTTAGCACCATAAGGAAAATTGGTAACGAGAAAGGGTTAAAAATGCAACTTCTAGCACACCGTGAAGCCTTAAATATAACTTGCTGCCTATGCTGTCCCATATAGTTTAATAATATTCTTAAGGCTTATAATTAATGGTAATGATGATAATGAATCCTTTAGATGCATGATTAATTAGTTTGATAATTGAGATTACCCGATTCTAAAGTTTCTTGTTTAAGAAATTTTTCGGCAAGAATTTATGATGATGGTTCTTTGAAGTTTGAAATGATAAGTCTATGTAGTGATTTGATGCTTATTAAGTATTTGATATCATTGAATGACTTCATAGTTTGCATGATATAGTTGCTATTGCAAACAATGAGAATGTTTATGCATCCTGATGATTATGAATTAGAGTTATATTATGATATAACATGCAAAGACTTAATGGTGACTTAAAATTATGAGGAAATGATCCTTTGGACCCATCAGACTATAGGTGGTGAAAAGGTGATTCTTGCCCCCTAGCCCGTTCTCTCAAAAGGGTAGAGTCGGGACTTTAACTTATCAAAAGGGGATAAGTATATGCTAGTGACGACTAGTAAGGTATGAGCTCATAACCTAGATTACTCCCAAAAGGGTGGAGTATAGGGTGGCCCAAGAAAATGATGATGAAAGTAACTTTAAGTCACCTAAGAAACTAAGTAAATGCATTATGTGAATATGATGTTCTGCTATGCATAGTATTTATGAGATGATGATGAGAAATATGATGTTCTGCTATGCATAGTATTATGAAATGATGATGAGGAATATGATGTGATTTTATGCATAACTATGTTATTATATATGAAAGGAAAAGTTCATTATAAACATGACATGTTAAGTTTATAATGCATTATAAGACGCATGATTAAAACGATGAACCTCGGTAAAGTATATTTTCAAACTTAATAAATCAATCTTAGCATGCTCACTATTTCATAATAACCCCGAGGTTCCTGAGGACGATGATGATGACACGATACATATGAGGTGAGTACCCTACGAGATTCTTATAAAAGTTTCTCACTCCCTCTTCTTTTCTTTCCATCTCGTCTTCAGAAAGTGATGGTGATGTTCGTGATTCCGTTGATGCTCTCACCTGGTAGATGTACTTGATCTGGTGAACCAGCTTATTATCCTTGAGGAACGTATCGCTAAACTTTGCACGTGAGCTTGGATATCTATCCCTATCCTTGGAGTGTTATTACTAGGTGCCATTAATGAATGTCCTTCCATCCATATATTATTTATATTTTGTTAGATTGCCTACACCTAGTCTTATTCTGTTGGTAGGCAAACTATCTATGTGTTATGTAATTATGGATGTTATATGATGGAGCCAATATGATGTGTTTTTCATGCTATATCTGCACGTTATTCGCTTTATTTCGATTATTGTTCACGTTATGTGCGGCTCACGTTTTCAATTATGTTTAAAAAAAATGGCTCGTAATTTCACTAAGTATTTTCAAAGTATGATGAAAGAACTGAAGCAAAGAGTAAAGTCTAGTAATTAATCAGATACAACCTAGGTGTATTCGGTTAATTATTAGGGTGTTACAAGTATAACGTGTAAAATCATATTCTATACATGTTTTTATCTCCAACCTCATACTCAGTAATCATCGTGCATAATTATACTTATAGTGACTAGAAATCGTTACCTCGCTATTTGTTTTCTCTATGGCTATTGTCTAGCCTCTGAATCATGAAAACCAATCCTTTTTTCTAGGACTCTGTTCTGGATTTAAGCCTCTATCATATATAATTACTTTACTCTTACAATCACCATGGTAATTCATAAAATCTCTAGATAGCATTATATTCATAATCTAGTTCTTTATCAAAATTATTTTAGTAATAGTTGGTCCCATGAGTCTTTTAAAAAATATAATTCATGCTCTTTGAAAATCATAATCTCACAAACTTGACAAAACCAATGATAAGTTCTAATCTCTTTAGAATAGTTTCTAAAATCATGCAATAATGTCACAATATAAGGGAAATAGCTCTAATGACCAAAATAAAGGTAACAGGATTAAATTCACTCACCTAGAGGGGAGAAACAAATGGTGTCAACACCAACTAGGCTCCGTGGAGGGAGAATGGCACCAATGTTTGCCATAACAACCATAAAAACTCTAGATCAAACTCTATTACTTTTTAGTTAGCTCTAGATTAACCTTAACAACATTGGGGAAGCACCTCTACTTAACAACAATGAGAGGAAGCAAACAACCCATAACCTAGAACATGAAGTCCAGAGGAAGAAAATGACAAAAACCAACATAAACACTTACCTTTGATCTTGGAAAATGAAGATTTGGAGTTAGATTGAAAGAAAGTGTCAGAGGGTTTGGGAACCAAGGGTTTCTGTTTGGGGAAGAAAAATCCCGACCATGGGGTGTTTTAAAGGGTTAGGAGCTCATTAAGTGAAACTACATCATTTTAGAACTATGTTGTAGTTGGGGCTGCGCAGCGAGCCTCTTCTGCATAAATCTAGAACCTGACTTGCAACATGGATCCTGCATCCGAGGCTTCCTAACAATATGAGTGGGTCCCGGGGATTCTGAGGCCGTATGGAGCTTATCTACGAACACATGTATTCAGGCTATTACATCAAAACGTTAGGTCGCAACTTAGCAATAAAGACTTCATTTTCTTCATTCTTTATTTCCATATGTTTTTAAAGCTCTAAATCTACAAATATTGATGTCAAAATTCACCAAATCAAATTCTTATTAATAATATGCTATTCATCACAATTAAATAATAAATTATAGTCTTCAATTTTCAACAAGAACTCCAATGTCATGACGTAACTTAGACCATGACTTACGCATAGGGAACACCTTCCCTATCAAGTCTTAACACACAATTTCCAGGAAAATGGATAAAGTTTCATTAATTTTTGGACATCTTCCAAATACCAATTCAACCTGCAATATCCACAGGAAATCTAGCACTTGGGCATCAAGCATTCTCAGAATGTGTCTTTCCATCATATAATTGTTAGCTCTAGAACCCTTTTAGAAAGTTTCAAAGCAATATGTTTTGACATACAACAAAACAAATTTAAAGAAAATATTTTGAACAACGACTAATGTCTACCTTGAGTTTCTTGACATAGCATACAAGTATTTTCTGATTGCATAACACGTCTTGAAATGAGAATGATTTCACTTTACATGTGTAAACATATTTTATCTTATATAAAGAGATTGAACTTAATAGAAAGTGAACACTATATCGTGAAAAGTATGTATACATGCCTTAGAATGAAAGGGAATCATAACAAAGGCAAGAAACTAAGGCACGAGACTTCAAAAAGTAACATTGGATATCAAGAAGTACGCTAGGAGTATATCAAGTAAACTCTAGAACAATGTGTTACACAATCTTCAACAATCATGATCGTAAATCTTTCATCATCATAAAGTTTGGATTGAAGATCTGAAGACGAAGATTCATCAATGAACTGATTTCGCAATTTAGCAAACTCACTTCACTATGGAGCATTGAACATTCCTGGAAAAGAGGAAAATTTAAATTTTTGAAATTCAAATTTAAAGTCAAACCCAATTTCAAACTCGAGTCATTTCTTTTGCCAACTTGGTCAACAACCTCAGCTTTTAGAAGAAAGAGTTTAAAAACCACGTTAGAAAATAAGAGTAGTTTCTAAAGTAACATTAAAAACCCCAATTTCACAATGGTTTCTACAAAAGCTCTCAAACAACAGACTACTCTTCTAACCGCTTTTCCAAAACACAAATAGATGATCAACACGTGTCACTTGGATATCTGATCAAGGGCAACGATCACAAGGAAGGTCATTTATAAATTGAGATGCTATGCTTAAATGAACAAGAGACTTACGCTACACAAGAGAGAAAATTCTGTGAAAATCTCCTCACATCCAGTAAGGTTCATCACATCATGTAAATTAGATTCCTTACTTGTAAAAATCTTTTTTTTACTTTCTTGAATAGTTATATGTTCTTCTAAGAAGGGTTGTGGAAAAAGTCATTTAAGTTATCCTGGTTATTCATGTACATTTTAAGGAAACTTGAGTATACGTTAGTTTGGATAGCAACCCAAACACAAAATCTTTATATCCTCGATCTAGTTATGATCGTAGATAGCTTGGAGAGGCTAATGTAAAACTACTTACAACGAGACAGTAAGGTGTTCTTGCTAGTCATGATTCAGCTTGAAGAAGCTAGAGAAAGACTACTGGTTCACTGGAGAGGCTAGTGAATAACTACTCTCAACGTGGCAATAAAGGTTGTCTCCTGGTCACGGGTTCAGGTTGAAAGGCTTGGGAAAAGCTCGGTTCAACTTGGAAAGGCTGGTGAATAATTACTTTCAATGTGACAGGAGAGGTTGTCTAATGGTCAAGGTTTAGCTTGGAGAGGCTGGGGAAAAACTATTCGTTTAGCTTTGAGAGCGGTGAATAACTACTTTCAACGTGACAGTAAGAGTTGTCTACTTGTCACGGGATTAGCTTGGATAGGTTAGTACAAGACTACTCAAGGTTCAGCTTGAAGAGGCTAGTGAATAACTACTCAGGTTGTGATAGTAGGGGTTGTCTACTGGTCACACGAGAAAGCTAGGGAAAGCTAATGTAAAGACTATCCATATTCTTTCTCTAGTTTGAGAAAGATGTTTAGTGGAACCTCAATGTCTGTTGAGATCCTGGATGTAGGCAGGTTTGGCTAACCAGGTATAAAAACTTATGTCATTTCTTTTTAGCCCTAATTCTTTTACTTTATTTGTTGTGCTGTATAATTTAATATTTGCTGATATATCGTTTTGGTTCTGTTACTCTTTCTATGCTTCAGAAATCTACTTTTGAACAGCTAATATGTTTTCCATTGCACTTCAAGCTTAATGCTTGATGGTATTTCTTTAAATGTTTCAAATGTAGAAAAGAAGTATAGCATGATTCAACTCCCCCTTCTCATGTATTTTCATACCTACAATGATAATATCTCAACATAGTCCAACATGTATTAATCATAATCCAGATTAACAATCCAATCATAATACCAAATTAGTTTTTAGACTTTATTAAACATAATACAACGTATAGCTTAAGCATAAACAAGATTAAGTTTATAAATCTTTTCTATAATATAATCTATATAGCTAAGTCGTAAGTCTTCAAACAAAGCATAACATAAATCCAAGGACCCTGACATATGCAGTAACTAACAATTACAGGCTAAAACAAAATATGGGTCCCAACAAAAAGGGTCTTCACGAGAAGACTTGCCAACTTTGAATTAATTAAGGTTGTGCTAGAAGAACAGAACCAGTACCAGCACCTGCATCTGAAAAAGATGGAAAGACAACGAGGTGAGTTTTGCAACTCACAAGAGATAGGATATCCATACTTTACTAGATGCAAGCATAAAATAATACAAAATAATAACATATTTATACTCATAAGAATATGCTTTAGTCATGAAATGAGATTTCCTAAAAACATAAGTTTACATAACCACGTAAAACCAAACATAATGGGGAGTTATCCAAAGTAGAACAATAACAAGTCCAAACATGACCCAAGGTCATGTGTAAGTTAGCACCACACCTGAAGTCATGACAAAAGTCATGTCCTGGAGTTGGCCCATAGCCAAATATATATCTAGACATAGATGTAGCTATGTGCGGGTGAGTACATCACCTGTTAACTAAAGTTTCTCATGGTGCACCGAGACTAACGCTACCATCATTAGCTACAGGTTCTAACTATGGAATTTCCCTAAATTAAATCATAATTAAGCACATTTCAATTCCATGATATTTTTTACAACATAAAATCCATTTAATTACATTGAGCCTCCTTTTCAATAAATAATTTATTTTCTCATAGATTGACATGTTTTCAACTTTTAGTATAATTTTATATTTAGATTTAAAATTTAGTATGCAAAAAGTAACGTACAAATATACTATCTACTCACAACTAGTGATTTCAGGAACGAAGAATAACTCCACTAGTGCCACCAATTCAAATGTTGATGCCCAATTGCTCTATTGCTATAGAAACATGACAACATTAATGTTTGTGAGCTAACAATATCACCAATTACATACATTAGCCCTAAATCACTAAAATCTCCAAATTTCTAGGGTTCAAAGAGACCTAACAGGAGTCCCAAATCAACTAGAAGCTTTAATGATTTATATAGAGTACTTTAGAAATTTATTTACCACTTGGAGAGTAGAATTGATAAAAAATTATTTCCACACCCTCTAAAAGCTTCAAGCTCTCTAATGGAGGTTATATAGAGGAAGTGAAGGTAGAGGAAAGAGAGAGAGAGAGAGAGAGAGAGACGGTTATGATGAGGAAGAGGAGCAGGAGGAGATGATAATGATGGAGGTGGTGGTAATGATTAATGAATGTAGGAAGAAGAAAGAAAGAAAGAAACGAAAGGAGAAGAGAAGAAAGAAAGAAAAAAAAAAGAGGGAAGTTGAAAGGGAGGGGTTCGAGAATAAGGGAGAGGAAAGAGAAAAAGAAAGAAAAAAGATAAGTGAGGGGTCTATGGTGGTCATATCACTCAAAGTGCATAGATGGTCCTCACTTTTTTTTTTACATCCAAGAAATGAATATGTCATATTCCCTCATTTTAAAGTGTTTCATAAAAAATTTATGACTAAACATGCAATTTAAGCTAAATTTATGGAGTTATCATTCTTACTTAAGAATTTTTTTTTTTTGGTTTCCCAAGAATTATTTTATCTAATTCAAATTTCATTATTGATATTATAAATCAAATTTTTTATACTTTTTATTATAGTTCATAATTTTTGTTATTTAGTACATTGACAGTGATATTAAATTTCATATCATATTTTATGATTTGACTCGATTGTATATTATATATAATACTTTTTCTAGATATAATATATTTAGTTAATAAATCATACATTAATTATGTCTATTTTTTTTATGGAATGTCTATTGATGTTATTAAGCTATATATGTATATGAAATTAATAAAACTTTAAGAAATTTTAAGCTTGTGATTATTTTTTAAAAATTGTGATTTTTTTCATTTTAGTTGAAAGAATAATAATAATAATAATAATAATCAAGCAACTTGATCACCCAAACCGAATGAACCCGATTTTTTAGTCGGTTTCGTTTGGGGTATGGTCACAAAAAATCTATGAACGGAACCAAATTGAATCGATCAAAATCGGTTTGTTTTCTTTTTCCTCAAACTCACACCAACTCGACCAAATTACATCCCTAACTACAAGAGTAAATTATGTTACACTTATACTATTCTATAACTTTTTATGATATAAAACCGAAATCAATCTAATCTTTGAATTTAAAGTTTATATCTAGTAGATTAACAATATAAGATTTTATACAATTTAAAAGCAATTTGATACTCTATCATGCCATTTTATTTTGACAAATAATATGCTTTTCAAAAGATAAGTGCATTAGAATACATGCTTATTGAAATTTGGAATGTTTGACCACCAATTATAGTATTATATAATTTAATGATAAGATCAATTAAATTTAATCTTTATAAAAGGTTATTGATTGAAGGAAGTGCACATAACTTACTCTTGAAATAAATAGATTTACACCAAAAAATAATTTAATTTATAAACAAAATCAGTTTAAATTATTTTAAATTAAACCAACTCTATTCTTAATTTTAATTAATCCAAATACTGTCTCACTTTAATGTTGTCTCAGTCTGTCGCACATGGATAAACATTCTTTTGATAATTGTTGACGTGAAAAAAATCCATCAGTGATAAAAGAATTTGCTCCTATTTTTGGTAGGTTGATATTGATACATCCCCATTTTTTCACTCGTGTTTCGGCTTACTCTAATGGAGCTCCAATCACCCACAACCACGGCAACATTTTGGAGCGACGTGGGCTCGGGCTAGGAAAGTTTGGTATGCTATGCAAAAACAGTATTAAGTAGGGCCATTGGCGTAAAAGAGTTCACTCTGTCATACTGCTACGGTCTCAACTTTAGCATTTTTTTTTAATATATATATCGGTAAAACAATGTTTTGCAGGCAAAAAAAAAAAAAAGGTTCTGTACTATAACATCATCACAATTCACAAATTTCAACAGTGTGAAAACTCAATTCATTCATTCTTTTTTTTTTTTTTGAAAAAAAAGTAATGTAAAACTCAAGGGAAAAATAAAAACATTTGTTTATATAGAAATAGAAAGAGGAAGGAAAATGATTTGCATTTGGCCGTGTTGTTATTTTCTTATCTTTTTTATTCTTTTTCATTTTTCCTGCTTTCTGCTTTTAGTGTGAATTTTGTTCTGGTTGAAAGCGGTGGTGAGTGTCGAGTGGACCTCAACAACTCTGCAAAGAGAACACTTATCTCTCTCTCTCTCTCTCTCTCTCTCTCTATATATATATATATATCTCTCCCCCCTTCTCTAAGCTACGGTCACGGGGAAGAAGGAAACTGTTTGGAAGCAATTGATATTTTTACCACAGAATAGGCTGTTTGTTTGGTTATAATTAATTAGTCCGTTTGTTGCAGAGTGAGAGGAGCAAGCAACTCCATTCCATTTCATTTCATCCACAGCAGAGCACAGCACAGCACAGTAGAGATCATTGTAAAGAACAAGAAATGGAATCGAATCGAATCGAATCGAAGCGAGGTGAAGTGAGTCCGCCCGTGCCACAGTTGAAGAGTTAGATTTGTACGGAATGCAGTGATGCTAGGCTAACGGGGAATGGGGGCCTCTATCTCTGATAGTTGCTAGCTGCCATTGCCCAACCAACCAAGTAGTAGTGAGGGTGAGGGAGAGGGATCATTCACCTCTGGCTTTGGGTGCTTCTCATCTCATCTCAGCTCTGCTCCGCTCCTCCGAACATACACCATTCTTCTTCTCCTTCTTCTCATTTTAGGGCTGGCTGGCTGACTTTCTTTCAGCTGAATAAACAAACAAACAAACACTCTCCCCGGCCCCCTTTCTTTCTTTCAGGTATCTATCTACCTATCTATCTGGTTTCCTTTCCTTGCCAATCCTGGATCTTCCCGACCTCTTTGATGTTGTCTTTCCTTGCTCGCTTCCTTCCTTCTCAATTACTATAGTGTCACTCACTTCCGCTTTTTTGTAACAAAATCCACTACATTGATTCAACTTTTCTTTTTCCCTTCATATTATTATTATTATTAAGGAGGATAAGAAGAATAATTGTCCCTGCCTGGATGAGGGGAGGATTGGGTCAGGGTGACTGCCCTGGAGGAGGAAGGAATTATTGAATGAAGTGCAACTGCCCAGCCAGAACCAGAAGAAGAAGAAGAAGAAGAAGATTCCCCTCCCAGTCACTTCAGATTTGAGATTGATTGATTGAGTGAGTGAGTCTTTGCCTTTTCTGAGAGTGAGAGGAGGAATACTTACTTACTTTTAACGGTTCAAAGGCTGAGCTGCTGCTGCTGCTGCTGCTGCTTTTATCACTCCCAGAAACAGAAAGAATATTGCTCTTTATACCCTGCCCGTTGTAAGTTTACCACCACCAACAAAAGTGCCTCCCGTCAACTCTGCATTCTTAACGCCGCCGCCTTTTTTCTTTTCCAAGAATTCCAATTTAACCGGGCGGCTATTGGACTCATTCGTCTGAATTACAAAGCATCCATTCCATTCCATGGGGCTTCTTCTTCGGAGTCTCGCAATGCTGCTTATCATCCTTCTATGCTTGGACTCCCATTCACTTCCTTGTGTCACTGTCAGGGCTCAGTCTACTACGGCCACGGCCTCTTCATCCTCTTCCGGAAGCCAAGCCATGGCCCTCGATGCTATCCTCCAAGACTATGCTTACAGGGCACTGGTCAGGCCTAAAACAGGTACCATCTATAATGCAACTCTGCTTCCTTCCAATTTGACTGGAGTTAAGGTTGCAGCCCTGAGATTAAGGAGCGGCAGTTTAAGGAGAAGGGGCTTTAGCAGGTACAACGAGTTTCAAATCCCAACGGGACTAGTTGAGAAACCATATGTAAAAAGGCTCGTTTTGGTTTACCAGAATTTAGGTAATTGGTCCACCACCTACTATCCCTTGCCCAATTACACATACTTGGCTCCCGTCCTGGGACTGCTCGCTTATAATGGTTCAAATTTGACGGCTACAAATTTGCCAGAGCTAGATGTAAATGCCTCTCGTGACCCCATAAAGGTCAAGTTCCAGGATGTCAAGTCTCCTCCTCATGGTGCCGTTGCAAAATGTGTTTGGTTTGATCTGCAGGGTTCCTCCAATTTCAGCAATGTAACTGCAGGCAACACATGCTCTACTCTCCAACAGGGCCATTACTCCATAGTGGCTGAGTCCCCTCCACCACCGGTCTCTCCTGCTCCCGCTCCCATTCCCACTGCCCCTCCAGGGGGAAGGGGGAGGAGGAGAGCAACAAGGTCTGGATTATTGTTGGGTCTGTCCTGGGCGGGCTAGCACTGTTGGTGGTGTTGTCATTACTAGTCTTGTGGGTGCACAAGTTCAAACAGAAGAAGAAGATGCAGCAGATGGAAAGGGCTGCAGAGGTTGGAGAAGCTCTTCATATGACCTCTGTTGGGGATACAAAAGCTCCTGCTGCAACAGTCACTCGAACACAGCCTACCATTGAACATGAATACGCACCCTGACACGCTGTTTTCGCATAGTCTTCTGTTGCTGTTCCACTCATATTCAAGTCCAATTACTGTATTCATAAATTCTTCTTAACACACCTTTTTTTTTTTTGGTGGTGTCGCTCCCCCGTTTGTTTTCTTCTATTCTATACTAGCGGTAATATAGGATTTTTGTGTAAATCTGTTTTATCTTTTATGATTCATTGTGGTGTGTATGTAGCAGCCGAAAGTGATTTTATGTGTATGAATTCAGTTGTTCCATTGACAAGGAATAAAAATGTTGCACTACATTTTGTGTTACTGTTACTATCGTCTTTGAGGTTGTTCGAAAGTTGATGACTTTGTATGGTATGAATGCTGTGGGCGCACAAATGCTTATTCCACCCGCCAGTGTTCACATTCTGTTCATTCATTTACGTTATCCAGGATTTCGATGCCATAACATCGGTCCTGAAAATATACATACTTGGAAATTCAATGCATGCGTACTTCTTTTGCCTGGACTTTGCTTCCGTTGGCATTGTTTTGCTAATAGGGTTTGGGTAGGATGCAGCACTTGGAGTAAATAATACAGACCATATCAAAAAAGAAGGGAGTGGAATCTCAGAAAATTAAGCATGAAGAGAGCGACTGGTTGGCTTCAAATTACATTGGATATGAATGTATCAAAGTAGTTACTCCGGCTGCGATCATTGTTTATGTTTATTCTTAGTGTCGGAATTTGTTTCCAAGCAGGCAAATGGGCAAAAGTAACAAAGAGATGGCAGATAAATATTTTGGCCTACAATGACTTCTCTCCCACCTCCGAAAGAGCCAAATGACAAAGGAAAAAGCACTCTTCTTTCCCCGAATTCCTGGGGTCATGCGATGTGAAATTTTGACTAATTTGATGGGTGATTTTGAAGGATTCTATGTCAAACACATCCACATCAAACATGGATGTCCAAAAACGCAGCCAGTGGTTCCTATGACACTCTGTCACTTAAATTTCAGCTTGACATTTTATTGTCATAAGACTTAAGACAGCGAATGGCCAACGAATCCAATTCCATTCCTATGACGTCAAGCAGTGAAGCCGTCCAGAGAAGCTCAACATTTAGTATTACTTCCTTTTGTCTTTCACAATAGAAGTCAACTTAAATAAAACTCATACACATTGTACCAAAAAGGAAGACTGGCAAGTATATCTGTAGCGAAAAGAAGAAGAAGAAGAAAAAAACGCATCATGTGCCGCCTAAGAAGCATATGAAATTTATAGTATATCTTATTCTTATTGTTCCCATGAAGTTCCATTGTGTTCTTTTATACAGCTTAACCACTATTACATTTTTGTTTACCAGTCTATACGACAATACTCAATTTCTATAAGATTAACAACCAAACGAAATATTATATAGTTGCACGGATGACATGAGATGACTGATGAGCAATCACATCCACACCACCAATACCAAATTTGAGTCTTTGAAAATCCAATAATTTGTCATCTAGCTAAGCTAACCCTAGGGTTGTATACAAACATATTATTCGAAAAATTCTTGTTTCACTCTATTCTTTGGAGATTTTTAAGCTACAAATTGAAGGATCGATACTCTCCAACGATATGAAATGGAACACGCAATAAATCAAATTACCTTCTATTTGTTATTTTTTTTAATTCTATCTTTTACCTCTTGTTTCCTGGTCGTCGCCTCCAACTATTTTATTTGATTTTGTTTACCATTTTGCATATGATGGTATGTACTTTATCTCTTTATCTTTTCTTTTTTAATATAATTTTAGATATCTCATTTATCTTTCAAGGTAGAACCACTTAAGTGAATCGTTCTTAAAATTTTCACAACAAATATCACATTGACATACAAAAGGAAAGAGAAAACTTCTTGATATGGCGAGTGCCATTGTTAATTTTTTCAAATCTAACTTTTAGCTTATGACCAAACTTAATTTTATTTTTTCTTCCAACTCTCATACCTATCTTGTGTTCGAACTTCAACTTGCTATGCATCCTTTAGACGAGACAAAAACCTTATTTTGGCCCCTGACTATAATTACAAAGAAACAAATTAGTACATCAACACTTAATACTTTAATAATGCCCCATGGTCCCTCACTATTGAAAACAAGACAGACAGAAAAGAGGGGGGGGGGATGCATTAACCTATTTGTTTGCATATCATTCCATCACTTATTAGAGAAGCACACATGTCCTGTTAAATTGATAAAGTGACTTCATAAAACTCCATGATAAGAATGAATGGGGTTAGGGTTTGACAATGTATAAGCATGGTTAAATAAAGAAGAAGATTAAAATGTGATCACTTTGATGAGAGAAATTAGTAATATGACATTATAGAGCTTAACAGAACCAAATTAACAATTTAACAGGTCATGTGTGCTTCCTCATTAAGTATTTGAACAACTGAGTTAATAAAGGAACTAAAGTGTCGCTTTTTGAATGGAAAGAGCACAGGGATTTTTAGTTCCTAAGGGACTAATTTGTTGGCTGCAATTTTGGTGAGGAAGCAAAATGGACGTCTTTGTCTTAAATATTAATAGCCATATGATGCCCGTCTCATTTAAAGTGAAGGTATGGATCGGGAATGCAGACTGCTTTGGATAACTATTCATATCATTGACACCAAGATTTTTATTGAAGCACAAAATGTTCAAAGATTAACAGGCAACAAATATCCCAAAGCCACAAAGCTATCACAAGTCTATTTCACCATGTTCAACTAAGAAACAGAAATTCATTAGAACACATGTATATTATAAAGCTTAAGCTAAATTTCACACAAGAAAACATGGAAATTTGATTGTAGTGATCCACCCTGATCCCTTGGAACAGCTGGAACATCATATATGCAATCATTCCCTTCACAAACAGGTTGATAAAACAACCTGCATTTTGCAACGCAGCTGTTATTTCTGTTCTATACCATACAATGGTTTTATAAACAAAAATAACAACAAAACATGTTCTCACCAATGAAGTTGGGTACACAAATTAAACGACGACATTATGCCAAAACCATGGAGTGTTACACGTTTTGTTTTAGAAAAAACTGAAAAAAAAAAAAAAAAAACACTCTAGCTCAATGTATCTGCCGGCTTAATTCAAAATAAAGCTCACAGATCCATGTTTCCATAAACACGAAAAGATCTACAATATCATCCTTTTTAGTTCTCTCAGTCATAAATTCAGTTATCTTTTTTTTTTTTTTTCAGTTTTTAGTAAAAAGAAAATTCATAAAAGAAAGTACAGGCGAAGAGGATAGGATATGCCTAAAGAAACCACTATAAGTAGAAAATCAAAACAAAGAAACAATACGAGAACTAGCACCTAAAGGAGAATCATCTTGCCAATCCCTCTGATTTTCCAGCACTACTGAAATAGCCGCAAGGGGCCACCAAAATGCATCTAAGAGGACCATTAAATCCAAAATAAATGGTACCATTAGTAGTCTTAGAGTCAAAAAAATACATCAACACAAACATTAGCCTGAGGGTCTCCATTCTACTTCTAGTATCCTTGATTTCTGAAGCATGTAATTTCTCAGCTTGACAACTAAACAAGTGGCAGCAATATAAGGACAATTCTTATAGCTTTTGTCTTGTCCGTATCGATGATAGAATATTTTTCATGCGTGGTATATAATTCTCTTTGAGATACACTCCTGTAACTGTAAAAGAAGATTTGTTTGAACGAAATACAAATCCAAGGCTCGGCTCAATATATAAATCAACATGAGAAGAGTTCAGCTCTAATCTAATCCAATCTAAGTTAAACAAAGACTAAAGCTGAGAATAAGAGATAACATTCAAGAGAGAGGGAAGCGAGGCAGGCAGGCATTGACCTTGTTAATTTGAAGCAAGAGAGGCAGAGGCTTGGTCCATGAGCTTCTTGTCCCTTCGTTCCATGGCCACGTCCCACATGTCGTTCCCGATGTGCTTAGGCTGGAAGATCCAATTTTTGAGGAAGAAATTAAAAGAAGAAAACCCTTTCAAAATAAAATTAAGAAGAAGAAGAAATAAATAAAAGGAATCTTGTTTGTTTGTGCTGTAAAGTAAAGGAAGAGGTACATTTGAAGAAGGAGAAGAAGAAGAAGAAGAAGAAGATTCAAAGCATTTGCAATAAGAAATGGTAAAGGAGGGAGAAATTCAACGAATAACAGATAGATGGAGCAGAGAAGAGAACAGACTCACTCTGCCATGAGCAGCTTTGTGGATGTAATACTGAGCGCTTCCCATAACGCAGATCATTCCTGCTATGATTCCCAGAGGAAGCATAGCCTCCATCCATCTCAAACTCATCTTTCAATTCTTCTTCTTCTTCTTCTTGCTTCCGCTCCACACCCCCTCTTTCTCTTCAATTCAATTGGTCTCACACAGACTGACACAGGAATGATCAGATCGACACTTCAGTTCTGCAGCTAATGCTAATTCGCTGCTCCTCATACAGGCCTCTTAGCAGTCCTACTCTTCCGTTTAAGCCCAATGCTCCATTCTCTTAATGGGCCTGCCTTACCACTTTCATCGTTCTCTCTCTCTCTCTCTCTTTTTTTGTACATTCTGTCTGTTATCAACTAAAAACATCCCTGTCCTTTTTCTAAAACAAACCCAATAGTAAGTTTCAAAACTAGCTCAGGACCAAAAAAAAAAAAAAAACTAGATAAATTTCGACAAAAGAAAAAATACAACTCGCACGTAATAAATAAATGAAAATAAGAATAGTATAAGAGTATTTCATCAAAGTTTGGATACAACTTTGTACATTATGTAATATATTTTATTTTTTGGATAGTTGGCGTATAAACTATCTAGATTTGGATCTCACTTTGAGAGTAAAGCGAGAGATTTTTTTTTTTGAATTATTAAAGTTAGGAGTGAGACACTTTTCACTTTATTGGTTTAAGAGTTAAATTTCTTACTTTATTTTTTAAAGTGATGATCTCACCTTAAAGGATCTAAATCCAAACTATCTATAATTCAATATTAATCATTGAAAATGTCCATTGGCCGATACTCATCGTTATAAGTTTCTATAACATTGAATATTCATTAATTGGAATAAACTATGATAGAATATAGAAAGTAAAAATCGTCAAAACATTTAAACAGTAACATCAGGCTAAGATTTTAATTTATCCTAGTACTAGTAGTAGCAGAAAAAACAAAAAAAAAAAAAAAGAAATCTGGGAGCCGATGAAAACGAAGCTGTTGGATCAGGGGACGCAAAATTTGTAAATCTAGGGACGTAAAGTAAGTTTGTGAAAAGAGAAGAGTGAGGGTCCGGCTAAGAGCTCGTTGGCAAGCAAACGTCATTATCGTTGCCCATTGCCATTGGGCTTTCCTTTGCTTTGTGTCTCTGACACACTTGCTCTGTTCTTCTCTTGTTACTTTCTTTGTAACCTTAAAAACACAAACCCACCCGTTCCTTCTTTGTAATCTTAATCATGAGTAGTAGCCAGCAATAGCATAAAACCCTTTGATTCTCGGCATGCCCAACACGTGTCTCCACCCGCCTCACAGTCTCTCTGACTTTACCAACAGTCACACCACACACAACAAAAACAAAATTAAAGAGAGAAAAAAAAAAAAAAATCTTGCGTGCTTCTTATATCATCCCATCCAATCTCATCAACCCTCCTTTCCTTGCCTTCGGTCAAATCTTGTTCTTCACTTACCTTACCCTTCTCCTAATGACACTGTCTGTCATAATCCTCTCTCTCTCCCAACCGAAAAAATCTATCTGTCTTCCTTACCACCTCAATTTAAGCTGCAGTTTCCCATCGCAGTCCACTCTTTTCAACTTTCGTCCTCATTTATATACTTATTTTTACATATTTTTCTTTGTTAGTTTTACGACGCAGCTTGAGGACAAGGCAGCTAGCTACATAAATATACATTAAATATTATTAATATAATGTAAAAGAAAATAAAAACAAATAAATAAATAAGGAAAGGTATAGACTAGAGAGTAAGGATTTGTTGGTTTCCCTTTAATTAATTTGTGCAAGTGAAACCGAGAGAGGTGTGGAGCCTAGCCTTTTGGGTTTTTCTCGTTAAATTACAGGAGAGACCCGCCCCGCCCCTTTTATGGATGGTGGCTGCTGACTACAAGTGAGTGTAGACTAGAGAGAGAGCCCCACGCCCATACCAACTAAACCTAAACAGACCTGCTTTTCTGCTCGCTGGCTCGTTGGTGCTGTTTCTTGTTGTTGTTGTTGTTGTTGTTCCAGTTCTAGTTGTTGTTCTTCTAAGGGAAGGGAAGGGTAGGGTGGGTGGACTGTTGGTTACGTTGGCGGCCATGTCAGGCTTGTACAATCCCAACTTCTCTCCCGTTAGAGCTGCTTCTCCCCAGATTAGGAGCACCCCAGACGTCGTCGACAGGTATCTATCTATTACTATTAACCCTTCCCTTGCCGCTCACTCACAATCTCACACCACATCGCATGCTTTTCCATCAACTCACTGCAGCCACCCTGGGCCTGGGATGAGGGGGCACACATATCAAAACCCAAACTAATTGGATTCTTCAATATTCATCTGCGTGTCTGTTTGTTTGTTTGTTTGATTATTGATTGATTTATCTCACAAATTAAAGGTTGCTCTGTTGTGTTGTTGCAGCCAGTACCTGTCGGAGTTGCTGGCAGAGCATCAGAAGCTAGGACCCTTCATGCAAGTCCTTCCCATCTGCAGCCGCCTCTTGAATCAAGGTTAGCTTCCTTCCTTCCTTCTCCTTTGGATCTGTCATATTCTTTGTTGTTTTTCCCCACCTTCTCCTTGTCTTGTCCTTTCTCTAGCGGCGTCCTTCATGTGCCCAGATCCTCCCCTTTTTCATCATTCATTCATTCATTCATATATCCTTTCATTTTTGCTTGCCACCCTTCTTTACTTCACTGTCCATTCCATTCCCTCCTGCCACCGTTTTCTGCTCACTTCACTACATACTCCCATTTTTTCTATTTTTTATTCTTTTAATTCTCTCTGTGTACACTGCGAGTTCAGCTCTGGGGATTCAAACCTCCAAACTACTCCTCCCTGATCGATCTTGTTATCTGACCATTGAACTTCTTGTGGTGGATCATGGAGTTGATTGCCTTCAAAGTCGTGCCTTCGCATAATGTACCTTAGCTAATTAGATTTTCCGGAACTCCTGCTCTATGGTTTGTGGTAAATTTCACAATTTACAGGTAAATGATCAAGTTTAAAGCAGGCAATAGAAATTTTGGTGTTGATAAGCACTGCAGAAAGAAGTGAACTTAATGCCATATAACATAGTCACATATAGTGTCAACAGCAAAACCATCTAAACCACTCCTGCCACCACCAACCCTTTCCTCCCTCCACCCCTTTAATGTTGCCTGGTGTTCCAAATGAAATGAGTTGAAGTAACACAACTACACAACTCTTGAGAACACTTATGCATTCTGTAGAACATATGCCCACATGGAAATTCACATTTTTATATGGAACAAAACAGGAAAATTAAATAAACAAAAAATAAAGAAGGGCACCTTGTTCATTACCTATGGTTGGGAGAACGCGGAATGGACTACTCGCTGTTGATGAGTTTCGGAAAATATATAGTATAGATTCACGAGATTTGCTTGAATAAATGTCCTGCCTTCTCTATTGATGATTAAAAGAACATACCAAGGGTGAACTTGTGTATATTCTGTATAAGAAATTGAAAGTATTGGCATGATATTTCATTTGGGCAATTGGCTAGATATCTTCCTGATGCGGCTTGGGTCTTGTACCATGTTAGGATGAGGGGTGATCCCCAAAATTCTTCTCCCTCAAATTGGGTGCAAGTAGGATAAACAGTTTTTATAAATTAAATTAGGGGAAGTGAATTTCATTCCCTCTACTTCAACTTTTTTCCTTCTTCTTTATTATTTTTTGTTTCAAGGTGGTCAAAGACCTGGTTTAAGAAGGAGGTGGGCAGACTAAAGTGGGGGCAACCCCAAAGGGACTTTGTGTTATTTGAGCTAAGACCTTTGAGCCTTGCACTTTGACTCCCAAACTAGGGGTACTGTGCCCACCTCATTTCCTTCCTTGGGGTACAGTGCCCCCTCATTTCCTTACTTAAACACCCAAACAAGGGAAAGCAACTACTCCTTTATCCCCTCTTTTCCTTCATTTCCCATCTCTAACTTCAAGATATAGCATTAAGGTCTTGGTGTGTAGGGACAGTTGACTGCAGACTGCAGTGGATCTTGCACACAGAAACTGTGGCGTTGTTTGTGATGTAGTTGTTGTGCTGTGTCTGTAGATATTGTAATTCAGTTGACATAATTCTATTGAGAGATTTAATACCATTCATGTGTCTTCAGTTGATAGCTTAGGGTGTTGACAGCTTGAGGTGGGTTTGGTTTCAAAAAACAGTTTTCAATTTTCATTTTATCTTTCAGTTTGTTTCATATTTTGAGGATTTTATGAAAGAAATAATGAAAACTAGAAATGAAAACTGAAAACTGGATTTTGCATTTAGTTTCAGAAAATGGTATTCATTTTCTGTTGTCCATCTTTTTGAGGATTTTGTGACAAAATAGTGAAAACTGGAAATGAAAATTAAAAACTGAATTTTGTAGTTTTCATTGTGTTCTTTACAAAATTCTAAAAAATGGGAAACTAATTGGAAAAAAAGAAATGGAAACTGAAAACCTTTTTTGAAACCAAATGCACCCGTTTTCATATCCTATGTTTGTAGGAGTCTTTGATAGGATCATTATCTAATGACGTCCTCACTTAGATGGCATAATCCATCTCACAATATCATTTCAATCCTTACTTTTTTTTTGGTCAAGGACCTTTTCCATTCAATATTTGTGATTTCAAATAGTACACATAGCTTTCTGATTACAGTGGTTCTCTATGTGCAGAAATATTAAGAGTGTCTGGAATGTTATCCAATCAAGGTTTTGGTGACTTTGACAGACTGCGGCATAGAAGCCCTAGTCCTATGGCTTCTTCAAACCTCATTTCAAGTGTCACTGGGACAGGGTTTGGGGGATGGAATAGTCTTCAGCAAGAGGTGGCTGCTATTCAAACTATTTATTTTACATCTGAACTTTATATCCTCAACTTGTGCTTGCAACAGTTTTAGTATCATTTGTACATGTAGATGCACATTTTGTTTTCTACTTTATATAGTGACTGTTCTATATGCTCTCATTTTTATTACTATTAGATAATGTTATTTTCTTCATCTAATGTTAGCTCTATGGTATAGATTGTGATGTAGGAAGTATTCAACTTGTAACTTACTATGCTTATTCCTTGCATTCCTTCGTTAACAATAGTAGTAGTAGTAGTAGTAGTAAATGAGGTAGCAAATAACACCATCTACTCTTATTATCACATAAGAGTGTACAAAGAAAGGAATTATTGAATAAAGTTGTTTAGGATAACTATACCCGAAAAAACATTAATTAGGATAATATATGGGAGTAACACCTATCCTTGGCACAAGCATAAGAGAAATAAGTACTTACGAAAAGTGAGACAATTGACTGAAGTTTAAATCATCTACTCTTGTTATCACATAACAGTGTACACAGAAAGTAATTATTGAATAAAGTTGTTTAAGATAACTATACCCGAAAAAACATTAATTAGGATAATATATGGGAGTAACACCTATCCTTGGCACAAGCAAAAGAGAAATAAGTACTTACGAAAAGTCAGACAATTGACTGAAGTTTAAATCCATACATTGATTTGAAGGAATTTTATGATTTTATCAGAAGAGGGATGAGCAAAGGCAAGCACTAGTGGAAAACACTAGAGGAATCTAAGGACCAAATTGTACCATTAGCTGAAGAATAGGGGAAATTAGAGTTGAGCAAACCAAGGAGAGGTTCCAGTCATGAAGCTTCTCTAGCATGATGAATTTGAGAAAAAATAGTTTCTCTTAGACACTGCTTGACGATATGGTCAGGCAAAGACTACAAAAACAATGGAAATCTGACTGAGCATGTTATCGTAAATGTTAGTGAACTATATGTCCTACAGAAAACTTTGGCACTGCTTTGCTTAGTAATTCTATGCATGTTGGTCTGTTTGCCTCACTTTTTGATATCTAACTTCAAAACCTTCCTGGTTTGTTGGTTACCTAGACCAACAATGCTAATTCTTTGCTTCTTCTTTTTATCAAAAAAGTTATCTGGTCTTGCTGCTTACCATGTTTTTTCCTGCTGTATGGCATTTAATCATCTAATATAACATTACTTGCAAAGCAGAGATTATGTGGAACTCCTGGAATGACAATGGACTGGCAACTTGCACCTGCAAGTCCTAGTTCATTCACTGTTAAGAGGATTTTACGCTTGGATATTCCAGTTGATACATACCCCAATGTAAGATTTTATATCAATTCCAATTTAATAAAACCAAAATTTAACTAGTTGATCAGACTGCTGTATTTTATTCTTTCTCAAACTGAAGGTTCTATCAGACTGCTGTAGTAATTATAATGCATTGCTATTTATTGCGTTAGTTCAATTTTGTTGGAAGACTTCTGGGACCTAGAGGAAATTCTCTGAAAAGGGTAGAAGCTACTACAGGTTGCCGGGTGTTTATTAGAGGAAAGGGATCAATAAAGGATCCAGACAAGGTAATGAAGACCTTAATAAGATTTTCCAATCTCATATTGCAAAATGTGTAAAAAATATAGTGCTTTTTTTTTTTCCATTGATCTGTGATGTGATTACTGAACTTATTAATTATTATCCTTTCAATCCTAAGGAAGAGAAATTAAGAGGGAGACCAGGCTATGAACATCTCAACGAGCCACTCCATATTTTAATTGAGGCTGATTTACCTGGTAATATTGTTGACATGAGGCTCAGGCAGGCTCAAGAAATTATAGAAGAATTGCTCAAACCAGTGGTAAGTTCCTTTACTTTGTATATTCTCTTTATGTCGTGTATTATGATTCACTTTGCTAAGACCAGTATTAACATACTGATCCAGGAAAGTGTACCCACTTTCAAAAGTTTTAAAACTTTAGTTAATGTAAGGAAGTAGCTTATCTTTAGTATTTTTAGATTTGTGATTTGAATAGTCAAATCGTTGGATACAAGTGATGCATTTGGTTCTTTGAAGTGAGGAACAACAGTTTCTAGGCTACAGTTTGAGGGACTGGATAACAATTCATGGACCGGAGAACCCACTCCCTTGGTTTTCTCGTCCACCACTTGACATTATATTCTCTAAAGTTCACTTGGAAAATCTAAGTTTCAAATCTTTGTAGTTGACTTCTTAGCATTACGTCAAAGATTGGATGATTTACCTTTTACCCTTATTTTTTTCCTGAAACATTCTGTTGGAATGGCTCTAAGCTAGCAGATTAAATTGGACAATATCTTAAAACTTGGTGCAATTTAAACTATTTTCTCAAATATCTAGTTTATGGAACAATATCTTCCCCTTGTAAGCCATCTTAATGATGGGGAATCAGGAACATGGAAACTTCCATTTGGTAACCACTTTTCTGATTCATCTTGGTAGTGGAAAAGTTTTTTATATTTACATTCTGTTGGATGTCTATTTCTGGTATGCAGGATGAATCACAGGACTATATTAAGAGGCAGCAGTTGCGAGAATTAGCGTTGCTGAATTCAAATTTCAGAGAAGATAGTCCTGGGCCCAGTGGTAGTGTGTCACCATTCAATTCTAGTGGAATGAAACGGGCTAAAACTGGTAGATGAAAGGTTTCCTTCTTGTTGATGATGGGTGTTATAGTTTTCCAGCTGTTCATTGCTGGGAATATCTTCCAGTACATGTCAATCAATGCAGCTATGAAACAATGGGCTAACAATTATTGCTGGCTAGCATTCTGGTGCTTCTTCCTTCCCTTTTTAGCCTACCTTTTTCTTTGTGAACAACATGAGGTAAGGCTGGAAAGAAGGCTTAAAAGAAAATGAAAAAAGAAAAGTTATACAGTGGGTCTTGAAAATAGGTTTGTCTAGATCATTTTTTTCCCCCTTGTATACTTAATACATTTATTGGATTTATTCTTGCGCCAGTTACTTCTGAGAAGTGTGGAATGTACATGTGATGGGTGAAGTTTTAGGTCTAAGTGGATCAAGTTTTGTGGGCGTGTGACTTGTCAGGTCACATTGGTATTTAAAGATTTTCAAGTTGGATACCTTTTAGTTGTTTGTTACAATCATTTGTACTGCTGTTCACCGTAGTTGGAACGATGCATGTCATACAGATATCTTACCATGTATCCATTAGTGGCATTAGTCGATATATAACAGTACATGGTGAGTTCTTAGGTGGGCAACAGTGACTTTGTGACCATGTGGTCATGGTTACTATTGGAAACACACAAAAAAAAAAAAGTCAAAATTACATTTTAATCCTTATCTTCAACCTCTCTTCTCTCTCTCTCTCTCTCTACGTCTTTTATCTCTCTCTTTTGGTTCCTTTATTTGTCTTCATCTTTCTTTAATTGCTGGCACCGTTTTTCATCATTGAATACCCAAATCCAGTGTTTCCCTCTCACAACCCACGGATATGTGAATAACTGAATATGGAGTTCCATTATTGTATCAAAACCAAAAACTAAAACAAAAATTAGAGCTTGAAAACTTTAGCTCATTACAAGAACACTCTGCGTAACTGGTCTCCATATATATGAGTAGTTTATAAATCCCAAAGAGACAAAGGCTATAAAATCTCACCACTTCTCCACATGGTCCGCCCCTTGGGGAATGAGGTTGTCTCTGTCAAAAATAAAAGTTTTTGTTTTCCATTTCTGTGGGCAAGATTGTGTTTTTAATTCTGGTGTCTTCGCATGGTGAAGAGCTTGCACCCAAAGCTTGTAATGGATGTGGACCAAGATGTGAACAGTTATCAGTATGATGAGAGATTTGGTTTTCATTTTCAGATCTGAAGTGCGGAAATAGTGATTGTTGATGGTGGCATGGAGGTCGGACCTCAAATTTGGTGGCAGTGGTGGCCAACAGAAGTGGCGGTGGATCATGGTGGGTGTCTGGGTAAGATTTCCAAAGAGCAAAAATAGTGGAGGCTCCCCAATCACATAACCATATCCTCAAAAATCAAGAATACAAATACTTATTAGATGATAAATACTGAACTTGCTGGAAAAGTTGCTCCTCGAGCCTTCCCCAACAAAATGGCAGCACTACCATGGAAAATGAGCAAGGGCGGTGGTGGTCCATGGGTGGGGGTAGTGAGATGTGGTGGCGGTGGAGGTACAGAAAGGGAGAGTGGTAGTGTGTGAGGAGCAAAGGATAAAATAGGTAGTTAAATTATAAAATTATTTTTATAAATATTAAAATATAAATATTATTATTAACTCTAGATAATATTAATTGTTAGATTAAATTTTGAATGGCTGAGTTTCAGTGACCATATGATCACAAACTCAGTCATCTCTCACCAACAGTGCATATCATATGTCTCGAGTAGATGTGTGATGTATGCTGTCTTTTTGTCAAATGGAAACTGGCGGGGTTGTTCTTTTTCTCTACTTTTTGTTGAGACGTTGGCAACATTAAGGAGGACAGAGACTCAGTAGAGGGTCTGAACTTAGTATTCGATAATGCCAGAACCTGGCACAACATGGACAGCAGTAACGGGAACAAGTGTACATAGTCCTCGTCCACATTGGACAGCAATACCAAGGAACAGGTATACCTAGTCCTTCTTCAAAATGTTGAACCTACTTTATTGTTAAGCCATTGGCACAAAATACCAGAAACATTTTTTCTCGGTGCTAAGTAGAAACATTCATTTCAAAAAATAATAGATGTTTCTAATTTACCCCTTTTTAAAGAAACTCGGATGTTCTTCTGGTAAGTAGGGATAGCGTCTACAAATAATGAAATACTACCCGATGAATACTCCGCTCAGGTGAAAATTGATCGATTTCCGGCTCTACCTTTTATTTAAGAAAATCCTCTTTAGTAGGAAAGTATAAAAGAATAAGAGTGACGTAAGGATACTTCTTCTAACCTATTTTATTCTGACTTTAGTCGTTCACAGATTGAAGGTATTATATAATTTTTTTATGTCGTTTTTATGTTGTACTATGGTTGTACTCTTTTATTTATCTTTATGTCAATAAATTTATTCAATAAAATATCTTTATTTTTTTACGTGAATAAACTTCATAATTAGGATACTTTTTACGTGAATAATAGTAAAATTTTCGTAAACTTTGGTAAAAATAAAGTAAAATAATATAACCGGAGAAAAAAAATTAAAACTTTAATTTTAATGCATTGATAATTTAAAAAAAATTATATAATTATCCAATTATATATTGTCAAATAAGTAAATATAGTTTATTTTCACTCCTATTATTGAGAATTTCATTTAAATGGGAGAATTTAACTAAATGATGGTGTAGAAATATTTATATTGTTGCTTATCACAATGCTAAGAATATGTGCTTATCATTGGTGAGCCCTATTTGCACGCCATAAAATTTTATTTTGTTTTGGCTTGGAGATACTTGCCGTCTTGATTGTGAATATTCAAGTTAGTCCCTTTGATTTAAACAAAAGTTAGTCCTTGAAATTATATGGTGAATCATTTTGATTACGAAGATTTAGAAATTTATTTTCTAATCTTTGTCAATGTAAGAAATGAGCCAAATTTGCCCTTGATTCTTTTTTTCACTTTGCCTCCACAGTTTTGCAAGTGTACCATGTTAAGTGATTTACTAATGATAGTCTAACATCGTGCCTAGTCTCAAAGGTGATATAATTGAATAATAAATTCAAATTTTTAACATATGTCAAAATATTAATAGTGTTACTTATATGTAAAATTTCTATTATAGTATTGAATTATACTTATCTTCATCTAGCTTGATTCACAGAAGTCAAGAAAAATATTATTCTATCACTAACATGTTAATCAATGTAACACATTAGCACAAATATAATGTCATAACAATATAAGTAGGTTAGAGACTAATATAACTCACATTTTGTAACTTTTAAAACTAAAAATTTAATTTCTAAATCGCAAGGACCAAAATGATTCATGCATATAATTTTGGGGAATAATTTAACATCTACTCCTCTCTAAAATTTGCATGAGCTGAATGGATGTAGGTTCATGAGAAATGTTATATAGAATCAAGATAAATTTAAATAAATATATAAAAAATATTAAAATTCAAATAAATTGAATTGGAGTTTTAGGTGCAGCTACTAGTACAAAGCACTTGTTTGAAATCAAAATACACAAAAAATGAATTGAATGGTGCAGTTACCTACCTGCAGATAACTTGCTTGCTTCATATTGATTAACATCCCAACAAACTAATCAATACTTATATGCATAACATTGGTTGAACAATGAATAAGAAAAAAACTCATGGCAAGCAAGCCTATAGTCAAGTGGTAGACCCCTACACATATCAATCAGCTATGAGAAGTTCAGTTGACTTCATTCCCACCCCGTCCCCAAATATCTTAGCAAGAAAACTCATGGCAATGGATTATTAATCTCATATTTGGCTTATCTTCCCCGTAATTCTCCTGAAAAACCACATACAGCTTAGCAACAATAATACACAAAATTAAATCGTTCATAAGTAATTTAATGACATTTTCTACTTGGACGCTATTGCTGACTCATTGACTAACTTAACCGACTCTTATCAGTCCTAAATATCCTGCAAGGCAAGCAAGTCTACAGTCAAGTGGTAGACTCCTACACATATCAATCAGCTATGAGAAGTTGGAGTTTGACTCTCATTCCCACCCCTGTCCCCCAAATATCTTAGCAAGAAAACTCATGGCAATGGATTATTAATCTCATATTTGGCTTATCTTCCCCCTAATTCTCCTGAAAAACCACATACAGCTCAACAATAATACACAAAATTAACTCGTTCATAAGTAATTTAATGACATTTTCTACTTGGACGCTATTGCTAAGTCATCTGACTAACTTAACCGACTCCTATCAGTCCTAAATATACTGCAAGGCAGGCATGGTAAGTGAAAATCTAAGTATGAACCAAGAGTTTGTTTTTCACTTCAAACAATAGCATCCACTTGATGAAAATATGTGAGAGGATAACTTGCAAATATAAGCTGAAAAATGAAATATAAACTTCATATTTGATCGAAATATAAAGTTCATTAGTGAAAAACGAAACAGAAAAACTGGTGCATGCGTAGTTTTGTCGGCAATCAGCATTTAATTGAGTCTATTATTCATAGTATACTAAATTTCTAAAAGTTGAAAATGTAGCAGTAAATGCCACCGTTTGCATTTATTTACATGAGTATTATATTTACAAATACATGCATTGGCTCGGTCCCTAATGAATTTCCTAGCTTTAACCTTCAATTATAGTATTAAAAACTGATAGTTAGGGGGTATAATTACATTTTGTGAGTATGTAGATAACCAAAATACTATGTCCGAGAGAGTAGCATGTATGACGTCAACGAGGGACGGTTGTTGGAATGACACCACTGACAAGATTGCTTCCTTCCATTGTTTCATTGCATGCTGATGACGATGATGATGGTGCCAGTTTACCAGAATTTTCGGAAGTAGCATCTGAGAAAGTAGTTTCAGTCTCTTGCAAAATCCCAAGAATATTCTCCAGCTCCCTCACCACATCTAGCATTGATGGTCGCTCCTCTGGTTTGTCATGGCAGCAACTGAGGGCCAGACTTAGAAACTTGTCCACACAATCAGATGGATAGCAACCCATTCTGCCGTCTATGATGGAATGCATCACGCCTGACTGATGAGCCACACGAACCTGACGCATTACATTATTGTGTGTCAGTATGTGTACCATTATTAGCATTTGCGTTTTGCACAGTATTCTTTCTATGAGGCATGAAAATCAGATATCGGACAGACAGGTCCTCGTGTTCAAGTACACAATACTGGAAAATGGAAATTCAGATGCTCCCATCTCTGAAACATTGTGCTGGCATTAAAATAAAATTTCCAAGACTATTTTTATCCCAAAATTTCATCATCAAACTGGGTAAGTTAGTTCTGGAATTCCTATTTCATCATGGATAATTTCTGACGTGAATGTTGTCAAGTGGTCACTGAGCAGAGAAAAGAAGAAGGACTACTGGTGATATTAAACATGTACCTCGCGAACAATGTTTTTCCCCTGTGATATCGGTTTCATGCCCGTCAAAAGCTCCAGAAATACAATTCCCAGGCTATAAACATCAGATTTGTCTGTCAATTTATGAGTCAACAGGTACTCTGGGTCAAGGTAGCCCTGCAGGCAAATCCACAAAGAAATCACTATATTTATATTTAGACCATCAGTTAGTTATTGTGGTTCCTAAATTTTCTGCAACAAACTTACTGGTGTTCCCCTCACAACTGTTGACACGTGATTAGGCACAGTTCCTTCATCTTCTAGGTCGGGTGCAAGCCGTGAGAGTCCAAAGTCAGCCACTTTTGCAGTAAACTTGGGGTCAAGAAGTATGTTACTGGCTTTAATATCTCGGTGAAATATGGGAGGGTTAGCCTCAGTATGCAGATATAATATGCCTCTGGCCGAACCCATTGCAATTTTCAGTCTCGTACCAAAATCCAGGCTTTCCTTGCTTTTACTTTTACCTGCTACCACATCATAGTTTCCATTAACTTAGATCATACCATAGCCTATAATATACATGCAGCTTTGCAAGCATAAGAAAATTCAAAATCGTGCTTTGTAATCTAAAATATCCGTAAAGTGGTTTCGTTGGAAATTTCCATTGAATTATTTTTCGAAATGTTGCAGATATTGACCGACCATATTATTACAGTATTTTCGGCAAATGAAGCCTAAAACTGAAGAGCAGAATACATGAAGAGAAATAGTACTCTGCACAAAACAAAATGAAGTAGAAGGTATTCATTTCATAGAAAAAGAACCCAACGTTTTCATACCAGAAATCCAGTCTCGTAGGGTGCCATTAGGCATGAATTCATAAACCAGCATCTGAACAAGTAGAGAGAGTATATGAGAATAATAAATTGACGTCAAGTTTATATGCCAAACATTGCATAGATTGACGAGCTCCTAAGACAAGCCTTTTTCCATATGAAGATTCACACAAAAACATATTGTCTTCTCATTTACATTCAAATTCTTCAATAAAACTAGTTGCAAGATGATATAGAATATAGAAGGGCAGCCATAAGTAATATAACATACCTGCTCCCCCTCTTCATTACAGAAACCAATCAGTGAGACAAGATTCCGGTGATGTAACCTTGATAAAAGTTCAATCTCAGTCAAAAATTCCTTTTGCCCTTGTAAGGAATCTTCTTCTGCTCGCTTTATTGCCACAGTTGTGTCATCAGATAAAATGCCTTTATAAACATTCCCATAACCACCTTGTCCAACTCTAGTTGAGCTACTAAATTTGTCCGTAGCAAAGGCCAACTCTTTAAAAGTAAATGCTTTCATTCCATCAATTCTGATAGATACATTAGAGGCTGTAAAAACAAATAAGATATTGGTTTCATTCTTCAAAGATAATCCAAACGAACATTATCAGCATTCAGTAGAATATTTTAGAACACTTACATATATGTTTCCCAGAAAGCTTGTGTTTGTATTTGATATGTCTTCTAGTAATCACGAGAGTGACTAATGCAGATATTGCTAAAACACAAGCAACAGCTGGTATTATTGCAGCTACTAATATGCCTGCATTAGTTTTACTCCTCTCTGACCCAATAAACACTACAGTAAAGAAGTTATATTAGAAAAACACACAAAAATAAAGGGGGAAATACATGCTACCTAATAAACTTAGAATTCAAACAAGTTATGAGGTCTCCTCAACACCTGATTGATCAACATTATTGCTTATTGTAGGCAGAAACAAAGGACATTAATTTAACATTGAAGTTTATTCTTTCATTGATCAAGACTTATATTTTTCACTATTTTACAGTAAAAGAATTGCTTTGAACTTCAGTGGGGTGATGAGAATCATCACTCTCATCTTTACAATGGAAAATTGAGTACGAAGAGGACACTGAAAGGCATGTGTCTTTTCCTTCTATGTGAACAAAATGCTACCAAATACAACCAGATACCATTAAATAACTTAGTTAAGCAGCATCTCCCGCCAAATCAGATTTCCCTTTGTCAGGGTGGCTTCATGACCTTTTTTGGTGAATAGGGCAGCTTCAAATTTTATAAGTGGCAATATATATCTAACGAAGTAACTTATATTTTCTTTGCATTATCCTAGTTAAATTTCCAATCACTTCTACGAGAATCAACAGCAATTTCCATTAATATTGTGGTTAAACAGTATATAGATGAGGTGGAATAGGACGATATAGCCCACTAGGCTTAAATTAGTTAAGCTCTATAAAAGGTCACATGAAACAGTACAATGTGCAGATTGAGAAACTTACTATTTGCATAAGGTCCCAGAAGGGTTATGTTCAGGAGTTCATATGGTCCAAAGAAATCATTGCGGTGAAATTTCCAAGATGTAAATAAGCTTAAAATGCGACGGACCTCACTTGAATTGAACACACTGGAATGGGAATCACTGAATGAAGGAAAAACTTTTAAATACATACTGAGACGAGGTCCCTCTTCCCAAGCATATGAATATATTGACAGTTGATAGAGGTCTAAGTTTAGAGACTGAGAAACATATAGCTCAAAAGAACTTATATAGGGAGGAAAGTAAGAAAAACTTGGGCTTTTTAGCTGGTATCCAATTCTCAGTGGTGATGCACAAACGCATGGAATGGGGGAAGCTGGGACATATTCATAGAAATTATCAACTGGACAAGATTGAAGTGGACAGGGAACTGCTAACTTTCTTGACTTTGTTGAATTTTTGGCTGCTTTATCTGCTGCAATTCCACAATATTGACCGATATTTTGCGTGTTAGCATTCTTGCAGATAGGATTGCCAGCAAGCCTTCAAGGGGAAAAAGATACAAAGAAAGTGAGAGAACAAAATAAAATTAAAAACAGATAAGAAATTAGTTAAAATATTTGCACATGCACAGATCTTCATGTATCATTCAGCATACTATAGAATTTGAATACCTCAAGGTGACATTTACTGGGGATTCGGAATTCCCAAAAAATGTGAAAGTGAGTTGTTACGGAGATCACTGCAAAGATCATACATACATAATGAATTCACTTCAGTAATGTTCATTCCATAAACTTAAAACACTAAATTGCTAGTCAAAACACTTTAGTTTGATAAATTCAAATAATCAATGTTCTTTGAAGCAGAAGCAGGAATTTGGATTCAGAGTGTACACTGCAAGTTCAGAATTCATAGTGAAGGACATGTTCTGCCATATGCTAGTAGGGATGGACCCAGACAAGAAATTGTTCTCTAGAGATCTGTAATGTACAGTGAACAATTAGTTCCTTGATGGCAATTTGCTTCCCTTTGATATTCCAAGATATTGTTTCATAATAATTATATAAAAATTATGAGAAGCACAGGTTGATGAGCATTTTCTCACAATTTTTGAAGAAGAGGAAGATATGAGAAGTTTCGTGGGATAGATCCATTGACATTATTATTTGACAGATCACTGCAATTGCAAGAAAATAACCATATCAAACTCAAATTGGTCATGGCTAGTATTAGTATAAATAGATAGCCTGAAGCGGACAAGGCAAACAAGGACATTACAATTAGGGATACCAAAGCAGAAAATGAAACTGGCTATGTACATACATTGTCGTCATATTATCGGCAAGTTTATTTGATGGTATAGGTCCACTAAGATGATTCCAGCTTAGATCTCTGCAACACAAACCAGTCACAAATTAGTGGATTGCCTAAAAATAAGGAAAGTGAATGATTTTAACTGCCCAAAGGTGAAATATAAAAGCAAAGCCAGGTGTACTTAAACATACAAATAGCTAAGATTGGGTATTGAACTGAAATCAGGAACAGCGCCTCCCAAGCTGCAGTTTCTTAGACTACTGGTTATGCCAAAGAGGAAACATTAGCACACAAAAAATAAATAAATAAAACAGTTATATTCTAGATTTCATACTTGAAATCTTAACATTAAGCTTTTGTGACTTCATATCGCCCTTCCTTTCTTTATTCCCATGCCAAAGTCGCTTAGATGATATTTATTGTCATAATTTGCAGACTCCCTGCTATCACATTTTGAAACAACTATTTTCTTTTTCTTTTTTGTTTTTTCCCTTTTATATGAATCTTATGTAGAAAGTATAAACTTAACTGGGAAGATGTAAAGACCACATGGTTAAACCCTTTTGTTCTAAAAGCACAAGCTATGTAGGATAGAACCAAAGAAGTTAAATATCTATAACACCCTATACTAGTTATAAACAAGAACAAACGCATAAAGTAGATATCCCTTAGGAGAACTTACAGTTTTACTAGCCTGGATAACTTTGCATAGGTGGAAGGAATTCCTATTCGCGCATGCTGAAATTATTGTTGTCAAGTTGACTGCAGTGAAATAAATTGACAACAAAATCAGGATAAGATTATAGGTATAATCCCTTTCAGGCCAAGGCAAAAGTATACATGCATGCATACCAAAAGTGCCAGCAAGCGTTGACTTTCATCAGACCATCAAACTACCAACAAAAGGGTAAAATGTGCAGTTTACGTATAACGTGCTTACTACTTAGAAGAATGCACAAAAGGCACTATACATTTTTAATTTGTGACTAGTAAGGTAATGGAAATAAGTGAACTGGCTAAGCTTTACAAACCAAAAATCATACCAGAGATCTGCAGTTGATTACTGTACTACATGATCAAAGAATTACTAAGAAGGGTAAACACAACTTAAGGTAACACAAACTAAAAAACGGACGGTGGGGAAGGGAACTGGTAACTCCCTCAAAGTGAGTGTAAGAGGATTGAAGATCAAGCAGGAGCATGTAAACACCAGCTTGATGTCAACAACTGTGATTAGGAAAAAAATGCGCCAAAGCAACAAATTTATCTAGACAAAGTGGAGGAGGCAAAACATACAGTATGCGCAATCCCTGCAACATGGAGAATTCTGGTGGAAGATAGCCCGACAAGTTATTGTTGTCCACAAGCCTGCAAAATTGTTTCAACGAGCAGACATCAAAAACTTGTAAACAAGTTTCAATTTGAATAAACATCGCATGATGCAATGAAAGTTCTCAAATGAAAAAAAATGCTTAAATACTCACAAGTGCAGAAGCTTGGACAGCTTTGATAGTTTGTGTGGAATTTGACCATTAAATGAGTTATTGTTCATGTGACTACAAAGATAGAGGTTAAGCAGATAAGACTGGAAACAAACTACAGGCCGAGTTGATGATACATTTGGATAGGAGATTCACTCACAGGTGTCTAACATTGATTAAGTTGGCAAATGATTGTGGTATAGGACCTGAGAGTTGGTTTTGGTCAACTTGGAGTCTGCTCAAGTTCACAAGGTTTCCAAGTTCATCTGGCAAATTTCCTGATAAGTTATTGCCATTTAGGAGCCTGCAAAAGCAGTTCATCAGAACAATTATTTATACATCACCGCAGAAAAGAATAGCTTGATATATGTCAGGAACAGTATATGTTTTGTCGCATGATTGCATTGTAAAATTCTGGAGTTGCAGCATTAGTGTGTTCACTTTTTTTCAATCACACAACTACAGAGAATGTGGAAATCAGAAATTTCTCAAAAAGATTAGTAGCTTTTATGTTACCACAACTCTCTGATGAATACTATACTCACAGCCAACTAACGAGTTATCATCTGAACTTCATAGTTGTGATGCAATATGTTCAATTATAATTACCAAGGTTAGAAGAAGTCAAAATTTACCTACCAATACATAATCAAATACGATCCATCTTTTAAAATAAATTGGAAAAAATATATAGCAGGACAGACAACACCTTCTCAAAATAAAACTTTTAGGAGGATAAATCTAATAATTCAGCTACATTTGTAAAGGACGGAACTCCAAAAGAGAGCCCAGTTCATCTTACAAGAGTTTTAGTGATGTAATATTTCCAATCTCCTTTGGTATGTTGCCTGTCAGATTATTCCACATGAGATTCCTTCAAGTAGAAAACAAGGAAAACATTAACATGGCACAAGGTGTTACTCTGAACTATTCTGATACATTGTTTTTCAGAGAACAATTCATTAAATAATACAACTCACATTGTCAGAAGATGGGATAACTGACCAAATTGAGGTGCTATACTTCCCGACAGATTCATATTCATTAAGTAACTTTAATAAAGTCGTGATAGAAAAAAATAATTAGCATCAGAATATAAATAACGCTTTTGGATATCTAAATAATGGAAATTTGATTTTTTTTTTTTTTTTAAGGTTAAAAGGGGGCATACAGCTCACGGACATGATAGTATCCATCAGTCCCGACCTCGTCGAAACACCAAACCCCAGTCCAATTTCGTATACATGGGTCACCCTTTTTCCAGTTCCTCAGATGGCCCATAGGATCTTTCAAAGTTTTCTTGATATCTACCAAAGCATTTACTAGAAATGGAACAAATATAAAACAAATGTTAAGGATCAAGCTTTCCTGTGCCAAATCAAGTTACATGCTGACAGCAGATAAAGGGAAGAAGAAATGATATGCATACAACACACTCAGACTAAGCTTATCATTATAATAAATTTCCAATCTGCATTTCAGCTTTGACTGAAATTTGACTCTTTTGTTCTCTTGTTCGTGTTCTTACACCAGAAGAACAAAGTCAAATAGGAAAAAAAAAATCAGTTTTAAGGCTTTTTACAAATTCACCTTCTGAAGGATCTGTTTGTTGTGTGGCTGTCGTGAGGATGATAAAACAGGACCAAACAGCCAATAAATGTCCATGCATTCCTAGAGCCCGCATCACAATATCCTAGAAAGTGGCCAAATGGAAGGAATGAATGAAAAAGAAGTATAGCACAATGCAAAGGATAAGTTCCCTTCATAACATACGTCTGGAACATCAAATGAAAACATTACCAGTTGACAATAAAATTTCTTCAATCAAGGTAATAAAGTAACTAACTGAATACATGGAAACCCAGTATTGTCAAAATTAGACCAGGTAACATCAACAAAATGTCAAATATAAAAATCCAGCTGAAAAATAACAACAAATTCAAAGAGTGCAAGATAATAGTAAAAAACATACATGAGATTGACTCTTACTTGAGAAGTTGGGATGGCTGAAAATTCGAAATGAGTAAAGCCGGAAAGTATGAATGACAGAATGAGCTTAAAGCTGAAATCCTATCTATCGAGATCCAAAGGGCTAGCTCCCTGTGATTTTGGAAATTGTTATCTAAAGCATGGCTATTATTATTATTATTATTATTATAATCTAACTAGACGGTAGGTTGATTCACAACGACTCCGACTATTCAAACGTTCCAAAAGAGAACACACAGTACAGTACACTACAACCCGACGAGTGTGGTTAGTGGAAAAGACTGTTCATCCTTAATTAAATGTAAGTGGTTCTATTTTAGCTTTGAGTATGAATTTAAATTTTGCCAACTGTCCTACACTTTAAGGTACCTACAAGTCAGTATAGGAATTAGTAGGTTGTGAAACCAAATAAAAAAAAAACAAATACAATACACGAGATTTGTTATTTCTAGTAATTATGTGTATGACACTATATCAACTCACATCTTATCCAATCATTTAAATAGAGTTCACACCCTATCTAATAATAGATGGATGTGAGTTAAAAACAGTCTTCTTGCTTTCGACACTTGCTGCATGCCTGCTTTGTTGCCTTCCCAATTATGTTGCATGCACCGCCTATATCTGCATACATGATGAAACTTCATTTCCTTCTCTCGAATTTTATCAAGGTTTTGATTTAATCTTAAAATACTTTTTCTATTTATCTTTTTAACATTTTCAAAACGTAAATAACACTCAAATTATAAAAGTAAACACAATATTTTAGTAAACATAATATTTTATGTTTTATTGTAATACTCTAATATATTAATATAACATTTTATATATTTTTTTATAAGTTTTCTAGCCTCCACATTAATTTTTTTTCCATTTATAATGTGGATGTTGACTATTAAAAGAGCAAAATCACTAGCGGAAGATCGTATAGGCAGAGGGGGCAGGTCTCCCCAAGAAAAAAATATATTTTCTTATATGTGTGGATCCTATGTGTTATCCCTAAAAAAACTTGTATAATCATAAGGAGTTGATATGTCTTATTATACGAAAGCAAAAAAAAGTCTGTATATATAATAAGTCCAGGACTTTTTTTTAACACATTTTACTCATTTTTTTCATCCACACATATCTCAAATCATATTATAGAAAATGCTCTAATTTTTTGCTCTCTTTTAAATGTCACCATGTTTACCACCTTTAATTTTCAAGTCATCTATTAACACAGGATAAAATTGAAATATTTTAAAAATATCATTGGAGACATAAATAGAATAAGAAAAACTTTTGATACTAAATTGGAACTTAAGTAAAATGTACCGAAAGTAAATGAGGTTTTATCCCTAAATATATTATAATTTTTTTGTAATATATATATATATATATATATATATATATATATATATTATAGTTAAGAAATAAATATTTAACATATTAGTTTAAAATTATTTAATAATTATTTTTGGAATAATTACACTTATATTTAGTAAATATACGAGCTCATTTAATAATGAAATAAATTATTATTATTTGTATTTCAAAATAAATAAATCAAGTAACACATATTGTTGTTTTATATTATGTATCATATATACATTTCTGATTATTATATCCAAAGTAAATAAATGAATGAATTACACCTTCTCCAACCCATCCTAGCTACTAGTCTGACTTCTGCGTTCTGACTCGTAAGTTGTTGCATATGGACGCGCCATCGAGAAGATAGGCTGCACGCGCGAGCTCTTTAGTTGCAGAGACGTGGCAACTGGCTGGACGGAACAGTCAACGACGCAACGACAACCGTCCGTCATTGTCTACAATTCACGTAATTCTGTGGTAATCATTTGCTAATCATTTACTTTTAAGTTTAAGTTAGCCACTTGTACGGTTACCTAATCATATATATATATATATATATATATATAATATATATAAAATCAAACATTTAATCCATTAAAAATTTAGCTTAAATGTTATTTAACTTTTTTTTTACTTTAAATTTTCTTTTTTTCATAAAATTTATTTTTTACCCCTATATTTAGTAAACACTGTGAAATGGTAATACTTATAAAGACTCAATATTCTTGACACCAAAAATAAAATTTTAAGCATTTATAAGGGTTAAATGCATATTTTAAAATATTTATAAAGGGGAAATCTAAAACAACAAATACCAACAACATAGTATTAAAAAAGGAGAAACCGAAAAACGAAAAAAAGTCATATAAACTAAAATAATAAATATTTATAAAACTTAAAACATATTTAAATCTAAAAAATTTAAAACTTTAACATTTTATTTAAGTCTTCTACTCTTTGACCCATGCTGTAGTTAAGATGCAAACAGCAAGGGCATATTTGGTTGTGTGAAAAAAATATCAAAAATTGAAAATGAAAATTAAAAATTAGAATTTGTAATTTTCAGTAATTTCTTTACAAAATCTAGAAACTGAAACAAACTAACAGGCTCTAAGGTAATGTTTGGTAGGAGGAGGAAGAAATAGAGATGATAAAGATTGTGAAAATGGAAACATAAACAATAAATATGTATATAGGTATTATTAGAAGAAAAAATATTAAATTTTTGTTTTTAATCTGTCCCACTTTTTGAGATATAGAAATTTTATATTTTTTTGTCCAGGGATAGAAAATTTGTCTCCTGTTTCCTTTCCACCATCAAACATATTTGTATCTCTGTGTCGTATTTCCATATCACTAACCAAACGCTATCTAATAGTCAATTATAGTGCGAAATTTGTCTAATGCATCAATGTTAAAGCTGACAAGATATTTAATTTTATATAATGTTTTCCTAACCTGATTTTAAAGTTTTTCACACATAACTTAGGGTAATTTCATCTGTATCCATCATTTCATTTTTCCTTTTTTTCTCCTTGTTATCAACTATTTATATGAGGTGTTCGTGATCCTATTAAAACCTCTAACTTTCTATGACCTAAAATTAATTAGGCCAGATTTAGATTATGAAATTTAATTTGGTACAATTTTTAAGTTGAGTTTGGATCATACTTTAAATTACTTAATTAACTCAGTATGAAATCAAATAATTCTATCAAGATGTAAAATATAATTATTACTTATAAATTATAAGATTTTACACTTTATGTATGTAATTTATATAATTCGATATTATTTTTGTATATGTTGATATAGTTTATTTTCAAATAGTAATTATAAATCATATTGTAAATTTTTTTAACTTAAAACTCACTACAAATTTTTATAGAACACATATGGAATTACAGCCAGATTTTTATAAGATTTATAGATGGATTTTTCAATTAAAAAATGGATTTACCGATAAAAACATGTCATTTGTTATTTTAGCATCTATAAATATTATAGACAGATTTTATGATCCGTCTATAAATTACAAACAGATTTATAAATGGATTTATCCGTCTGTAAGTTTATAGATGAATTTTTTCACTGTAATTGGCTACAAAAAAGCTTGTAAGATTAGCCAATTACATATGAATTTATAGATGAAAAAAATTTGTCTGTAATGAGAAAAAAATTACAAAAATATTTACCTACTGCCACCGCCTACCGCCACCATGCACCATCCATCGTTTCCAATAACCCCTTTCTTATGCCACCTCAAACAAATCCAAATCTTTCCAAATCGACTTCATTGTGTCCTTTGCCGCCACGCCATGCCACGCCAACTGCACCAATGTTCCAAATGTGCTCTCTTCAATCCTACACATTAAAAACTAAGAACTCAATGAAACCTACAACAACCAAAAAAGGAAAAAAAGAAGAAGAAGAAAAAACTAAAATGATTAAAAGTTAGAGAACATTACCATGAATGCAATGACGCACACCATTTAAAAAATGGAGGCTCTGTGACGGCAACTGGTGACGGCTTAAAAAAGGTAGCCATGGTGCTTGTTTTCTAACGTAGAGAAAGAAAGAGAGAGAAGTAAAAATGGGAAATGGGGAAGAAGAAGGGAGTGTCATGATTGCACCATAATTCTAACATTATAGACGGATGTTTCTATTTGTAATTCCTTTAACGAACCACATCGTTTCATTAAAGGAATTGCAGATAAAAAATCCATCTAAGGAGAGGCATTTTAGATCATACTACTCTCATGATGCCCATCCTGAGTTGGTGATTGCTATTGTTGGAGAAAATAAAGGGTACTTTAGCTTGTCCTAGTTGGTCCAATACAATGTGACCATGTATTTAATTTTGCCGTACTTGTTAGTATTATTTGGCCCAACTTATTAGTATTCTTAAATTTGAGTTAGACGACCTACATTATTTTTGTTTGGTTACATTTTTATCCCGTTGGATAATCTAATCCATAATCCAAAACTCAAGAATCGTATCCCAAATCCCTATTATCCCATGTCTAAAATCAACATCAAAATGTATCAATCCTTCTTATTATGAACCCTAGCATCCTTATCCAGATTGATGCTCCATCTCTTCGAACACTAATTGGTAGTGCGTAATGGGAGCAGAACACAGGTTTCTCATTAAGATATTAAATCTAATGCTTGCTCATAATAGGAGCAGTTAGCACACAAAACTCTTAAATTCGTTTAATCAACTTTAGAGAATTTGTGTAATAGAGTCTGTTTTTTCTTGAATTGTAGATTTTTTTCCCATCAAATTCCATGTTAATTTCGAAGCTCTCTGTATTCTCTACAATGCTAGGGTTCATAAGAGGATTAATACATTTGGATTTTGATTTCACACATGGGATAATAGGGATCTAGGATACAATTATGAAAGTTTTGGAATGAGGATTAGATTATCCAACAGGGTAAAAATATAACCAAACAAAAATAATGTGAGCCTAACTCAAACAATACAAACAAGTAGGGCCAAGTTAAACACATGGTCACATCCTATTAGACCAACTAGGATAGGGTGAAGTACACCGTATTTTCTTTGGGTGCTATAGCAATCACCTCGTGAGTTTGCTATTCTACCTTATTTCGTTTTTGTAATTTTTTTTAATTTCAAATAAGATTCAAGCTCAAAACCCAAGTATAACATAGGGGAGTTACAAGAGTTAAACATAATCCAAAACGAACATACAAAGACAAAACATGCCCCGAAACCCAATTCTAAATAGAGGGCCAACAAGGATTGGGAAAGAACCATATAACACCAAAAGACAACACTATGATGTATAAAAACAATTTACAACAAAACTAGAAAAAACCAATCTGCAAAAACCAAAACAACATAATAGCAATAAAACACTTAATCTACCCTACCCGATATCAAACAACATATACATATAGGCAAATACCAAACCAAAACAAACCAACAACAAAAAAACCTCAAGCAATGTAACAAAAACTAGTAGTAGAAACTTTTTTTTTTTTGGTAATGTTCATTACCATTTCCCCTTTTAGTTCATGTTTCATAGTACAAATTGGGCCACTTGGCCAATTTGGGTTCATTACATACACACCCAACGCAACATTTTCATCTCAGCAATGAACTTTATTTCTTAAATTAGTTGACCTTTACCACGCGCCGAACATCAATTAGTCTCATACATCATTGTCGACCTTATAGTTGTGCCATGAAATTTTTTCTTAAGTTTGATTAGTACTCTTTTATCACAGACAATCGCTCAAACACTCTTCCATTTTATCCACCTAGCAACTTGAATTCCATGCTTTACATCTCCATGTATTTACCTAGTGTGGCTTGTGGTATAGTATAGATCATCCCCTATTCTCTCTTCTAAATTAAAAATTGTGTCTCTTACTAAAACTTACATTTCATATACTCTGTCACATTTCTACTTATATGCAAATCATGTGCATCCAAGGCATTTCAAGTGAGAGAGGTGGTTTATTATAAGAGTGAGAAGCAAATCTAGGTCATTGGATGTCATGACCTGATTTAGGCATGTGATCGGCACGTGAGAAGTTCTATTTCCATGTAAGCCTCGTGACCTGTTACTGTCTCTACATGCATACTCTGTTCATAAAACCCCATTTAAAATAGATATTCTCTTTTCTACATACAAATCACATATTCTATAATTCAAAATACTCAAATTTGAAGTATCATAGTCTATTTCTAAGGTTTGAAATCATAATACAACATATGAATATAAGTTGCTCGTTTCAAAATGTCCATGAACTTGATCCAGTTAAGTCATAGGGAACAAATTGCAAAACATGCTTTAAGGTCGGATCCTGCCGCATCTATACTAGAGTACTTTAGACAAAACTACAAACACTTCACCCCAAGTAAAGCTCACCATTAAAACTCTAATGCCGCTAGGAGGGTAGTGACTAGGAAGAATCTGAAGCTATTCTATCTGTTAGGAGAAATAAGAGGGGTGAGTTTTGTGCAAAACTCAATGAGTGAATCCCCACCTTAACCCTCTTTCATGGGACATCAAAGAAGTAATGCATGAAATCATAATAACATCAATAATACTCAAAAGTCATACATAATTAAGTATACTTATATGATATATATACATTTTCAATTTATCATTTCATACCTGAAATCATATAAGCTCATAATGTAATAGCTCATAGAGAAACAATAATCTCTTATCTAAAGTATCATAATAATAAGTTTGTCTGATCTGTAATGTCATAACAATAAGTCTCTGATCTGGGTTTCTTAAGAACCCGAATCGGGCACCTAACTAGGTCCCAGTCTCTTATCTGTGAGATTGCCATTAGGGCAACATGGTACCAAGGTTAACGATCATGGTTAACTTACTATCCGTTTCTCCATAGCTACTGTCTAAAATAGTCTATTCATAACTCAAGCAAATCTGAATCTTTTTTTAAGTCTCTAAGTACTCTAGAGCTCTGAATCCTTGTAACTCTAATAGTTTGACCTTAGCATAACTGTGACTATGAAATCATATATGGTGATTTCAAGTCCATAGAATATGTATCTGTCAACTATTCTGATTCATATAAAGATTTATGCTTTAAAATCCTTTTATGTTTGAATTTCTAGATTATTTTTCATTAACAGTAACTCGCAGGACTTAAGAACTTCGAATCCACCCGATTCTAAAGTCTAACCTCAGCATAACTGGCTATGGAATCATGTAAAAGGGATCACCCTTTGTAGATATTTCTGATTCCATACCTCTACAGAGTATGTAGTCGTCAACTATTCTGAATATCATGACGATTCAAGCTCAAAAACCTTCGTTATGTCTAAGTTTCTAAATCATTTCTTAATAACATTATTAAGCTTGAAAATTATAAAATTATAATAACGCTCCTTAAAATCTCAAAGTTCTCTAGTAATCACTTGCATAATCCATATTCAACACAAAACAAACATTTTAACAATGATAAATCTCTAATAATCACAATTGAAACCAACTCTAATCAGAATCATTTTATCAATAATGGTCCCATGAGTTTTCTAAAACATAGTTCATGCTATTCAGAAAACCACAATTTCATAAATCAACATAAACCTTAAATCTTATATAACAATCTCTAAAAATCATACTTTGAGTCATAGTTTCATGAAAATAACTTTAATGGATAACATAGAGATCACAAGTGCGAACCCACTCACTTGGAGGAGTGGACAATGAAGGATCTACATTGACAGAGCTCCTTGGAGCAAGAACAACATCAATATATATCTGACATAGGAGCTATAGTACTCTAGATTAGCTTCTAGAAATCACCAGAATAACTGACTCTAATAACAAGGAAGAACTTCACCTCTTGGATAACGTGGAGGAACACAAAAAAATCCTCAAGAACAAAGGGGAAATGGAAGAATAGGAATAGAAACATTAAAATCTCTTACCTTAAAGCCTTAAAAGTGAAAGATCGGAGTTAGATTGAGAGTAATGGAGTTAGAAAGGGGTAGAGGACGAGTTCTTCGCATTTGGGGGCTAAGAGGGTCTGTTGTGGCTTGAAAATCTCGAAATAGGGGTTTTATAAGATTGTTGAGCGCTGAATGAGCGCTACAACACTTACCAAAGAGCATAAAATCGTCCCTCGTATCGCCTTACCGTTCTCTGATTGCTACGCTTTCCAAAATGGTCTTTAACTTATTTACATTTCTTAATTTTAAGTTAATTTTAAAACATAAATGTAAATAAGGAAATACCTCCCATTTGGATTCAAATAAAATATTATAAAAATCAAAATCTCAACAAATCAAAAATCTAATTTTTGGATTTTAGTTTAAATTTGGGAATTTTTACGATTTTACAAACTTGTGGATTAAAAACGGAATAGTTAAAGGTTTCAGAAAATTCATTACAAATCACTCTTTAATTTATTTTTCTCTAGGGAACAATTATCAGGACTTTTGATCCCAAGAAAATGATTCAATTATATAGCCTTCCAAGGGCGTGTAGGTCCAGACTTAGTGAAATTCAAGACCCAAAATGGCAAGTAAGGGTAACTGGCACCCTTCTTGGTTTGAAAAAAATTTCTAACCATTTTGTTTAAAACTAGGGTATTACATTGGATATTATATAAATGGTCAAAATTAAAACAAAATATCATATGACATTTTTAAATAATTACATGATCATTAATTACCACTAATAACTTTCAATCTTGACCATCCATGTATAGTTATATGACCCATATTTATTCCTTCCACTCTCATAATAAAACACTTCTCTCATTAGAGTCATTGCATGTATATATATATATATATGTGTGTGTGTGTGTGTGTGTGTTTACTCTAAGAGTAAATCTTGATATATTTACTCTATTGAATAACTTTTTATACATATCAAATTTCATCAATCTAACCGTTGAATTGTAAGCTTCCACTATATATATAGATCAAGTGTATTAAATTTTATAAAATTTCAAAATAATATGATACTTCATCATCCCTTTTTATTTAGATGTGCAATATAGTTTTTAAAATATATATAAATATTGAGTATTAGATAAAATATCTATCAATATCCATTTTTTTTTTAAATCTGTATGTTTGATTATCAAGGTAATGTCACATTATTCAACGGTTGGATTAATGAAATATGTTATTAATAAGAAGATATTTAATAGAGTAAATGTAGCAAACTTATTCTTAGAGTAAACGAATCTCTTCTTTCACACACACATATACCAGACGGCTTTATTTTCCAAAACCTTCCATAGAGCCTCAATTAATACCTTGTCTCGCAATTTTGGATTTATGCATAGGTCCAATTTTTTAGTTTCATATTTTTTTTCCTCTATTGGTTTATTTTATTAGGATTTCGCGTTATTCTAGGATACTCAAATTTGTTTGTTTGTTTCTTCTCGTTCATTTTTCTTCAGGGTTATGGGTTTCGGATTTACATATAAGTCTTTCTTTTCTTATCTTTTGTTAAGTGTTTATATATAGGTATAATTTTTTTTCTTGGTTTATTTCTTTTGTCTTCTTTAGAATTTTGGGAATATATAAGTTTGATTTATTCCTTTTTGTTGCTCTCTTTAGGGTTTACACTTTAGGCTTTACACATAAGTTCAATGAATTAATACGTGGTCTTCTTCACTTTTTACATAAGGCCTTTTTTCAGGTTAAAGAAAGAAAGGGTTCAAGAATGTATGCATATAATTAAGGAATGAGCCTTTTTTATTGTTGCTTAGATGAATAATATCGGTCTGACTAATTGTTCGATATCCTGAGGATATATTAACCTAGTCTTTGAACACCTTATAACTAGTAACAACTTTTAATTAAAACCTCAGCAGAGGAATCAATTACACTAGAGAAGATAGTAAGTAGTAATAACGCGAGATCAATTGTGCGACCAAAGCGTTACTTTCCTGAGTACAGATCGAAAACAAATCTTCTTCTTCGTTCGCCGACCATTTCTCAGGATACTTGGATTAGTAGGAAGAGATCGAAGTTGAAAACTGAAGGTAAATGGATGCATATAAAATATAATGGCCCCAAAACTAGCTAGCTAGGCAGGTAGGTCAAGAAATGAAATACATGGGATTGGGGAGCTTGAAAGTGCGAGTGCCCAGACACTCTCCTTGGAGGTCACTCCACTGGTCTCCCACATTCCCCCATACTCTGTAACCCTGTCCTTCAATCTCCTTCCGAATCGCTGACTTGTATCTCACAGCACTTTGCCCTTTGTATTCTGCACTCCTACAAAAATTAAAGGAAGGCAAGCAAGCAATTGTTAATTAATGCACATACATACATACATATCCAGGAAGGATTAACCAACTTAATTACTATTTGACATAATGGAATCACGATTATAAATATTATTAAGAGTTGGTTAATATTGAGACATTTCCGATGTAACTAACGACCAAAAGTGATTGTCCTTTAGTTTGTCTTTAATTTGTCACCTGGCTTTATCGGAAGTAGTAAACTAATAAACTGAGAAGAAGTATTGGAAACCTTTCTTTAATATGTATTGAATTTGCATGCACGGACGTTGACTTGGACAACATACGGCAGCAAGTCAGTTTCGGCACACAGTCAGCATGGCGTCCTAGACTTGGTGGTTCAGACATGAGATAACAAAGAGAAAAACGAAAAAAGGCTACAATTGACCAAGACTATATGGGTTGTGATTTCTTTTTTTAGTTGCCATGTCATGGTTTTCTGAATAAGTAAATAGCACTTTGTTTTGATTTGATTGGAAAGAAGACCCAAGGAGCTATTCGAAAAGGGGGGAGCACGAACGATAAAGGAGACAAATTTATTGAACTAAAAAAAGGGGGTAGGTATAAATTCATGCAAGATCGAAGGCTCCTGGCCTGCTGGTGCTTTCTAAAAGAATGTCATTGAGCTACCACTGCTTGATTTGATGTGTAACTAAGAATAGTATTGTACCCAAAGTTTGAACGAAGTACAATTAACTTTTCTCTTTATAATCAAGTCAAGTCTTTTTTTTATGCTATGTACATTTTAAAATAATATTTGACCCTGAAAAAGAAACCTCGAGATTGAAAAAATTATAAATAGCATGTTCGAATTCTAGATTGTAGTTTAAATCTTAGTTTGTAGTGTATAAACCGAATTTTACCTATAAATAACACTTTCACTAAAATTATAATTAAACTATATTTAAGTATAATTTTAACTCTCAAATTATAATTTCAATGAAGTGGGGAAAAAAATCCATCAAACTATGTTATGTTATATATTGTAATTCATACTCGCTAAAATTGTTGGAAATTATTATCATCTTCTGGTAGTAGTTAATAATTAGTGATGGTCTTTATTCACCTTATTTAACGGCCAAACCAATTAATCGGGGTGATTTTGTCCGTTTGTTAAAGTTTGTCATGGACCAGAAAAGGAAAATTGAAAAGATATATTATGAATTATTCTCATATGAAAAAGAAAATGACCAAATCTTTTTATTTAAAAAATATAGAGTAGAGTAATCACTCCATATACTTTTCGTACCAAATAAGTGAATGCTTATTCATATGCAATAAAAATGAAAACGAAATCAACATTCCAAACAAAATAGTCTAAGATTAGTGGGTCAGCATTAAAGAAATTTTTGCATATGCACTCAAACACAAATATTCATTATCATATGTCTACACTAATTTTTTTCCTAATAAACTATTCATGCGCACTGATTTTATATACTACTAGTTATTATATGGTGTTTGGGGTTGATTAAAGTGGAGTGAGGCATTGGGGGATTCGTATTCGAGTCATCCAATATGAAAAGAATCTTGGTAGAAAAACTGCATATATATGAATATGCATGTTGAGTGACATATTATATTTTCCATGTCCTCTATCTGTCTCTGACAATATTGCATATATTTTTGGAGGAAGTTTCCTTCTCCGTCCATTAACTGTTAATATATAAATAAAAATAGAAAATGCAGTGACCGAAAATGACAATGCTTTGTCGTGCTTGCAAATGTGGCCCTATCATTCGAAGTTCCAACCAGGCAAGTCTCTAGTCCTCATCGACCTATAAATTGAATATCGGTGCCTACCTTATCTTGAATTACACTTTTTTTTTTAATAAATTGAATTACACATTATATATATGGAAACTAAACTCTCTTTACTTTTAAAACTCACAAGCAGCTGTAGATACCTACCGCTACCCGTTTCATAATTAGAAGATTATTAGCTGCAGACTTGTCCATGCGTGCATAGTGCAAACTTTGAATGCAAATTAAGGGAAAAAAACGAGACCCAAAACAAAGGGAAAATAAATAAAAAAAAATTAAAAACAGAGGCACGCGTGGAAATCGCAAAACATGAGTGCACGTAGCAACAAACACATGGACAAAAGTTTCATTCGGCTCTTTCCTTTATTTATTTATTTTTTTTACATTGATGAATTGATGATAAAAATATTTAATTTCAGATTTTGAAAGTTATTAAAATATTTTTATTCCTACTTTTTGTATAAAATAAATAATAAATGAATGGTCTTGGTAATTAAAAGCTTTGTTTCGAACACCATTATAACGAATAAGCATTTATAAAATTAAGAAGGCAATTCATGTGGTGCAGTACTTGTTGAAAGTTTGACTGTCGACATATTAAAAAAATGAGTGGATAGAGACTATCTAGAGCATTGCTTCTAGGAAGTTACTCAAGGTCAACACATAATTGGAATCCACTTCACACCATCAATTACGCCACCTGTTTTGTCTTAACTGATCAACAAGATAATATGTAGCCGCAGTGTATACAACTTTTCAATTATATAATATATATTGTAGCTGATATGAGAGATATACTGTATTATAAAAGAAAATAATTTTTTATGTATATATTATTTGTGTAAAAGCCGATCAAACAATTTTTTAAAAGTGACCATATTTGATTATATATTTATACATATAAAATTAGGGGTTTCTTACTGAACCCTTATAAAATTAAGGATACTGATATCTTGTAATTATTTGTCTTTAAGAATATATCATGTGTCTTACTAATTTAATTTATTTAAATATAGAAGAAAGAAAAATCCAATTATAACAATTGAAAATAAGAAGAATACTAATATCCTAGAGGCATCGGAGAAAAAACCTGAAATTAAATCTGTTGCATAATTGATATATACATGATGTTCATAAAAAAATTGTAATGTATGTGTACATATATTTTTTCATATTTAGTTATTTCCGTATATGGCTGGCGCATGTGAAGTTCTGTTTTTCTTCTGATCCACGTTTAATTTTTTTGAAAAAAGAAAAGAAAAAACTTATTTCGGAACTGTAGCTTGTATAGCAGCTATTAATTAGGTGTAGTAGGATGAAACCACCGTTTGTATAAATAAATAAATAATTATAAGCGTAATTACCTCAGAATAAGACGTTCATAGCCAATGAATCCTTGGTTACGCAAGTTGTCAGTGGTAATTTTGCCGAGTGTTGCTTCGTCTCTACCTGTTAGCAAGAACACTTTAAATCCTCTCTCTTTCAACGCGTTAAACAATCCTAATACGGCAGGATTTGCGGGGCACATTCCCTTCATGATCCACGCCTTGAATTTTGCTGAATCAAATGGGTCGCACCTGTACACATACATTCCCCACATAGTTAAGTATATGAAATAATAATAATAATAATAATAATAATCATAATGTGCCTTAATTAATCATAAACAAATACAATTTGTAATGGTAGAAAATAAATTTAAAAGAAAATTCCAAGCATTAAAAGAACTGGGGTGATTTGTAATTAATGTCAATCAGCAATATAATAATGTTCAATATATATATATATATATATATATATATATATATATATCGAGAGAGAGAGAGAGAGAGAGAGAGAGAGTTGAAATGTTCAAACCATACATTTGAATGTTCATTAATTATGGCCATCAACGGAGAACAGGTACAGAACTACTGTGGAAGTGCAAATTAAATTGAAGGATCGGAGTAACTAAAATAGCTAATTAAATTAATAAAATGAAGAGAAAGAAATGTAGCGGAGATGAGCGTAGAGTAGTGTGAATTGAAGTTAGTTAGTTAGTTAGTTAGTCGAGAATGGAATGGAATGGAATGGAGGGTGGCACTTACCCAAATCGCTTTGCCTGGTAGTAAGGTATGTTAGAGATGCAGGTGTCGTCGACGTCCAAAATCCAGGCGTCCATGCCATCGGGGGAGAGGGAGATGTCATCAGAGGCATATCTGAGAATGTGGTCCACGATGAGGCTCACGTCCTGCTCGTACTGCCCGCCCGTCATGTACTTCTCCACGTGCTTGAAGCACTCAGCGGGTACCGTCCGCCACGAACGCACATTGTTTGATTCCACCCCCAGCCTCCAACTCAGGCAGAACCTATCATCATCTTCATCTGCTGCTGCGGAGTGATGATGATGATGATGATGATGATGCCCCCCTGCTCCTGCTCCTGCTCCTCCTCCTCCTTTTGGCTCAACAACCCCTTCGCTATTAAGCCCAACAGAGACATTAGCCCCGCCATTACTCGTTGCGCCATCTTTATCTTTAGCATCATCTTTGCCGCATACATACATACATACATACATACATATATTTATATATTATTTAGTAAGCTCTGTAGAAATTTGAGGATAAGTAAGTAATTATCAGTGATGACTGACGACGATATGATGACTGGACTTGGAATCAATGATGATGATGATCGAGAAATTAGAGAGAATATATATGGAGGAAGGTACGTAGCTAGCTAGCTGGCTTGGCTGGCTAGCTAAGGGGCCGGGCCGGGAGACAAACAAACACAACATGCAAATTAAATTAAGAGGAGATGTAATATCGAAAAATCTGATCTATATATATATCTAGTCTATCTGTTGTGATGGTAATTTTGGTGGTTGCTGGCATGTATGTACACTTTCTGCAGCAGCTTGCTGACGGAAAGGGCCACGAGGAGGATGATTTTCCATTGATGATGGCAGAGCGTGACGAGCTCCAGGGTGACTTTATATCTGGCCAGCACCGCAAACTTTATGGCCTGGCGGAAACTTCATAGAAATTATAAGGAAAATGTCCATTCCCTTTCCTTTTCCTACCTTCCTTCCCAGCTTCTATTGGCTATTGCTGATTCTCAACTTTGGAAAACTGTAAGAAACATACAAAATAATTGAAAATGATCGACACCATATAGCTACGGCCAACGTGGGTGGGCTCATTGTCAATTCTCATATATCCCCGCAATCAGTATAAATCTTGCTTTATACTATCAAACAAAGCCATACTGATTATATTTTTTACAAGAACAAATAATAATCCCCGCCAATTTTAAATTCTACGTTTAATTAATGTTTTTATTCTTATAATTTATATCAACTTTCAAATTGGTTTCTACAATTTTTTTTCTTTTTAATTGAGTCCTTTTAATTATAATTATATTTAAATGAACCCATCTATGTATGCTATCTTTAATTTATTCATCTTCATCTTCGTGATTCACACATCTTGCTGCAATTATTTTCAAATTATGAAATCATCAACTTGAGATTAATTAATTCTTTGGTTTGTGGAGAAAAAATAGATGTTAATTAAAACAAAATAAAGACATAATAATCTCATGGTTGCAATGATGATTAAACTACTAGCCAAATTTGATGAGGGACTGATATCAGGATTTATCATGGATTAAGATATCCTCTCATGTTGTCACATCATAAAGTAAATTATATAGCACAGCAGGAGGGAAAAAAACATACAGAAGTAAAATTGATTGGAGCTACGTAATAACTGATAGTGGTCAATATCTCACAATAACAAAATTTATGTCTCTTTCTTTATATCATGTCATCAAGCAATATTTATGGATGCTTTCCTTTTTAGAGATCTATAATGCTAAGGTGATATTTGTTATCCAAATTTCCATGTCTTAATACGGAGGAAGAATGATACGCCTTAAAGTAAAAATAAAGTGGGTTGACAAGTATTCAATATTAAAATTAGAGATAAATTTTTATATATTGCTAGTGTAATAATTTTTATTCAGTAATTTTTATATCGTATGTTATTTAATTGCACGCTTCATTTTGTAAAGTTTTAAGACGGTGAATAGTTGATTTAAATATTTTTGCCTATATAATAATACATAACTGGATGTAGGGTGTTCACAATCAAACCCCGGCTTGAGTTGAAATTTATTGGATGAATTCGGTTTTAAAATTTGATTTGGTATATTTTCAAGAGTTGGATTATATTATGGATTGGTCAAAAGACTTACACGATAAAGTTAAATAAATCTTATGGAGATATACATATATATAATAATTAGTGATAAATTACAAGATTTTATAGCTCAATTAATAAATTTTATATAACTTAATATTATTTTTACATTGATATGGTTTGTTTTGAAGTATATATTGATAAAATATCTCTTAAAAAAAATTTTACTTGTAAAATTTCATAACTTTACTATGTCTAATATTCAGATCCTTATATATTGTTTGAAGGTAACCTTTTTTACCGTCACTAATCTGGTTATTATTCAGTCAGGTTTAATTCAAAAATTGACAAGGCTTAAAAATTGAATTGGATTAGGTTTGATCCAACCCAACCCATGTACACCCCTAGCTAGATGTTTGTGTAATTTTTAAATTTTGATAATTTTTATACTAATATTACATGTAAATTAAATTATTAAAATTAATTCGTATTTGAATTGGTTTATTTTATATTTATAATAATTTATAATTAAAATTATACCGAAATTAGTTTTTAAAAGGTGTTTATTTCAAGAAAAGTTAAAGGAAATATATGATGCTTTAAATAAAAGAGTAATTTTGATATAATATCAATATAAATAATATTTTTATTTTTATTTAAGAATTACTCAAACAATTTTAGACCAGAAATAGTAATTAAATAAGTCTTCACCAATCACTTTAAGATAAAATAATATTTATATTGTGACATAATCGTACGTGTGTTCATGCGTTATTTAATAAGTTTGACTATGCCAATAATTGTATAAGATGTCAACTTATATAAAGCAATTTGTTAACAAGTATAGTAAGAGTAATGACTAAAGAAATCTAAAAAGATAAGTTTAAAAATTATTTAAGTAGGTCTCATATATTAAAAAAAAATCAAAACTCATTATCTTTTCAATATATAAATTTCTATTTTTTTCTTTAACCAGTATACTCTGGTCAGATAAATCTATTATAATTTAATGAATGTAAAAGTAAATTATATGTCTAATGTGATAATATATGATTAGATAAATATAAATTTTTTTTACACTATGAATATATAAAAATTAAATATTTAATATATATATATATATATATATATATGTATATTAATATACTATTAAATATAAGTATATTTTTTGCAAATTAAAAATAAATTCATAAATAAATTTTACAAAAGTATAACATCACTCAATCTAAAACTCTTGGCAGAAAAAGTGATATGGACGGGACTTGGAATTTAATTCCATGACGGAATTGGAATAATGGATGCCAGAAATGATTACTTCAATTAACAACTCTCCCACGGGTTTGACATACATGTGGTCCAAAGCATGTGTAGATGCTGATTCTTAACAGTCGTCAACCTAAGCTATTAGTATAAGTTGTGTGAATTTTACTAACAATATATATATATATATATATATATATATATATAAGTGTCCCATTGAGATGTCATTTTATTATTATTAAATATAATAATAGTCTCAACTTATCTCATTAATCCATTATATTTAATGGGACATCCACCTTTAGGGAGTGGCTATAATGTCATTCCTATTATTAATAATCTTTAGTTGATTGGTCTAGAATACTCTTCTTCTTATGTTTTAATCTATTCATTATTAATCATGAATTTTTTTTTTGTTTTTAAAACTAATTGAATCTCAATTATTTATTATCACTCTTTATTTATTATTTTCATTTGTGATATTTCTAAATACTTTTTTTGTTACAATTTCTAAATACATTTAATTAAAGTTTATTTTATATTTATAATATATTACTACTATGATATTTTAAATTTATATTTAAGAATATTATTAATTAATACTAAACATAGAAATTAACTGTAAGTGAAATTTTAGCATAACATAAAAAATTCCTAACTTAAATCTAACGTTTAACTTAAATTAAACAAACACAGTGAAATAAAATTTAAAAAACTTGAAAATTTAATCAAATATAAAATATAAAAATTTTTCAAGACATCTTTGTGAAAAAAATAATGCATAACAAATCTTAATTTAAATATTGCAATTCTATAAAAAATAAATTTATCAAAATTCTTAAAGTGATATTTGGCACCACAACACTAAATTAAAAATATATATATAATAGTAAAAATTATGATTAAGTTGATTAGAAGACACACAGACAATATCAAATATATTTACACTCCTAATGCCTATTACCACTCTCACTATCAATAATTTTTAGTTGAATATTTAAATTTATGTTTAAACATTTTAGTTTAATAAAATAATATCTATTTGAATATCAGTGTTTCTTTATACATATAAATTAATTTCTTTATATTTTTATTTGTTTATAGGAAAATTTTGAAAATTATAAACTGTTTTTTGGTAGCTAAAAGTTTACTTACAGTTAATTTCTATGTTTAGTATTAATTAATAATATTCTTAAATATAAATTTAAAATATCATAGTAGTAATATATTATAAATGTAAAATAAACTTTAATTAAATGTATTTAGAAATTGTAACAAAAAAAATGTATTTAGAAATATCACAAATGAAAATAATAAATAAAGAGTGATAATAAATAATTGAGATTCAATTAGTTTTGAAAAAAAAAATCATGATTAACAATGGACAAATTAAAACATAAGAAGAAGGATATTATAGACTAATCAACTAAAGATCATTGATAATGGGAGTGGCATTAGACATTTAGGAATGACAATAGCCACTTCCCCACTTTTAATGTGAAAGTGAGCGGCTATTGCCACTCCATTTTGTTTATTTCTACTCTTAATTTAACACATTTTTATATGATTGTTCCAAAATACCCTTCCCTCTCTTTCATAATTTTATTTCATAGTTAAACTAATAATTGTTACTACTTTTATATTATTCAAACTCATTTTGTACCGGTTCAAGTCATTATTATTGATATTGTTAAATAAATCTTATTTTAATAAATCGTTGTTTGTGCTTTTGAATTTTTTATTTTGCAAAAATGTGATCATAACAATTTTATATGAATTTTATTAAATAATTATTAATTTTATTTCAAAATTTTTAATACTGATTATACTTTTTATTAGTAAAGGACCACTAAATATTATAAGTCTTTTTAATTTATTTATTTAATTAAATATTGATATATAAATATTAAAGTACTTTTAAAATTTACAATACAATAATTATCTACAATCCATAGTAGTAAGTATGTTAGATAAAAATAATAATTTTAAAAATGAGTAAAAAAATGAACTGACATTATTTTAAATTAAGAGAATCAATATGTGGTCCTTATGCAAAAATATAAATTTAATAAATTTCATACAAAAAATGAGTAAAAAAAGAAAGATTCTCACAAAATAAAAGTTTATCGAAACACAAAAAATTGAAGAAAAGTGTTGATATTATTAAAAATGAGTTAAAATTACAATTATTAGTTTAATTACATGAAAGAAATAAAAGGGTAATTAAGGCTAATTAAATAAAAGTGCATTAATTTGAGAGTGAAGATAGATAAAAGGGAGTGACAATAGCCACTCTCATAAAAGTAATACTACTCAATATTGAATTATATTAAATGTTTATGATTTATTATCAGGAGGGAGGGAGAGAATCCTACAATTAAGGTAACCCATTAGATATTTTAATAATAAAAAGTACAAGGTAATAGTAAAATCTGAAGTGGAAGTTCCATTATGTAAACCTTTATGAACTTTAGAGATTAACATTTAAATCCTTAATATTATAATTTGTTAATTAGTTTTTTTTTCTATATTATATTCCCAACACATGGTTGATTGGAATGGGTGGCAAATGCTCATTCTCGTTAACTAGTCTCAAGTTCTAACCTTAATATAAACAACTAATATCAATAGAGCTATTTTCCTAAATGCTCATATATGATTACGTCTAATAAGAGGATACTTATAAAAAAAATTATTCTCTCTCTCTCTCTCTCTCTCTCTCTCTCTCTCTCTCTCTCTCTCTCTATATATATATATATATATATATATATATATATAGCATATTAAATACTAAGGCACTCCCATGGATTACAACACTTCACACAACTTTAAATGAAAATATTTTGGCTCAAATATATGTTATTTCCACATTCTAAATACAAACACATGTTAGATACCCACAAATAAAAAGATAGAGTCTGCCATATGTTATTTTTTCAATTTTTAATTTTTATTTAATCATTTTATCCCATTTTCTACGATATCTGATCTAATACAAGGTGTCTTACTTTTTATTTATCAAGATTTTTTTTCCATCTAAATTCTGAAGTAATCCAAAATTCCTAATCTCCCCCATCGCTCTTCCTCTACGAAACTGTTGCACGCAATGGGTGCTTTTGTTTGTACTTCTAACATCAAGAAAAATTAAAAAATATATATGTTTTTGAAATTTTTAGAAGCAGAGAGAAAATTGTTTCTCAAAGAATTAGAAGCAATTGAAGAGAAAAAGTGTGAAATTGTGAGTTAATTATACTTCTTCAAATATTCTTAACATTTTTGTAAAATGACAGAAGATACCCTCACATCTCTCTTAATATTAAAAACTATACATATATACATATTATAAAATATAAATTAATTAATATACTATTTGTCTATCAATTTAAGACATTTTTATAAAAATAACTTTTTACCTTATTAAGCAAGTTAGTTTATATTAAAAATAAAGAATATAAATCAATTATTATTTTTAAGGGTATGTTTGGTTGAAGAGAAGAAATAAGAGTAACTTTTTATGGATAAAATTTATATACAATTTTACAATTAGAGTTTATCCATAATAATCAAACACCCCCTAAAAACATTTATTATAAAATGTTTTTAATTTTTTTTTGTATATAAGAAAAAGAACAAGTAGGGAAGACCTAACCCACCATGGAAAATTTCTCACAAACCTCCTCTAACTCTGCACTACAATTATCTTTTAGAACCTTATCATCTAAACTATTCATCCAGAATCATGTCCTGTTGGGCTCAAGGACTATTCACTGTGTAATTAAATGATGCCAATATGTGACAATGAGTACCAAAATAAATCTGATAGAATTAAATCTACCAATCTACACGCACAACAATAAAATATGTGGAAAGCTTAAAAGAAAGTGGATATTGAATTTTTAACGTGGAAACCTCTAAATACCGAAGGAAAAATCAAGATAGACTCCAAAAAATTCTCGGTGTATATACCGACACCCACACTCTTTGGGATTTAATCACACTCTTTTTTTTTCCTCTCACTCTCAGAAAATAACACACTTAGTGTATTTCTCTTATTATGCAGCTCTTATATCTTCCATTGCTTGTTGTGTTCTCTTTAGCTGAATGATCCTCTCTATTTATAAAGGCAACGCACAGTCTAAACACAATCTATGCGTTGTGGCACTGAAATGAAAAAACGTGTGCAGGTAAGAAAATTTTTGTGGCTCAGCACTGTGCAGTTGTGCAAGGAAGGAAATTTCTTCCTTCAATTGTTGAATTCATACCATGATGGCTTTTCCTTTTTTCAACATTTTCAACTTCTCATTTTGCGGCTGGACCCCACAATTCTCCCCCTCCAGCCGATGGGAAAATAATCTTGGGGAAATCATCTAGAATCCATACCGATTAACTCGATACAAAGTTGAAGTGGGCTACAACTTTCTTCATGCAATAACCTTGCATTTCTCAAGCATTTAATGGTGCTAACACAAGAGCATCATCCACAAGCCTAATCACTGGCTAAACATGCTCTCTTCACTTGTATCGCTGACATTTGAGACACGCCGCCTGGACTTTACTTCGCTAAGAAGACTTTCAACACAAGGGACCCATCACATGGATCCAACAAACACTATGTCATCCATACTTGATCTAAACCAGCTGATCCAAACCATCAGTTCCTTGCTTCCTCCAAATCACTATGGAGAAACACGGTCTCCATGTCTAACTGCTAAAGCTCCAAATCCAAGCTAGCCGTCAATTCGAGTATAACTTAAATAGAACTCATTTTGACAAATGGAGAGAAAATCTCATCAAAATCTATCCCTCGCTTTTGACCAAAGCCTTTTACAACCAAGTGAGCCTTATACTTCACTAGCTTGTTGCCATCTTTCTTCAGCTTGAACACCCATTTGTTTTTCAAGGCTATATTGCCTTCAGGGAGTTTACCAACTCATAAATATCGTTTTTCTACAAGGAATCCATCTCTTCTAACATGGCTTTGATCTATTGAACTTTATCCTTACAAGTCTGAACTTCTTCAAAACTCTTTGGCTCCCCCTCATTAGAGAAGGATATACTCCAATCTTGGTACTTATTGGATAGATGTCGCTATCTATTAGATCTTCTAAGCGTGGTGTATGAGCTTGCTCCCCCTCTCAACACCTCCTCCATCTCCAGCATCATCAATTCCTGGCTCATCATCAACCCCATGGTCTTGAACCTCTCCCCCTTGTGGCATTTTCTTTAAGAAGAAAACTGGTGCAAAATCAACCTTACCACTAGATTCATTGTTCTCTAGAATGGCAGAATTCAACATAGTTTCTTGCTCATGAAACACTACGTCTCTCTCTTTATAATCCTCTTCTTTCTGGATCCCATAGCCTGTAGCCAAATTCCTCATCTCCATACCCCATAAATATGCAAGGAATGACTCTATCATCAAGCTTCTATCTCTCTCCTTACTTACGTGAGCAAAGGCTTTGCATCCAAATACCTTCAAATGAAAGTAACTAACATCATGTCTGGACCATACTCTCTCTAAAATGTCAAAGCCCAAAGGACGGCAGATCTCAGGTAGCATGCCATTTGAATAGCTTTACCCAGAATGGCTTAAGGTTGAGAATGGCTTAGGTAGCTTAGCCATTCTCAACATACATCTAACTTTCTCCATAATGGTTCTGTTGATTCTTTCAACCACACCATTATGTTATTGGGTGCCAGGAACGTCTTCTCATGCCTGATGCCATGTTCAGAGCAATAATTCTTAAATTTATGGGAAGTGCATTCTCCTATTGTCACTGAAGACACTTCAAAGGTTTTCAGATTCTCTCTCTACCATAGCATGAAACCTCTTAAAGTATTGAAATACCTGGTCCTTCCTCTTTAGGAAATAAACCCACACTTTCCATGAAGCATCATCAATGAACGTCACAAAATATTTGCTACCACCCAAAGTCTTCACCTCTATGGGACCGCATACATCAGAGCAAAGCATATCCAAAATATTCTTCTTCAGCTTCAATCTTTTGCTGAAAGATACTCTATGATGCTTGCCAAACAAACAATGATCACAAGGATTCAACTTTGTACCTTTGGTATAAGGAATGAGGGATTTCCTAGCCAAAATCTGCAATCCTTTTTCACTCATATGAGCCAGTCTTTTATGCCACAAATTTGGCGAAGCATCATCCTCAACTGTATTCAACCCTCCAATCTGCTTAACTTGAGTCTTGTACAAAGTGTTGTACAACATTCCTCTAGCAACCACCATCGACCCTTTGGAAAGCTTCCACTTGCCATCACCAAAATTACTGTGGTATCCGGCTAGATCAGAGCATGCACAGAGATCAAATTCACGCATAATTTTGGCACACGTCGCACGTTCTTCAATGTTAGTGTACATCCTATATTTGTTTGAATGCACATCCAAGTCCCACAATGCCATAATTACTTTTATTACCCATCTTCACTTTGTCAAAGTCTCTTGCTTTGTACACAGTAAAGAATTCCTTGTTGGGAGTGGTATGCTATGAAGCTGAGTCAACGACCTATTCAACACATGAATCTGCAACATGACACTCTTCATCTACAAAAGAAAGCGACACTACTTCCCCATTTGTCATAGGGGTTGTAGTATTTTCGTCATTAGCCGTCCTGACTTCTTTGGTTGTTTTTATCTCTATTCTTCCAAGCCTTGCAATTCCTTTTGATGTGCCCTTCTTCACTGCAATGGTAACATTTAAACCTTCTTCTTGGCTGGACTATGATCAATCCTTTGGTTTTCTAGACCACCCTCTGCTCTTGTTTCTCCCCTTGTTCTTTATGACAAAGGCCTGAAATTATCTATTCCCACTAAGTCTTTTCTTCTGGTTTCTTCATTGAACATGCTAACTTTGACTTGGACTAAAGACAATTTCCCATCTGAAGCAGAGTTGCTTAGTGACACCACCAAGGTCTCCCAGCTATCTGGCAAAGAACTCAAAAGTAATAGTGCTTGTAACTCATCATCCAGCACTATTTGCATGGTGCTTAACTGATTCACCATATCTTGGAAGCCCTCAAGTGCTCAACAACAAACTTTCCATCTTTGTACTTCAGATTCACTAGTTTCCTGATTGCGAAAGCTTTATTCTATGTAGTCTTTCTCTCATAGAGATATTGTAAATTCTTCCACAAAGTATGGGCATTCGTCTTTGTGGCCACATGGGAATACACTAATATCTATCCACTGCCTAATTAACCCAATGGCCTTCTGGTGCATCTTTTCCAATTCTCCATTGTCACGTCTTCCTGGCTTTACATCTCCATTCTCTAGGATCATACAAATCCTTATAGAAAAGTATATTCTCCATTTTTTGCTTCCAATAGAGTAATTTTAGATTTTAACTGATCATGGTATCCATATTCTCCTCCATTTAATTTATACAGCACAATCCTAAGCTCAACTTATGCTCTGATACCACTTGTTGGTCTAAGGATTAATTCACAGTGTAATTAAATAATGCTAATATGTGGCAATGAGTGCCAAAATAAATCTGATAAAATTAAATCTACCAATCAGTGTATCACAATAATAAAATATGTGCAAAGCTTAAAAGAAAGTGGATACCGAATTTTTAACGTGGAAACCTCCAAATACCAGAGGAAAAATCACGGGACATACTCCAAAAAATATTCCTGGTGCATATACCCACACCACACTTTTTGGATTTACTCACACTCTATTTTTTACTCTCACTCTCAGAAAATAACACACGTAGTGTACTTCTCTTATTATGCACTTCTTATATCTTTCACTGCTTCTTGTGTTCTCTTTAACTGAATGATCCTCTCTATTTATAGTACCCCAGACGTTTAATACTCCCGAATCTCGGCCAAGGTTTTAAGTCAAAGAAATTCATTAAGAGAGACCTAGCTTCGTCCGCTTTTTATATAACAGAACATCTTAATGATGGTTATATTATTACAAAATTATACTCAGCTTAATATAATTTCCTTTGACTAGGTGATTATTATATATTTTGTTTCATCTGAGTTCATAAAAAGCTTGAACTAGAGCACGGGTACAGAACGTTCCATCCAATCTTTAGTGGCTAATAATTCAATGGAGCACCCTAATATGGTCCAGAAAAATTATACACTTACATCGTCGCATTTATGCCTGTGATGCGTCCTCTTATAAATGCCCTTGTGCATGCACAAGGAAACAAAGTACTACATAGACACACACCAGACCAAACAGAAAAATTCAAAACATACACATTATGACCATGAATTAGGTCCCAGATAACGTATTATGCTATCGAAACAAAACTAAGAGAAGTTCATATTTTTGAGAAATGCTGTAGCATTTCTGCTAAGCTACGGCAGAGCACGTTTCCATGCAACCAGACTGTCAGCATGAAGCGCCAAGTCATATGAACCCAAATCTATGGCATCTATAATCCTCAGATTTCTTGTCTTCACATTGTAACCAAAAATTAATGACCTCAAAGAAGGTGCAAGCGTTGGTTTGATAATTACTTCTTGGTTTATCCAAACACAAAAAAACTCAGACAGAACTTCATAGCCTGCGGGGTAATTGAGATGCCCTATCTGATGATAGAAATTCCATTGTCCTGACTTTCGGTCAAAAATGAATACTTGAAATCCTTGTTCGAGGAAGACAATGGAAGAGAGACAATCCCGCATCTTTAGGTATTGTGGATGCCATTGTAGCTCTTGTGGAAGCTGAAAAGCCTGAAATGTTTCCTTAGCAACATCCATGACAATCACTCTGTGCTCAGTGACCCAGTAGAGATCATAGCTTCCGTTGTAAATTGGAGTGCACTTAAATTCAAAATCACCGGATTCAGTACCAAAATTTCTCCACGAATTATCTATTCCAAGTCTTAACACATACCAGTGGCAAACACTAACTCCAGATTGCTTCTCTACATTAGCAGCAAACAACTTGAACTCTCCAGAGTGTGGCACACGTACTATAGCACATGGAGGGTACATCAGCTGACCACGTAGTAGATCAGGAATTCTTTCCTCCTGCTTGGTGACAGGGTTGGAAACACAAAGAGCTCCTGCAGCATATTGTAAAAACAGCAGTACACCATCACAACTATTTAAAATCCGCCCTGGATAACTAGGTTTTAATTGGGTGACTTCATACTCTCCATTGTCTTTGATCTCAAGGAAATGAGCACCAAATGGTTGCCTTGTGCTCTGGAGGAAAACACCAGGTTTTTGATGACGAAGGTGTGCCTCAACAAATTGACTTTGACAGATTGCAGCAGCCCAAGCCTTACAAACAAGCCTTGCATTCTCAAGGAGGAATGCAGCAGGAAGCCCAGTCAAGATATTGGAAAAGATGATGTCTTCAGTGAGGCACACTGTACTAGTATTATTCTGTTGCCTTTTGTTCTGGGACTGAGACTCAGATTCAGTCTGAGAGCAACTGCCATAGCAGTTGGTTGGCGCATTAGCATTCTTCTGCCTATCCATATTAGAAGGTTTCAATGACTGCATTTTGGCCAAAAATATAAATTAAACCAACAATAGTTTATACTACAATAATCTAACAAAAAGATTTAGATTCACATTGAGTAATCAATAAAGATTCACATTGAGTAATCAATAACCAAAATAGTTGCCACTCTAAATATTGAGAAACAGCTCATTTCCAAGTCAAAGATATGGTATTATTTGGAGATAGTTATAAGTTAACCATAAAGAAAAGTTGTTTTGTTCACATAGATGCTACAGATTAGCAGTAAAGCTACGAAAGCTGTAAGAAAACATCATTGTAAAGTTGCTTAGCAATGTCAATTCAAACACCTATAGGAACTATAATTGTAACTAGAGCAATTGTGCCCGTATAAGCTGCATTTTTCTTTTGGGCACTTTTTCCGTAATAGCAATAATGATAAATTGATAAGGCAACCGCAATAGGTATTATCATAGCCCCAATTTAAAACCATTATGAGGTTATGAAGACAGACAACAATATGAGTCAGTGAATGGGAGGGTCAGTGTTGAAAAGAAAAGAATTAAGTAGTATGACGGATGTTCATTCAAGTTGGTAGCTCCTATTTCTGAATGGGCAAGAGTCGAATACATTAAACAAAACAGCTGAGAGTCGCACGCATGCATCTTTAATCTGATAGATTGAAACAAAATAGTTAAAGTAAATCAATCTTGGCGATTATTATGTAACCAAGAAAAAATCTTGGTTAGTATTTGAACATAGTAGGTTAGATTTTGCCCAAAAATGGGTCCCTGCTGTTGAATCTTCTAATACAGGTGCCCAACAAAACAATTATTGAAGTAAAATAATAGATACATACATACATACGACTATACGAGGGGTGGTAAGACGAAGAAAAAGATAATTAAAAGAATGAATTGTGAAGCAAAAAAGAAGATTTGACGATTGAAGCATATTAATTATTAGGGTGGCAAGAGATTCAATGTAAATGAGAAAGCGGGAATCAAAGGAAGAACCTGTGTGTGTGTGTGTGTGTGAGATTTGAAGTAGGAAGCCAATTGCAATTGCCTGCTGAGGCAGAGAGGCAGGGGCAGGGATCGGCGGATGCCTGCCGCGAGCGAGAGAGAGAGACGGCTCAGGGCTGAGGCTCACTTGGTCATCAATGCCAGTAGGTGAGTGAAAACGGAACTTGGTTATCAATGCCGGCGGGTGAGTGAAAACGGAAAGAGGAATAATACAATTATGTTCTTATTCTTATTTTCTATTTGCATTAGAGGAAGGGGATTCTCACCTGGAATGGAAAGTCAATGTCTTTGGTGTAGTTGTTATTTTTTAAGAATTTAATTTTTATTTTTTAATGAAAAATGCTATTTTTTATTTTTTCCTTTCATATTATTTTATTCTAATTTTTTAAATTTAGTTATTTTTAATATTTAATACTTTTATTTTTTTTTATTTTGTAATTTTTTAAGAATTCAATTTCTTCAAATTCTATCTAGTATAGTGCTTTTTTATTTTATTTTTTCTTTTCATATTTTTTTATTTTAATTATTTTTTATTAAGAATTTGGTTTGTCGAATTCTTTGTTGTAAACAGTTTTTCTTTTTCCATTTTATTTTTTAAAATTTTGTTGAATTCTATGAAGTGTACAATGGTAATGTTGGTGCTAGCAACGATGTCGAAGAAATCAGCAATTTGAGCATGGGGATTAGAGGTTTGGGCATTGATCTAGTCTTCGAGGTGGACGAGGGCTGTCAACAACGATGAGTGGTGCCTCATCCGGATCTTATTATTAAGTCTTGCTCTGCTTTTTATGGTAGCTTTCTTGTGAATATTTTGGGTTGAAAAGGTTAAGTAAGATGCTTGTGCTTGTGTTCTTTGCCATCCATGTTAGCATCAAGTGTAAAATTTTGATTTTAGGGCTCCTGTAAGTTTGTCTCCAAGTGTTGTGCTCTGGTGATGCAATTTGTAGATGAGATTTTTGAGAATCTAAGAAAAATTTATGCTAATATGCGCATTCTTGAATTTCAAAGATTTATTTTTGGTTGTGTCTTTGTTTGTTGTTGTGCTACTATGGTTAGTAAAAGACACCTTTTGGAAAGGTGTTGTTAGCATTCCTTCTTGTGCTCTTGTTCAACTTGACCAATACCGCGCAATGCCAGGGAAGGAGAGGTGGTGGGGAGTGAGGGAGGGAGAATGAGAAGAGGAGGACGGTTTGAGGGTGTTTGGGGTGAAAAGTGGAAAGCAAAGAGTAAGTGTTTGGCCACATTTTTTTTTTTGTTTGCCACATTTTTTACCTTGTTTTATTGCACTTAGTCACATTTTGTAAACGTAGTTATAAGACCCTTTTTTTTAACAAAATTCGAAAAGTCTAATTCAGTTTAAGCTACAGTAATACAATGTCCGATAAGTGTTGGGTTTGACCACACTTTTATCTGTATTTAACCACATTTGAGAAATGTGGTTAAAAGCAACTGTAAAAATTGCATTGACTTTCAACTATAGAGGAGTGGGCACCTTGGAGTAAACATCCCAAATTGGTCCCTAAATTTTATTTGATGACAAATTGATCCTAACAATTGTAAATATCCAAATTAGTCCCTCACAACATTATAGGTCCCTGATTAGTTTGTCAGTGCTCCCTGAAGAAGTTGAGCCATCTAGAGGAAATAAAACTCGAATATGACTAGGTAGTTTGAGAGGTGGAAAGATTGATAGGTATGTGGCGAGCTCACCACCTGCCATTGAGCTCCTCCTCAGCTGAGCTCCACCCCCTCCTGACTGAGCTCTAGTTCATCTAACGACTTCACCTTCTTTAGCGAGCTATTTTTTCATTTATACCTCCTGTCGAGCCTTAACAGGGCGGTTAGGGACACATAGTGTCATATTTTTACATTGTGAGGGACTAATTTGGGGTTGACAATTGTTAAGGATCAATTTGTCCATCAAGGAAATTCTAGGGATCAATTTGAGTGTTTACTCTTTGCATTAGTATTATGAGTTTAATTTTAATATATTGACAATGTAAAATAGTTTTACATTGTCATTTAATCAAAACATTTAATTTGGATAATTTTTCAGGTAATGGGTATAAAAGTCAACTATCACTTATGTGGTAATATATGATTTGATGATTATGTAAAAAAAATTTACACTATTATTACATGGCAATTAAATCCTATTATTATTATTATTATTATTTAAAATCTTCAAAGTAAAATATATACATGAAATAAAAATAAGAAATGGAAATAAAAATTAAATATACTTTTCATTAAAAATAAATTTAATTTTAATATATTAATAGTATAAGAATTTATAAATACAAAAAATAATTAAATGATAATAAAAAAAGGTACATTAAACTTGGATTCTAAAAAAAAACTATATTCTTCATTTTTCACTTACTGACAATGTGTTTGGATTTACGTTTAAGGGTCTACAATTGATTTTGGATGCTCAAAATTAATGCTACTAATTTTTATTGATGTTTGATTTTGAGTTGATAATTAATTTTTACCCCTATAATTGATTATCAGATAAGTAAAAAATTATTATTATTTATCTCAATTACTTTTAAAGTAACTACTAAATATAAATTATTTCACTTTAAAAATCAATCTAATAGAATTAATTTCATCTAGAATCAATCTTACGCAAAATCAAACACACATTGAATAACAAAACTGGGCCTTTTAAAATATAATAATATGGTGTGTGGACTAGCCTCTTTTAGGTCAACTACATAACGAGAAAAAAAAAAAAAACTTATTTTGGCCATTGGTCAATGTATGTATTTTCTCCTTTTTAAAAAATAATAAAAAAACTAGGCTGCAATTTGGCTTCTTTTTTTTTTTCCGGTCAAAGCAACTTGGCATTGTTTAAATCCTTTTACATTGTGTTCTGATGTTAGGTTGGGTTCTCTTACGAAGAGGCGCAAGCCACATTTATTTAAGGTTATTTAAAAGACTAATGATGAGCAGTTAAAAAAAAACCATGGTTGACCCCATCTAACCCATGTTTTGACCAAAAAGAGAAGATAAAAAAAAAAAAGACTAAGGCTTGTGGAACAAATAGAAGCATGGCCAAAAACAAAGTAAACAACTAACGATGCATCTTTGTTTCGTTGACCACTCTCCCTCCCCCTATCAATCGCATGCAGGCTTATCATCTTTAGACAGTCGCATACTCCAGTGGATTGCCCCCTCTCAACGGCGGCGTTTAGATTGACGGTGAAATAAAGTGGAGCAGAAAAAGTGAAGTCAGCATTATTCCATAGGATTGTCTAGATATATTATCGATGAAATGAAGAAATATTTTCATTTCATTATTTGAATATATTAATAGAAACGAATAAAATTGTTATAATTTTATAAATATTTTACTCCTATAATACTTTTGAGTTATAATAAAATAATACTAGTAAAAAAAAAATGGTTAAGTGTATGCAACTTCCATCTAATGGAGTTTGAGAGAATAAATATATACAGTCTTATCCTATATTATATATGACTATTTCTAAGATTTGAATATATGTCGTTTAAATCATAAGACAACAATCTTATCACTGCTAAAACTCATTCTCTTAGAATAAAGTAATATTAGCAATAGAAAAAAACATATATATATATATTTATATATATATTTATACATATATAATTGGGTAAATGTGCACGGGTGTTTTACAATGATATTACATTGAAATTAAATATTAATATATACAAAATGTAAGTAATGTTTTGTATGCTTATTATTATATGATTATTTTGATTCAACTAATCAATTAATTAATAAATCACTGACAATGAATTAAATAAAAAATAAAGTATTCATTATATATCACCTCATCAATTTTTCGTTACATAAAATCATATGAACTATTACTAAATTTTTTTAAAAAACTAATCGGTTATTCATTAAAAATCTCTTCCATTTGTCATTCATTCAAATTTACATGACCATTCCTTTTCCTTGAAGAAATTACAACTTACAAGAACACAATCTTAAAATGGAACTTTATCAGTAAAGGGCATTTCAGAATATAACCAATTAATACATAAATGTGGAAGGGAATAAATGGAGTAGGGATGACAGGGGGGGGAGGGATTCTCCTCCGTTTCTCCCCATCACCACACATACTCCTGTCCCAGTTCCCCGATCCTATTGTGGGATTTGCTCCCCAATTTTTCCCGCTCCATGTGGGTCCCCATGGGGATTCCCGAAATGTAAAACTAGTAAGGGAAAAAATAATAATGCCTAATGTCACAATGTTCTTTAGGTGCCGTGACAAAAATGATAACCGATTTTAAAAACAATGAGAGTTGCCACCAATTTTAATTCTAGCTAAAATTGGAAAACCTTTTGGTTTGCAAACTAGTCTTTTTAAGAGTTTTAAGGTTGTATTACTATGATTAAATTAATGGTGAAAACTTAATCTCACTGGACTCCTAATTCATCGTATAAATGTGATTACCCTAGAGCTCATAAGCAAATTAATTATGACTTTAATAATATTTATTTTTAAAATCATAATAGTTATACAAAACATAAAGTAAAATAAAGGAAAAGAAAATTAAATTAAAGAGAATAAAATTAAAGAAAAATTAATTTTGACTTGATAGTTGTTAGCTACGCGATGTATCCTTCTGCAATGAGGAACTTAAAGCCACGTTATTTTATAGAAAATGATTTATGTTTGATGGATTTTAATTAAAGAGAGAATAAAAATGAGTTGATTGATATTTAATTTTGAAAATGAATTTTTACTGACAAATTATTAGAAAAGAAATATGTTTTTGCACAAGATTCAAGTTATACTAGGCTACTCAATAAATCTATACAATTCAATAGTACATGATGAGGCATCCACCTCAATCATGATGATTTCTTGTTGTGCTGATAAAAGTATATATTTTTTATTTTTTTATTTTTTAAACATTAAAAAAAATTAGTTTTGTTTTGTTTTTGAAAGACCCAAAAAATTAAAATACCAAGAACTCTTAAAAACAAACAAACATAGCCCAAACTAAAAAAAATAAACCTAGCCCAAAATGTCCTAATTCATAAAAGACCCAAGGGAACAAAGTCTAGCGAAAAGGACCTTACTAAAAAAAAAGAGAAATAAGGAAAAGAAAATAAAGTTAAAGAAGTAAAATGAAGACCAAATAAAGACCTGATAACACAATCCCAAAATTTGACCTCTCTAAGTTGATTCACACAAAAAGAAAACACATAGGAACCAAAGGGACACAGCGGAGGCGTAGCTTCACGCGAGTTTAGCGACGGTGATGGCGGAGATCCGACAAGGGTGAACTGGCGCTCACGTGGAGTTGCGACTTCAAGTCCGAGGCTGGTGGGTGAATGGCGGTGGTGTCTGAGCAGAGGAGAGGCGCGGCGATGGTTGGAAGAGAGGGGTGGCGGCTAGCACGCAAAGGAAGGCTCAGGGAGGGTGCAGTGGCGCTGTAGTGCTGCGAGGCAGGCGAGGAAGCTGACTTCATGGCGTGCTTGTTAGGAAGATGGTTGGTCTCACGGAGGTTAAGCGTGCTTCGCACAGAGGTGGCGGGATCTGGTGGTGTCCTGGTGGACTTTGCGGTTTTGCAGGTGAGTGATTGGTGATGACTATTACTATATGGGTAGAAATGGTAATGGTGATAATGGTCTTCTGGCTATGGGTTGTAGTGGTGGTTCGAATCAATTTTTTTTTTTACTTTTACAGGTGAGGATCGAGGTTGTGAATGAAGGTGCTATGGTGATGGTGATGTATGTTGGTGGCGCTTGTTGGTTGTGTCGGATGGTGATTAAGGAAGTGTGGTTGGTGATGATGATGGTAATGATGGCTATTGTGAAGGTGTTGGTGGTGATGAGTAAGGTTGGGGAAGATGGTGATACTTGCCGTAATGTTTCCCTTTCTGTGTGTTACTGTGATTGGCTCCCCCTTTGTCTCCTTCTCTTCTTCTCTAATGATGAATTCATGTATTTATACACGTTTTGCCAATTAATTAAATTTTTCAGATTGATTTTCCCTATCCAGATTTTATGTTCTGATTGAGGGATCTTTATCTTCAAATTACTGTTGACTTTAAGGATAATCTGTGACTTCGCCATCTTTCTGAATTCTTCCTTTCTCGATGATGATCCTCTTCCTTCTCTATTTTTTATTATTTGGAAAGAAAATCAAAAGGCAAAAACCTGACAAGCGCACCTCCCTTTTCTTTTTTGTTTTTTTTGGTTGAAAGAAGTCAAAGTGAAATCGGAAGGTGCTCCTCACCTTTTGCTTTTTTTTTTATCTATGGACTAAGGAGATATGGGCTTGGAAACTGCAATGGGTTGGTTTGGTTTTATGGGGTGAATGAGACACTTCTTTTTTTTGTGAAAAATAAATTAAAAAAATTCGAACAAAATATCATGTTCACACCTAAACACATTTAAAAAAAAAATCAATACTAAATTAAAGAAAATTGACAAATCAAGAAGAACTATAAATTATCAAAGTAACAAAACACATACAATAATCAAAACATTAAGCATAACGGGAAATGTTATTCATAAAAAAAAACTTGAAAAAAAAACCCTAAGCAAGTTACTCATAACAAAAAAACTAGAAAAAAAAAACCAAAACAGAAGCGGGATGAGCAAATTAGATCTAGACATCTTGCAAAATAGCAATATATGTAAATGCAACCTTTATTAAGCGGCAACGGATAGGGAGAGCAAGGAAGCAAAGACTTGGTATAACACCTATTCATACGGAACCTAACAATATAAATTTACATATGAAGCATAATGGTAATATTAAGTAAAAAGATTACAAATAAAAGGTTCTACTTGAGTACTTAATATCATTTAATTATAAACTGAATATTTTAAGATTCACAATAGAAAATCACACATTAATTAAACATAAGTCCATAAGTTCCTAGCAGTTGTCTTCCATTAGTATTACTTCACTAATCTGAAACTATCAAAATAAAAATAAAGAAAAATGAGAATTTAAAAATTTTTAGAAGAAAATGAATGATTTAAAAATATTTAAACTATGGTTGTTTCAGCGTGTATTAAAAAATACATAAGGCTACAATAATGTTATATGAACATAATGAGTTATCATATCATAAATAAAATATGCCATGTAGAGCATAACATGCATATTTTACCAAAATTGTGACTTCATTACTTTAGCTTTACTTCCATTTGTCTTTTGTCTCACACATATTGAAGACCTTATCTTAGGGAATTTCCATTCTTTTGGTGTTGTTCTTTAACATTGTGATGACAAAGTAAAGTTTTTACACTACACTAACTAAGGCAGCTAACATAAAAGGATCTTATATCTATCTCTTTGCCTTCTCGACGGTTAGCAACAATTTTTTTCAATGTCTTCTTTTTAATTACTTGTCATTATACATAAATTCACAACGAGTATGAAATGCTTAACTAATAACATAAATTGAATAAAGTGCACATAATATAAATTAAAGCATAAACTTAAAATAAATAAATTGCATTAGAATAATATAAACTTGACCAAATAATAAAGTAATATCTTTATCAAAATCATAAAGTTGTCAATCTAAATATTAATTTTAAAAAAGACCAAGATTAAGATAATTTTTACTAAATTCTCTTTTACCATTCCATCAAGGTCCATGAGTTGGCCTTTTTCATCATAAAGTCATAATTTATTTAATATTCCAAATCCATGTAAGATTGCCTTTAATTATTTGTGGTATTAGATTTTAATTATATTTTACCTCTAAGTTAGATCCCTTATAGAAAATGTCTATAAATATAGACAACTCAAATTAATATAATATCATATAAATAATATGATAAATTTTAAAATAGAAGAATGATAAAATAACTTGAACCAGATAACAACATAAATAAAGAAGAACATGAACTAACTTGATTTAAATAATAAACAACATACATATAAAGAAAAGTAAAATTAAAAGAAGAAATTGCGCTAATAGTCTTCACTAGACCACTGAGGAAGAAGAGAATTTTTATAATTACGTAATAAAATAAAAAAGAAACCGGATGCTATAAACTAATACCGAGGAGAGAAGAAAATCTTTTTAATTAAGTGGCTAATATTATTTTGATTAATATTCATGTTTATAATCATCCATAAATATAAAAGAATGACAAAATAAGATGACAACAGTATAACAATGAGCAACTTTAATATAAAATAACAGTATGTAAAACACGTAGTAATAATAATAAATGTAGCCATGATTTAATTTTGCATAAACTAAATTCATTTTTACCTCTAATTTAATACAGATAAAATGATATATCTACACCACAATAATTTTACACTACTTATTTTTATTCTTCCCTTTTTTTCTCTGTCTTCTTTCACTCTCTCTCTCTCTTTTCTTTTTCCTTCTCTTTGCCCTCCCTTATTCTTCTTCCTCTTTTCACACACTCTCTCTCTCTCTCTCTCTCTCTCTCTCTCTCTCTCTCTCTTTTCACTCATTACACTTTTCACACACATTTTCTTTTCATTTCAATGCATACATAGAAGCACATAACAACATTCACCCCTCCCTTTATGTATAGAGTTATGTTATTTATACTCAAATTCATGAGATATCATGTCAACTCACATTTCAACCACTATTGGATGGGGTGTGGATATCATTTTAAGTAGGATCAATATCTCATCAAATGGTAAATGAGATGTGAGTCGGCATGGTGTCCCATATCTTATGAGGATAAATAACATTTTTCTTATATATAGGCGTGTAAGGTAGTTAAAAATTTATTAACATTGGTAAATTGCGGTGCTTAAATGCATGCCTAATTACCTTCTTTCTTTCTCTTTTTTTAGGTATTCTATTATATTATTTTTTGTGTAAAATTGTATACTTAATTGTTAACATTTAATCTATTATTACTACAAGAAAAATAGGATTTAGCTACGAAAAATTGGTAGCTAATGAGTGAAAATCCATAGCTAAACATATTTTAGCAAGGGATTCGTTCGCTGCTAAATTCATTGCTAATTTGCTCCTAGCTAAATTTTAGCAATGGCTATGGTTTTAATCGTTGCTAAATGGGTTAACTAATAACACTTGTGGCTTTCATTTAGCCACAGTTACTAAATGTGGTTAATATGTTATCTAGCCACAATAATAAAATGTGGATAATTTCATTTTCTTTGTTTTCATCTAAACCAACTATAGTAATACCACATTTTATCATAATTGAATACCTAGTTATTATAACATCAATTAATTTCTTATTAAACAAATATTTATCATTGGATATAAATAAAAAAAAATTACACATCACCTAACATAAAATAACATCTATATATAGAGAAAGAAGTCTCATAGTTCTCAAAGTGTCATCCTGCCTAATAAGTATGAAATCTATATTATATAACACAAAATGATAGAACTATCAACTTAACATACAGTCACATATATAAATCCACGAGTTTTTGTCTACCTATGCAAAAGTTCAACTAAATTATCTAACTTGATATGATCTTCAATGGGTGGATGAATCAAAGACCATTTGATATGTTCTCTTTGGAAAGTACTAGCAAGTGGATTAACTACTACTTGCACTTCTTGTTGCACCACTTCTTGAACCATTGCTTTCATATTTCCCATCCTTTTCATCAATCTCACTTTTCATTGCTTCTTCAAACTTGGGTGTATTAAAATAATCTCCTATAAAAGCTTTTGAAGAACTAGTTCTGTTACTTGAAAGGCACACCAGATAGTCAAGAACCTAAGCCAATATTAATAGAATATCAATTCAGAAAAACAAATATGCAGAGTTACTATTGTCAATGAGCATATTAATCAATTAATAATCAAGAAAAAAAAAATCTAAACAACAAAAGGAACAATTTGATTTTAAAACCAACTCATGTTGATTCATATAAGAAAAAAAAATAAAAGTTTAGATAAGAATACAAGGCTAAGTAATAAACCAAAGCAAAAACAAAGGTTAAAAGATAAAAGCAGGACATAATAATTTTAGGAATCAAGTTAGCGTTCAATAGAATAGGGTTTAGTTGATAATCAATAAAGAATGGGATTGAATCTTAATCAACACACCTCCATAATGCAATCTGACCTACCAGGAAGTAGTCTCCTATAAGTAAGACCAATGGATAAGTGAATTGCAATCAACCATGTAAGTACTACATGCCCAAGTTTCCTCATCTAGTAGCCATTCCCTAGAGTCAAGTGTAACATCCCAAATTTTTCTTAATATAGTGTTACTTTGTTATAACATTTTATTTTGAAAGTATGAGGATTTTGTTTAGGCAAGAAATATTTAAGGATAATTATTGAAAAAAATGTATAATTAAAATATTACAAAACTTAATAGTTGTACAATCTGGAACTTAGCACCAAAATGTAAAATTTTAATTATTCCATTGGATTTTATTAAAATTACAAAAATGCCACTAGAGGATAGAAAATAAACTTATAACATAATTAGCTTAGAAAAAGCTAATAGAAACATTAGAAAAGCTTAGAGAGTGTCATTAAATTATTAAAAAAAATGATAAAAAATTAAAAATATACCTTAAACATAAATTTGATCATAAATATCAATATTAAGTAATTTTGTATAATATTAGCATAATTGCACAAAAATAACCTATTGTGGAGTATAAAATAAACTCTGAAAATCCTAGAAAATAACTCTAAGTCTTGTAAAATTTTTTTTAACTAAGTTATGATATTAAATAAGGAGGACCATGAAATAGGTCTCTCCATTAGGCTATGGATAGTGTTAAAAATCATATTGATCTTTAATTAATTAATTTTGACTTAATTAAAGCTTAAATTACCTAAATAATCACTTAAAATTTAAGATAAATTTTCCTAAACCTTGATTTATCTTGCTGATAATACTAAACCAATTAATTAACACCTAGATCAGCCACATGGAAGAAAAAAATATATTTGAAAAATAAAATTAAATGGTCAAACTTTCATATTATAATTATTCAACAACCAACCAAACTTTGACTAAAAATTTCAACAAAGATGAGCTTGTCTCTTTATCATGTTAGGTAGCTCAAAATTCACATGGGCTGCTATATAAAATTTATATATTTTATTTATAGATAATTAATTATTTTAATTAGCTCAAATTAGACCTAATTAAGGTAAAGATATATTAAAAATACTAAAAATTATAGAAAAAATTCATGAAAATTATAGATAACTTATAAATAAGGTAAAAACATGTTCTTAACAATAGATTAAGGAAAATTAATTTTTATGATGATTTTATGAATTATTTAGTATATATAACTTTAAGATAAATATGCAAAATTTGTCATTTTCATATATTAATCATTCAAGACAACTTTCCACCCTCTATAACTCTATTAGACATGTTTTTCAAACCTATAGGCTGCCAAAGAAGAAAAAAAAATAATAGTTAAATAAATTATTAGTTAATTAATAATTAATTCTTAATAAAACTAGCAATAGTGTAAAATATCAAATAAAATATAAATAATTATAGAAAATTATATAAATTTCGTGAATACTTGTATTATATCTCTAATAATCTTATTATGATGTTTGAATAAAAAAAAGTCATTTACTAATTAATTAACTTAATTAAGATGAACTAGTATAAGCAAATTTACCTTATTTTGAATAATTAATTATTAAATTATATTTAAATATATTAAAATTTAATAAATGAATTTAAATCATTTCATTAACATTTTAGTATGTCTTTAAATGATAATTGAGAATTTATTAAATTATTTAGTGTTAGTTTTAATATTTAACTAATCAAATATGATAAATAAATTATGAAATTAGTAATATTTTAATCCTAAACTTTTTCTATAAATAGCACCCCTCTAAACATCACTCCACACTTCATTCTTCTTGCCCAAAATCTATCAACACTCATAGCCATCATTTCTCTCTTCATTTTCTTTATTTTCACACAAAAATATTTACAAATTTTTAGCAAATCACCTCCAAATTATCACCTCTTCTTATCACCATCTAACTTCAACACTTCCCAGCCTTTATACATGAATTATAGCCCTTAGAGAAGGTTTAGAAAAGTTGAAGAAGTTGCTGGTCTAGCGTGGGTGTTGCTAAGTTTCTAAAGCTCCAAGAACAAGTAGGGGTTTTTCTTTCACTAATAAGCTTCATGCATGATTTTCATATATGATGTTGTTATGATACTCAAAGTTTGTGTTTATGGTTTTAATATGTTTGAATGATTTAAAGATTGTGACATAAAATACTTAATCTATGTGTATATGATGTATATTTATTTGTTTACTTATATGGTTGAAAAGTATGATTTAAGATCATTTAAATTTTGATTATGCTTTCTTCAAATATTTCAATGTTGTCTAAATTTGTTGAACCATGTATTTTCATTTAATAAAGTTTTGTGCACAAGTTGTGAAATTTTAAGGTAATATAGCTTGATTTTGACCTCATTATGTATTTGATCATAAAATATTTTTGGTTCATAAAAAGTGTTGTATTTAATTCATTATAATGAATGGATTTTAAACCTTTGAGCATGTAATATTTAGCTTGGTTTATGTGTTATGTTTATCTTGGACTATGGACCTTGGATTATAAATATTTGACTTGAATATAAATTTATTAACATTAAGAAATATTATTTACAAAGATTTAAGTTAAGGTCCCATTAGGAATATGACATATAAACTAACTAGATTCATGCTTGAAGTGATTTCTTAAAGTTTGGGTATAATTTCAATTATTTATTTTTAAATATTTCTTAGATTTTATTGCTCTTTTATTTACCCTATGATTATATCTTTATATCGATAAAAATATTTTTTACTTATATTGAACATGTAAAGGTAATTTACCTACATATTTTCTAAAGATAGATTGGAAATAATTTTGGGTGTATTTAGGCTTATGGAATTAGTAACATATTATTACTTGAAAATAAATTATTATATGATGAAAAACTAAGTTAAGTATATTTTATTATAAAGGAAATGAATTTATAAAAATAGTGTGATTTGGTGCTTCAATAATAATTGTAAGAAATATGGGTTTTATGAGTATTTTAGGAATCCTATGTTGTTTGGACTTTATGTGTAAATATGAAAAATCTTGTGGTCTATATGTAAATATGAAAGAAATCATGTAAACTTTATGTAATTTTCATTCTTTATGTATGTATGCACTATGTAAAATGAATACATAAATAAGTGACACTTTGGCCCGCCTTATAGCGGATAAGGACTTGGTGTACACTTAGTCTTGCAATTGCTAAACGACACCTGGCTCCGCCGCGGACAGGACTTGGTGTACGTTATAGTGATACCTTGCCATGCTAGCGGACAAAGACTTGGTATTCACTAATCTATGCTGGACGCCTGAATGAGAGCTTCATAGATCCAATATGAAGTAAACCTTGCAGACTATAATCATTTGAAAAGAACATGATACTATAAAAGGGAGCTTACAGTATACTCATGATTATTTATTACACTTCTTTTGAACTTTTATTATAATTGATATTGTGCACTTCTATCTTACTTGACATTAGTAAAATATAATTTGAGTTAATATAAAAGATTGCATCTTACTGCACTCCGTGTTATTCTTAGTATTTTTGGGATGAAATGGGACTCCCCTGAAACATCACCCTACCTGAGACTTCTCTCACCCCTTTCTTTGATGTTTCCAGATAGCATGGATCGTCATCAACAGTGAAATGGATGTAGCCTTGGACTTAGTTTCTAAATAATCAGATTCTATTATGTGTGCTAGATAGAATCTTTACTATCTGTTACCAGACTTTGGTTATGTTATATTGTTATATTAAAGTTTTCCTTAATGTATCTTGAATGTGTAATATGTATTATATCCTATGGATTGATGTTAGTAGTGAAGTATGTTTTTATAGATGATGGTTGTCTAAACTGGGAATTATGATTAACAAATAGTAGTAATATGTTAGAAAAGAAATATTCTTTGTCATTTAAAAATTACCTTTGGGTTCCTGGAAGAAAGTGTATTACGTAAAAGTGTGATTTGGAAAGGTTCTGGCTAGGAAGACTTGGTATTTAAGCGTGTCCATTGTGACCCACCTCTCTTTCCTGGAATCTACCAAATGCATGATTTACAGTTGGTATATATTATTCCAGAACTATAAATGAGAAATAATCATAGCAAAAAAAAAATTCTCGTAAAATTTCAGATTACAGGATAATAATATTATGTTAACTAATTATTGTTTAAAATAATAATAATATTAAAACTTAAGGTGAAAGAATTAGAGCTTAGTGAGGTGTTACATCAAGGATCCCAATTCCCATAATATTAATCACCTATGTATCACCTCAACTCACAAGTTCAGTTCACAAAAAAAAAAGGTTCATGGTGCGGATTCCTAATTCCTCTCTCCCAAACCCCAATAACCAAGATAAAGGATAACAAATTCCCAAAGTAACTTGAGATTATTAGTAGCAAACAAACTAACATAATTTCAAAATGAGCAAAAAAAAAATGGCATATCCATCTTTATAAATATCAAATAAGTCAATGCTCTAACAATTAAGCTAAGAACAATATCAATTATATAATATGCATATGACTAAAGCACAAATTATACTTATATACAATTTAAAATCATATAACAAAAATCACTAGATGACATGATTGAAATTTGCTATTATAACAATCCTTAAACAATCAAAAGATAGTATAAAATAAATAAACAAATAAAAACTATTAAAGAGAACCCAAATATTGACCTTATAGAACATGCCACTCTATAAATCTCCTTGGTCCTCAATGACAGGGACAATTTAGATACTTTGGTTGTGGGTGCATGGAGCACAACACAAACACACTTGAAGCTTGACACAATCAAAATCTAACACTAATGCAAAGTTAAATCTTTGAATTTCCCAACTTCAAAACCAAAGCATTTGAAAAAAATAGACTACAATGTAAGGAAGAAACAAGATAAACTATTGACGACAATTCATAAATAATAATCATGAAACGTTATGAGATATACCTGGCTAAATGACACTATATGCAACACTTTCATCATCACTTGAAGATATTGTTATTAAAAAAAAGGTCTCATTCACTTCTAATCTATGTAGTTGTGTACAAGTGCTCCCAAGTCTTTCATACAATATGTTGGCTATGTAATTCACATGCTATCATAATCCAAATATCAAATATTTTTTAGTTATAAAAGAAATAAATATGACTAAGAATCATTACTATATGGTATGATATAATTTTCCCAGCATATGCATGTGATGATGTGATGAGAAATTTGCCAAAAATAGAATAATTTCCTCTAAGCCTATGATGCTTATATTTTCTTAAAGCCATGCATTGCAAAGCTGAATCAACTAAATTTGAAGAAGAAAAATGTAGTGAAACAATAGCTACAGATAAACAATATCTAAAGAGAGCATACCTTATCATCTAACGGTGATTACTTGGAAAGCCTATCTTCTTTCTTATCAAGCACTTTGTCCAATTCCTAAAACCAGGAGGAACGCCTAACTATAAATAACCTTAATCCACACAATAAATCGAAAAACAAAAGAGGAGGAACCACATAAATGGGTTCTCATTCAGATTTGTCAATTCATCAAATACAAGCCAAAGGCACAGAACGATAGGGCATGCAACAAAAGGGAGAATAGGATTAATAAGGGGGCCTTGAAGAAGAGAGGTGGTGTAGGTGATTCGTTCAAAACAAATAAACAAACAAATTGGGGGCTTCAAAACCTTGAAATTGTCGACACAAAATCAATAACATAAAAAGATAAATAAATGAAATAAAAGAAAAAAAAAAGAAAACCAAAATATAAAGGCACATTAAACACAAAGTTAGGGATAGGATATCATAGAGTTCAGGGAATGACAGCCATAGCGCTACTTTCCAAGTGGTGTGAGCGGACGCAAGAGGCGGCGCAATGATGTGGTGGCTAAGAGAGCGTAATGTGGTTCAATCTTCAGGAGGTGGTTCACTCCTCAGTGCTATGATGGTGCAGCACATGGTGAAGGTTCAGAGGCAAAGGCGTGATGTAGAGGGTCTGTTGTGTCATCGATACACAATGAATGATTGAGTTCGTGGTTGAAGGTGGCACGGTTCAGATTGGGGTGGTGGTGGTCACGAGCGCACGACAAACCTATTTGAGTTGGGTGATTTAGGCATTAGGTTTGTCTAGTCTGAGAGAACCAGGAAGTGTGACGCCAAATATTAGTGCTCGAAACATTTTTGCAATGGATGGCAAGGGATATTCGTTGCTAAATTTAGCTACGACGTTTCCGTTGCTATTCCGCTGTAATTTGTTATAACTTTTCTTTGGTTGCGACCACACCTCCAGTCATTGCAAAGTCCATTGCTAATTACATATATTAGCTGCGACATGGAAATTTGTTGCTAAATCCGTAGCTATATTTGATTATTCTTGTAGTGAGTACATATTACTCTTAATAAATTTTATTATTAATTTAGTACAATGTATTTTGAGTTTATTCTTACCAATTTATAATCTTATTTAAAAGTTAATATTATATTTTAACTTTTTAGTCTAATTTTTTAAATATATATTGATGCAAAATTATTAAGTATGACTAATAAAATACTTATGTTTGTGTTACGACCCAATTTAGATCGTGACCCGCATGTGAGATTCCTGTTTTCATGTAAGCTCGTGATTGCTACGCCATATCATATACATATTTTATTCATAAAATCCAATTTAGATCATAAATCAAATTCTATATTTAACTCACAATAAATCTAATAGCTCCTTTTTCCATAAATAAATTCTAAATTTAGCTGTAATATAAATCATCCGAGTTACTCATTTACAAAATAAACCATGGATGCTAAATTATTTTAATACAAAAGAATCATGGTAATAAAAAAAACTAATGCATGGTTCAGGACCTTGCCCGAAATGTCAATGAGCACGCTATACAAAAAAAATCAACTTGACATCAATGTGAAGCTCACCCAATGGAGATACAATGCTGCTAAGGAGGAGGATCCAAAGGAGCTACTAAATCTGTGAAAGAAGGAAGAGAAGAGGGTGAATTTTATTGCAAAACCAATGAGTGGGTCATCACTCATAACCATACATGGGACAAGAAGGAAACATATATCGTAATAATGCAATCTCATAAATCATTTCCATATAAATTGTATAACGCCAATAAGCCCATAAATTGTGGTAAACATAAAAAGCATCTTTATCTTTTTAAGAATTACTAAGAGATAATATCCATAAACTCAAAGGTGGGTACTCAGTCCCTCGAACAAGAGCCCTGAAATGATCTTAATGGCCGCTCATAACCGCATCCTCGGGACTACTGACATGTGGATAAAGTACCCGCGCGACCTTGGTACCAAGGTTAACAAATTAATGTCGTAACTTACAGCTTTGTTCCTCTCAGTAATTCCCTATTTAATCACACTAAGTCACAAGAAGGAGAGTTCTATCAATTATAAGCTCAACAGGTCGTACTTCCAAGAATAACATAAAAGCTTAAATTTTCATTTCATGAACTGTAACAATTTATGAAATCGCTAAATAAAATCACATCCATACTTTAACTCTTTATAAAATCATTTTTTAGCAACAATGGTCTTATCCTTCTTCAAAATCATAGATTTTCATGTATCATTTCAATAGAAGCATTTCTAATTATTGCAAAATCTTAGATAAAACCATATAATGTAAGAATTCATTTATCAAATTTATAAACACTCTAATGCTAGAAAATAATAGTATGATGACCAAAATAAGGTCATGAGATCAACTCATTTACCTAAAAGGTGGAACGGAAGCACTAATACCTAGAATTCGGGGAGAGGGATGACACCAATGTTGTCATTACAACCATGAAACTCATAAGAAATCTATGGGTGCTCATGATTACTCTACAACAATTCTAACTACATTAGGAGAATACCTCCACTTGACAACAATGGAGAACAAAGACATCCAAACCAAGAACATAAAAGAATAGGGAGAAAGGAGACATAATCCATCAACATTTACATACCTTAAAGATGTGGAAGAAGTCTGTGTGAGAGTGAGTGAGAAAGGGTGGGAATGTGTTTGGAAGAAGGTTTTGGTTTGGGGGGTGGGATCTAAGGGTTTTAAAAAGGATGGGGGTATCATTTAGTGAAACTACGTCGTCTTGAATATGTTGGCACGGGGTGCTCAATGCAGGCAAGCCTGAAACATCACCACTCGCTATACGAGCCTGTGCCACCAAGTAGGCACAAAAGGCTCGCTGGTTCACTCAGCAAGTATGTTCTACATAATTCTGTAAATTTGGGGTTGCAACTGGTTCTCATCTGGGCAAACCGATTTGGGTCCTAGGGACCTAGGACTATACAAACCTCTTACGGACACGTGTACGCAAGGTATCAGTCTGATACATGAATTAAAACTATTGCTATACAAATTATTATTATTATTATTAAAAAGGGATGTTACACGTAGCGGACCAGCGGAGCTGACATAGCGGCCCAATGAAATCAACAAAATAAAAGCAGTGGTAGAGCAATGGAGCAAGCGAAACAATGGCAAGGACCGCGAGGTGGCCGTGGAGTATTAACTCGTGATGGTGATGCAATGAGGAGCGACAACGATGAGTGAGTGAGTGGCTAAGAAGTGAGAAGGAAGAGAGAGTTAGGTTTAGAGAGTTCATATCTGATTTTTTATTTTAGGATTGTAAAGAGGAATTTTTAAAATTTTTGAAATTATTATAAATATCGAAAGACAATAAAGTATAACTTAAGCAAAGAAAGTGTTTTAAACTTAAGGGTAATATAGTAAATTCACATGAATGGTTCCCTCATAGCAAGGGATAGATCCGGTCCCATCCCCATAGGAAAATCTCGAATGCAGGGCTCGACGGGGACAGTTCCTACGGTATCCTTGTTTGGTGGAGAATTTTGCCACCCCTAAATGGGAGTAGCAATCATCTCTCATTCCATCAACTTTGTTTTCCACATTGACTGAGAATTAATGCACCTTTGAACTTTGTCTTTGGTCCTCCTTATAAGTTTTGAAAGATTAAATCTTCACATTTTTTGAAATTGGAAAGTTAATCCCAATTTTATGATGCTCACAGAACCTTTTTTTTATGAACATTCAGTACTCCAATATTTAGCAAGTACCAAAATATTGACCTAGCTTAATCTTAAAAGGAGTGATATGTTTAATTTTGTCGCAATCAATGTTTTATCAGCATAATATGCATTATCTATTGATTCTATTCTATTAGCCAATTCCATTGCTATAATTTATCCCCTAAAAAAATCATAATTTCCCCCTAAATCACTGATGCCAATTACATTTGAATGCTGGCATTTTTGCCGTAAGATCATTCTTTTCTTTCTTTTTTTCCTGGTACAAATAAGATCGTGCATTTATATCATACGTAACAAATTTTCCTTAGCTATACACACATACATAGTAATATAGCACTTTTTTCTGATAGAAATATAGTAATATAGCACTGTTACCGAAATTGATTTTACTAGTTTAATTCCTTATGGAACGTAGTACATGGGATTTGGTAGCTTGAAAGTACGGTTGCCCAAATAGTCTCCATGGAGATCACTCCATTGGTCTCCCACATTCCCCCATATCCTGTAACCTTGGTCTTGTAATTGCTTTCGTATATCAGATTTGTAATTCACTGCACTTTCCCCTTTATATGCTGCACTCCTGTGAATTTGACCAAGGAAAGATGGTTCAATTAATTTTTTGATAGGTGGATAATTCAACTAATCTTATCAGGTTGTAGTCCTATGTAAATCCATCCACAATAATATGCCTTTATTAATTAAATTTTCATGTTTATATAAGACCTTAATTTCTTTTAACGAATTCGATTTCTTTTAAAAAAAGTATCAATTTTAAAAAACAAAGAATTTATTAATTAATAACAAACTAATGATTAAGATTATGATAAAATATCTAAATGCATAGAAAATTATAGTGCATTAAAAATGTGAAACAATGTTACCATATCATTATCCAATAAAAACGACTCTATAAAACTACATTATACATTAAACTCTAAACTATATATATTATTTAATAGTTAATATTATTACGTTTTTTTCTAAAAAAGAGTTGAGTCTTCTACTTTTAATTTAAGAGAGTAAAATTTATATATAATTTATGAGATGTTTACAAGTTGGCAGTTAAATTTAACGAAGCTGATAGTAATTTCTCTGAAAAGGTAGAGCACTGAGCATTCAACAACAATGATGCCCAAGTTGAATATTTCGACTCCAGCCACAATTAACGACGCAGAAAATTAATTAGAAAAGTGCAACATATACATCATACCTCAAAATAAGGCGTTCATAGCCGACAAATCCTTGATTGTGCAAGTTGTCTATGGTAGCTTGACCAAGGGTCTCCTCGTCTCTTCCAGTAAGTAAAAACACTTTAAGTCCTTTGTCCAGCAATATGTTAAACAACCTTAACACGGAAGGGATTGCAGGGCACCTTCCTTTCGTTGCCCATGCCCTGAATCCTGATGGATCATACGGGTCACACCTATACATTCATAATTTCAACACCACGCGGATTAATAAATTTCATATAGTATTTTAAAATGCAACATTTTTTTTTTGGGTAAATATCAATAAATCTACTGTTGTACGTGGAACAATAAAAAAGACATTTATTTTACATGTCCAAATTCAAATTTCATTATAACATAACAAAGTGGAATTTAAGAAAGTGATATATAAATTGCCTTTTACTAGCTAGCTTTGGATTAACAAGAAAAATCCATGAAACAAATATAAATGAGAGTGAAGGGATTCAGCTAGGGATGGGCTGCGAATTGAAGGCAAGACTCAACTCACTATTGATTAATGATTTAAGACTTGGGGAATTCATTTGGTAGAGTGTCGTGTAAAAGGAGCTCGATCTTATTTCATATGCCAACATTGGAAAAGGAATCGGAAATTAAAACAAGGTGTAATAAAAGGAGGGAAAAAAAGAAGAATATTGCATATACATAGCTCAGCTCGACCGATCAGAGAATCGATAGTTTGTTTATATATATATATAGTGAGATGTACGTACGTACCCATATTGCTTGTCTTTGTAATAATAGATGTTGGAGATGCAAGTGTCATCAACATCCAAAATCCAGGCATCCATGGAATCAGGAAGGAGGAGCGTGTGATTGAGATAACCCAAGATTTGTTCAACAATCAATTCCAAGTCTCGCTCGTACTGGCCGCCGATCATGTAAGTCTCCACATATCGAGAGCACCGAGGTGGCACTGTTGGCCAATCAACCACGTTGTTTGCCTCCACTGCCAGCCTCCAACTCAAGCAAAACCCATCATCACCCCCACTACTGCTAGTTGAGCTCCTTTTTTGAGGCCTCATGCTCATTGCCGCCTTTGTCTCCGCCAACACTACCACTAGTAGTCTTGGTGCCAATAACAATAGCAACACCAACATAATAATTAGCAACTCTCTTACTCTTTCTGGGGCCATTCGATAGATCTCCCCTGCTTGCTTGCTTTGCTAATTCTTCCCTCAATATATATATATATAGAAGATTCAACAGTACATTAAGAGCTAATTAATTTAATTTCCTGCAGAATAATATGCATGCACTTAATCGTGAGAGAAGAAATCAATAATATAATTGGATTGGATTGCAGGGGAGGGAGGATAGATCTATTCGATCTTTTACATTCTCATTATGACTTTATGTATACATATGTAGCTGCTTAATATTACTTTCAATTTTTAAAATGCATGGGTAATGGAAAGCATGAGTAGATAGCTTGTTAATTTAAATTTCTAGAAATATTTCAGCGTTTGAATATTTATTTTAGAGTATAATTAAATTAGAGACGTTCCTGTTTATAAGTTCTACACTTACATAAAAACTAATAATTATATATGTAAGAAAAAATAAATTTGGGTGTATATAATATGTAACATTGTTTTTCAGAAATTAAGAGAACAAATGCAATGTCAACTCACGGAACATCATCATGTGTAGAAGAAAAAGTTAGATTCTTTGAAGATGGGTGTTGTGTTGGGGTGGGGGGTACCGGAGGATTCGCTTTGCGTGGAACAAGGTCAGTATTGCACCATTGAGAATGTCAGGTGAGAAGTTCAAAAAATATTATGCAGAGGCCATATCTTTTATACTCTTTAATTTTGACCGGAAGAACATTCCAATTCGTGAACCTCATTTAGCCTAGTGCGTGTTACTAGGGAATTGATGCTTTTTTGGTATTAAAAGGGGGCTGTGAATTGAAGAAAGAAATACCAAGAACTAACCTTAGTACAAACACCCACAGCATCACGAGTGACACCCTTTTAAAGATAAACTTATGACAAGTTATTGTTTGAGTACAAGTGTAAGAATTATTTCTCAGGTATAATCATAAAAAAGAGTGTCAGATTCATAGTTCAGTTAGTATGAGTTCAATAAAATTGGTAAGATATATTTTTATTGTGAATATACTTTAATATGATGTGTTAGATTTGTACCTATATATGTAAGAAAATCTCTAAACTTATTTATATATGTTGCTACTCACATAAGTAAAATAAATTTATGTTAAATAATAACTCACAAAACTTTAAGCAGCATGCATTTAATAAGGGTTTTTCTAACTTGTATTCTTGGAACATTGGTTAAAAAAATCCATTTAATAATTATTATGGTATAACGAGAGAAATTATTATCTCTAATCCACCTAAATAATTATATATTATTTCCCCATTCTTTAATTGATAATATTTCATTATGAGCAATGTTACATATCAAATATATATATATATATAGAATTTTTTATAAAAATTATGGTGATTATTGGATGAAATAATATAGAGTTATAACCACTTATTTATTTACAAGCTAGCTAACAATTATAATATATTACAATGGATATAAAATTTTGGCAAAAAATTTTTCTGGTGTAACATTTCCTTTCTGTGTGCGTGATTTTCAACAAATGAGTGTCTTCAAACATTCGTGATGATTAATATTTAAAAGAAAACCTTCTTATTCGATGACCATGTAATTAAGAACTTTTCTATAAATATAGACGGCTATTTCGTAAATAAATTGGCCATTGAGAATCCTTCATATTATTCCCGCGACGCCAGTACGCGCGCGCGCGCACATATATATATATATATATATATATATATATATATATACTCCGAGATTTGACAGGCACAGCAAGAAAATTACCTAATGCATGTATCGTTCAAGTTCATGCTGGCCACTGTCAAGGGAGCAAGGGGCAAACAACGACGTAATGTTAATTGCTTGCATTGGAGGACAAAAAGCAATTGAATTAATTAATAACCAGAGCTAGAAATTAAAGTAAGTAGAATCAGAATATGGATATGTGCCTGGCGAAACGTTAGCCGCACCTGCACTAAAGTAAAGGCATATTAAAGATGGTCGCTGATCAGAAACTACTGATTCTCGCAAAGAGCTGGGGCGGACGATATACAGTTTCCTATCGATACAAAGTAAAAATTAAACAATGAAGCAAGATGGCCAGCTAGCTAGCTAGCTTCGCTATTTATACAAAGAAGAAAATAGGAAGAGGACAAGAGAAAAATGTATGCACGTTAGTGCCCTTTTTTTCAACACGATGTGTGGCGTTTAAAATTGCATCTAATGTTCATTATATTTGGTGGGTTTGGCGTCAGAGAGCAAAAGAATGGTTAATATATATGGGGGACATCCGAATGTAAAATGTTCTAGCTTGAGATGGCAATATGGCATGGTTGAGCTCCAATGGCCCACCACCGTTTGAGGTTGAGGAATAATGTATTCAACTTCCAACTCCTATAAGTACTTAGGAAAGGAGCTGATTTTAGTTTTTAGTTTTTATTTTTAATTTTTTATTTTTAAAAATTTTATAAAAATAATATTAAAAATTATAAAATTTGATTTTTAATTTTAATTTTTATTATTTGTTTCATAAAATTTTAAAAAATAAAAAACACACCTTTATTCTCCCTAGAAATTCAGAGTGGGCATAGCGTCAGAACCCACGCGGACATGGGATGCAAACTTCCAACTCCAGCCAACCATGCCTCCTTCTCTATCTTAGGTTTCTACGCCAAAATTCAACGTATATTTATTAAATTTTAAGATACATTGTAATAATAATTGATTAAATAATGTAAAAATGTGTTTTATTTTACCCCTCACTTCATCTCAAAATAATTGTTTCTTTCATTTTTTTAGTAACATTTATAAATCAATATATCTTGACACAAATTTTAATTACATTCAAAAATTAATGTACTTGGATATAATATTTGTGTCTAGATATATTGATTTATGAATGCAACTAAAAAATAAAATAAGTTATTTAATTATTTTGAGAACAGGTGAATATTTTAGAAATATTCTCTTAAAAAATCTCTTTCTCCATACCTGTATATGATATACATGTGTCAGTAGACAAATGTCATCCAGAGGGTCCAGGACCTACCCGTGTAGCCAAAAAGGCCCCAATGCACGAAGGGCCAACGGATGAAGTTTGGTACTGTTACTACAGAATTCTGTAGAATGGGCTCGCTGAGTGAGCAGTGAGCCAAATAGCTCATTGCAGAGGGCGGACCCGAACCAAGTACAAAATGAAGTAGTTTCGATAAGTGAAATCACCACCCCTATAAAACACCCAGTTTTTTTCATATCAGAAATCGAAACCCTTCATTCTCCAACTCTCTTCTACCTCCCTCACTCCTAACCCCATTCCAATCTCCACAATCTAAGCTCCAAGGTAAGAGTTTGTCAATGTTTCATATTAGATTCCTTTCCCTCCTTCTTCCTCTATATATGAGCTTTGTTGTTTCTCCATTGTTGTCAAGTGGGGGTGCTCATCCAATGTTGTTAGAGCTATATTAAAGTTATCTAGAGATTGATAGAGATTGATCTTAAGTTTTATAGTTGTTATGATAGATTTTGGTATTCTCCCGCTCCCGAAACTCAATTTATGTTGGCACCATCTCTTCCTCCCTTTATGAGTGGTTTCAATCCTGTAGCTTGTATATGGATCACTATAGCTATTTTCATTAGATTGTAGCATTATTACATCATTTTGGAAATGATTCTAAAGAGGATATAAATTATTATTGGTTTTGACAAGTTTATGAGATTATAATCATGATTATATTAGAAATTTTTGAGTTTTCGTGATGAATTTAAGTAGAATATATATGTACGATAGAGTTTAAACCAAAGAAAAGCTTGGTATAGAGTTTTAGAGAAAATGATAATGATTTAGAAGAAAAATCGTATTTTAAGTATGATGTTATATTCTTTTATGCATTTAGAGACATTATTAAAGAGGCTATGAGAATGAGATTTTACGTGCGATCACTTTCAAGTCATTGACAATACCCCACCACCATCTTCATTTTTCATTTTAGAGAAACACCTAAGCGGTCCCATTATTTACATGAATCTTAAAATTGAAACCCATGATCACATGCTCGAGGGATTCAAGTCCCTTTCACTTGTGCAACATTTTATTAATATTTATTCCCAATAAACAATAAAAAAAATCTCATAAATAAAATGTATTTTAATTATAGAAAATATAATTATATTTGATTATATAGTGGAGATAATTACATAAGTATTAGTACAACTATTAATGCTTTAATGTTTCATTTAATTGAATTATTTAATGATAAGAAAAAAATATGTCTTCCCAATTTTCTAAAGTATTACATAAAATAATCAAAAATTATTTTTTTAATAGCAGATATTTGCAATGGAAAGTCTTAAACACGTTGTCAACGTCTTAACATAGATAATCAAAGACTAATAACTAGCTAGTTACTATTATAGCCTTTATGAAATCATCCTTATTATCTATGGTGTCATGCTAACTATCACAATTCACAAGCACTACATTATTTCCGAAGCATTTAAAGTAATTCATTGAGTTATCATAATGACATAAGAAAAACATACTGCCTCCGTCAGTTTGTAATTTTGCTTTCAAGATTTTTTGCATAAGAATTAAAGATAAAAGAAATAGGCTTAGATACATTGAAAAAAATATGATTTAATTTAATTTAACAACTATTCCTCTCTCCATAATAATTATAGTTAATAGATTTGATTGGAAGAATGAAAATTGAAGATAAAGAAAAAATAGTTAATACTTTTTCAATATTTTAAAATGATAGATAAATTTGGACTTTTTTTACAAAAAAAATAATTATTCATAGAAAATAATATTGAATACGTTTTGAATTATTCAAGATGTTAAATGCACCCTTTTTTATAAACAAATGTACCTAATTTTTTTGACAATAACAATTTTGTAAAATATACCTGATTTTTTTAACGTTGAAACTTTTTTAATCATTTTCTTAATTTATTATGTATTTAAAATTTGGTAGTTATTTGAGAATTGAGGTAATATATAATTGATCATGTCTACCATGTATTTTTTCTTCAACAACCAATGCAATTGAAATTTAATGGTATAGATATGATTGTGAATTTGCAGGCCACAATATATGTAATGAATACATCTCAATTTGGTTGTATTAATTAATGATAATGTCATTTTCTTCCTTTCCATCGTTTGATCTTCAACAGGCACAAACCCAACAATGGAGTATATTTGGGAGCTTTGACATTGGTTTGAAATGAATGTTCAATATCTATATTGCTAGTGGGCAAGGGATTCAATTTCTGCCAATGAAGGTGGTAATCGGAAAAGCACAAGTTGTTTTGCAATTATGCAAAGAAATTAAGGAAGAATTTGACATTTTTGGCACCTCTCTTCTTTGAGCCGATTCCTTTCTTTAAGAAGTGTAGGCAGTAGGCAAACCACTACAAGGTCAACAAGCCGAAATGCAGAATGTCGACAAATATGCTTTCGCAGACAAATATTTCAGGACTTTTGTTTTAAACGAAAACAATATTTATTGAGAAATTTGGACTATCCAATTAGCAGACCATATTCATGATCAATTAATTCAGACCTACACTAACGTTAAAAGAAAAAAATATCTACAGTGTGTTCCAACACTTTCACCTTGCATGAAGGTTAGAAAAACGAATGCGGAATTCGCAATTGTCACTCGTCATATATAAGTCCATTACGCAATTTCAGGGTGCCTTCACTTTTTGAAAAACAGTTTTCGATTTTTATTTTTTCAGGTTTCTTAATTTTCATAATTTTGTGAAAATGTAATAAAAAATAGAAGTATAGATAGATTGGGGTTGATTCAACTAATCCAAGATGAACCAATGTATTCGATTCGGGACATTGGGTCTTATTAGATTATACCCGATAAAACCAATGAATGATTGGGTTGAGTATTAGGTTTTGTAAAATTAGACGCGATGTCCCCGCCCGAATCAAACCATTATTATGTTTTAAATAAGTTGTCCACTCTAATAATTCTTACTCCATCTTTAATTTCTTGACCCAATTTCATCAGAATATGTATTATGTCATAGTTTCTAATTTTGCATGCAATGGAATATTCATCTAATTATATGCTATCGTTTTTTTTTGTTGGGTGTGATGAATTTTGAAATATATATATATATATATATATATATATCTGTGTGTGTGTATAAAGAGTATGTGTATGGGACTATATGATTAACAAATCATACTTTAGTTATGTATATTAGTATTATTAAATAGTCATTTTTATATGAAATTTTAATAAAATTAGGAAATTTTTAATTTGTGATTTTTTTTTTGCATATTTTGGATTAATTTTTTTTTTTTGGCATTTGTAATTTGTGAATATTTTTTTTGCATTTTACTGCATCTTTATTTTTTTTTCCATTTTTTATCCCTGTTGCATTTTGATTGATTGGAAAAAAAAAACAATCGAGTAACCCAGTGCCGGACTTGAATCTCGGATTGGATTTAACTAGAAAAATCAAATTTTCAATTTTCATTATTTTCTTAATAACATCTAAAATAAATAACAAATTTAACATATACAATAAAAATTGAAAACTATTTTACAAAAAGAAACACACCCTTACAATTTTTTTACTTTTTCCTTTCCTTTGAGGTCCCCAAACATGAGCACTTACAAAATGTATAGTTCACAAAAAAAAACCAGCTATTTGCCTCTTTTAACTAATGCAATTATTAATATTAAGAGAAATATGAAAATGAGAAGCAAATGATACTCCCTATATTTTATATTAATAGTCACTATATATATATATATATATATATATATATATATATTAATATATTAAAATTGTATAATTTTTTAAGAGTAATTATTAATATGAAATGAGAGTATATGCTATTGCTTTGCTCTTTATAAATTTGACATTAATTAAACTTGAGGGTGAGAATTTAATTAATGAGGGTGCGACTGAGTGGCTAACTAGTCTTGCCACGTGCATCATTTTCTATAGGCTGCTCTAGTGATGTCTATGGTGATGTAGGTGTTTAACCACACTTTCTAAATGTAGTTAAAAGCAATCAAAAATGTTGCTAAACCCCACACCTCCTCTCGACAATGCTGTCATCCCTAAACAATCTCCTCTCCTTCTCCAGCTAAACCCATGCTCCCCCTCAACAATGTTCCACCCACAGAAAACCATTCCTCTGGCATCGAAGAGCCCACGAACACGTGAGGGAGATGAGGTCGTGGTTCCCTGAGAGGTTTTATCCCTTTCCTCTCTTCTTCTTCGCCTTCCAAGCCCCCTTGCCGCTCAACCCGCCTTCCGATGCCAAGTCGGACCTTTGACACCGCCAAATGACCCAACAAGTCAAGTTTCGACCTAGAATCGTTAGAACAAGGCGCCAGAACTCTTCGTGAAATCAATAGTTCTCCCTATGCTAAATAGGTTTTTTTCTTTCTTTTTCCTTTCATTTTTTTAATATTGAGTTTCTCGATATTTTGGTGAGGGATTGATGATTTAGGAATTTTTTGATGTCAAGATTGTGTAGTTTAGTCATATACTTGGCGTTGTTTTGTAGGTTTTTGATTTAATGCGAAAGTAGGAGCAAACCCGCCTTGCTGAGTTGGATGCTAAGAAAGTTCATTTTGAACTTCTTTAATCTCAAGGAGATATTTTAAGTGATCTGTCATTGATAGGTGGCTCGTGATTCTTTTAGTCATCACTACTAATTCACGCTCCCACTTTGTGTGATACTTGTGATGAGTGGTTTGTTTTTTTGTTGCAGGATTCATTTGTGCTTTTGGGAAGGAAAGGAGATTGTTGAGGATAAGAGCATTGTGGAGAGGAGGTATGGGGTTTGGCAACATTTTTTATTGCTTTTAACCACATTTTAAAAATGTAAATGTGGTTAAGCGCCAACATCACCAACTGCATTGGCCATTAACATCACCAGAGTAGCCGTGCGAGTAAAAGGGATTTAATTACATTGTTTGGCAATATATAAGAATTAAACTTTCAAAATAAAACCATTTTAGGTTGAAAAAAGAACCATTTCTATGATTGTGTTGGAATAATTTCATACAATCTCGGAGTGGTTGAGAGGGTTAACAAGTCTAGAGTGGAGGCTTTTTCGTGGATTTGTCATCATTGAATGACCAATCTTCTCAAGCAATTGACTTAATCCCCAAACAATAATAACATAATGCTATTGGAAGAAGTAGGTCCAATCCATTGACACGAAAATGGTTAAAATTAAGTCTCCACTCCTCACGCTTTTTAACTTTTACATATAGTATTATCAAAGACTAGACTTAAAGAGTCCGTTCCCCATCCTTGCTTGAAAAAGGTAATCTCTATGATCACATATCACTAGTGGAAAATCATGTACGTGTCACGAGGCCACAACATGGGATGGATCGTATGTAAATTTGAATAACCATGGGGGCACTAGAGCATGACTAATTCTACCTCACCACGGTAAATTAAATTAAGTGACCCACCCTAGAGGAAGCAGCACTGTACAAGGGCCAAACCCAAAAGGCCAAACCGTCTTATAATCGATCAATGTCATTGATACCAATGATACCATCCCATATCCCATATCCCATATCCCATGTCCAGTGCCATGCATGGGGCATTAGTATAGCAGCAACGTTATTCCAACATTTCAAAGTATATGTCTAAGTGAAGTACTCACATTATTATTATTATTATTATTATTATTATTATTGGATCTGATAATAATTTCTATTATCTCTATCAATTCATTATATTAAATGGTAATGGAATAAGTATCTTACTTAGACATTCACTTTAAAATAGTGGAATAACATTTTTGTTACTATAGTTTGTTTCAAAGTTGTAATAAATATTATATTATATATTAAAAATATTATTTTAACATTTAAAATAATTATTTAATTAGAGCATTTACTTTATTACTGTTTAATATGATAGTGGTCCTAATTTTCTTCATTCATCTTTTACATTCATGTAAAAATAATAAAATGGATATATATATATATATATTTTTTTTGCGTTAAAACACCTACGCTCGTTATATAATGAAAGAGATAAAAGGATATGATGTGGTAAGTACGTGGGCCAGCAGGAAGTTGACACGTGGGCACATGATGATCTCATTGAATAATATCCAACCCAACATCTCTGACCGAAAATGCCCCACATCCCAGATAGAGAAGAAGAAATTAATAGTAGTAATTAATAAGTTAGAGAAGAGATGAAACGAGACGTAAGAGTGAAACAAGGAGAAAGCAGTGGCTGGCATGAATCAATGAAACGAAGCAAGAGAGAATGTATCATGTAATGTAACGTACAAATGTAATCCACAAATTAAATGACGCGTTGAACTTGAACCGTCCGACACTCTTGGACTACCGTGTATGTGTGTTGACGTACAATCAAGTGAATGCTTTTGCTTGCCACCCACTGCACTGCACTGCACTCTCATTCAATTCTCTTCTCGATCGCATTAATTAATCTGCAGATCTCTCACACTCAGAAAAGTGCAATATAATAGGAGTACATGGGAATTGGTGTTGGGTTGCAGCTTAATTCGGTGAGATGATGATGATGAGTAGCATTAGAAGTAGCAGCAATGGGAATGGGAATGGGAATACGAATAGAAATAGGAATGTACAATTTCACCACTGCCGAGGCCACAGCTTTAATGGGATTCCCAACTTAAATAATCCTGACCACCTCTTCTCCGCCAACACTCGCCGCACTCTCTCCTTTGCTTCTTCCCCCAACGATGGTACTAGTACACAACCAACACACACACACACACACATACTTATACATCAACCTTAATTAATTTTCTTTCAATTTTAATTTATGGAGCTGAGGCCGGATTCTACAATATGCTAATTATAGTAATGCTCCCTCGCATGGACACCTTTGGGTTTTGTCAATCATTCCACAATCATAATCTCTTTCACTTTTGTTTGTTACTAATTTATAGTAAGTTTGCTTGCTTCGAATCCAATCCGACTGACCAAAACAAGTACTAAAACAATTCTATTTCTTTTACATACCATTTGCTTTCGAGGGGATATAATACATCAATGATACCCTCCTAGCTAGCTCTATAATGTAATTTAGCTTAATTAAATTCATTTACTACCGTTATTTCTGGATATATACACAGTAGTTTCACGGAAACTGGGGACACTCTTTGCTGAATCAGAAAAACTGGCCACAAGTGGGTTTGATGATCTATTGTCGTCTACGGAGGGAGGAAAGCATGATTATGATTGGTACATTATTCTCCGCGATGACTTAATTTATCATATCTATCATTCTTCCTCTCCTTTTAGAAATGACAGAGCAACTTAAAATTGTTCAATTTATAAACTCAAACAGAAAAAAATAAAATAAAACAAATAAAAGGCTGGTTGCCATACTTTGCCGCATGCATTATGCATATGCTATCATCTCAGCTCAGGTGGATTTGTGACTGTGTAATATATGTATTTTGTTTTTGTGATATTAGGCTTCTCACCCCCCGAGGACCCCTGATTTTCAGCCACCACACAGTGAACCCCAACCAATCTTAGCGCCCTTCGGAAGCAGTTTGGTAAACCAACTTCAAACGCGAACGCGTCAAGGTCAAGGGTATGTGATGTTCCTCTAATAGTTAGTTTCTCATGTCATTTCCCTCCAACAAGTTCATTCCATTTTGCAGAACCAATACTATTGCTCACAGTTTTTTTTAATCATTATTTTGTTGAGTGAACAAGAGTTATGAGGAGTTTTGGGGGTTAAGCTTCTCCATTAATTACTCCATATATATATATATATATGTGTGTGTGTGTTCATTACTTCTCTTCTGCATGTAATGTATACACGTCTATGCCCAGTTCACCTTGACCGTGGACTGCCTCAGCTGTAGCCCAACCCAACGATTGCCCTCAAGTCCAGTGTTTTAAAAACCTAACAAGACTAATCCATAAATCTAATGTACAAGTGTACGGTTTTAATTAAGGTTTAACCGGGATAAATCTTCCATATCGATCAATTTTCTGCTTCCGTCTCTCTTAAACAGAAATTGCTATTCAAATATTAATTTAACTTGTTGTAATTATATTGATCATCTAGACTAGATGCTAATATGCTTATTATTATTATTATTATTATTATTATCATCTTTGGTAACTAAACAAGTGGTGTCATGCATGTTTGAATTCTTAAATGATGTATGTATCTCTCAGCTTTCAGCCTCAGGAATATGGGAGAACAGGAATGACAAGTGTAGAGCAGGAAGAAACAGTTCAGTGACTGGCTCGGCTTCCAATTCCATGTCCACTAGTCAGAACAAGAGCAGCTATTCTTCAAACAGAGCTTCCTCATCCCCCCTCCTCCTCCTCCACACAAGCTCCGCCTCAGTTCCATCTTCCCCCATAACCATAACCCGCTCTCTTCCATCTGCAGCAGGAGCAGCAGCAAGGCCCTCCACTTTCACCTCCAGACTTCCCACCATATCATCTGCTGACAAAGCAAGGCCATCACAAATTCCAAAGCCATCCGTTCCCAGTTCTAGTTCTAGCCCCAGGCCATACATTCATGTCCAATCTCCACCTGTGGCTACTGCTAGATCAATTTCCAGGCCCTGTACTCCCACTCGTCGCCATTCAACGCCATCTCTATCAACGTCAGCAGGAGGACTCGGTGCATCATCACGGTCAAGCACACCAAGTCGGCGGCGACCCCAACCAGTTGTTCCGCCCGATTTTCCCCTTGAGACTCCACCAAACCTCAGAACAACACTGCCGGATAGGCCTGTCTCTGCTGGCAGGTCCCGTCCTGCTCCTGCAGGTGCTGCCACTCCGAAGGCAAGTTCTTCCGAGGCACAAGCCTCAGCAAGGAGACAGCCATCTCCTATTGTAAATAGGGGGAGAAGACTGTTCGAATCCGCTGCAAAAAGCCCTGGTAGAGTCCCACATGCTCCTTCCGAGGTAGTTGCAGTTGCACGGAGATCTCTCATTAAGGCTTCTCCATCTACAGCCACAGACAGCAATGGATTAGGGACAGGGAGGAGCATCTCAAAGAAATCGTTGGATATTGCTACCAGGCATATGGTACCTTGCAGTTCTTCAGGATCAACTCAAGTGATCAACAAGCAAAATTTATACATTATATATGCTGCATCCACAGTTTCAAATTTTATTCACACTCTTCTTATCTTAGATGGACATTATAATTGGAAGTTCTACAATGCATGCCAGCCAGCCAGCCAGGCTAGCACTTTGAATGAAAATAAAATGGTCTAGATTCTAGATATATTATGATGCTATGATTAACCATATCCTTTGGTGATCCTTTATGATATTATGCTGATCTTTTTTCTATTTTTTTTAATTTCCAATTATCCTTAGATAGCTTTTATTTGGTTTCTTGGAGATTAAGCAAGCTTCAAGCAAGTTTGCACTATATATGGAATTTAACATTGTATTGATTTTGAATTTAGGACATAAGGAGCAGCTGCTCAGGAAGTCTCCGTTCACTTTTAAGCGCAACAGTGTTTCCTCAGAGTATTCGAACTTCAGCTCCCAAGAGCAAGAGCAAGACCCAGACCCAGACCCAACCAAGAGGTTTGAATTTGAGGAGTGCTCCAGCGTCTGGAAGAGAGAAGATAGATGAAAGGCAGCACTCTTACCTTGCGAAATTGATTGAAGTGGACATGCACGACTACGAGAGTTCTCGTTATGGCGCACTCTTACTTAAAATTGATGATTTGAAGAACTCAGATTGGCTGCATAGTGCCGATGATGATAAATGTGATCATGGGCCCATTTGACAATGGATTCGAGTCCCTGCCCGAACCTTTTGGCATCTCATAGCATTCTTTCATATCGAAGGCAGGGGCAGGCACATTAATTTGTTTGTAATATGTTTTTTTTATTTATGTAGTAATTATCTTCATCTCTTAATTACTAATTTTTAAAGAAAGAATATGGGATATTTGATAGCAGTATTTCAACTTCTATATCTCAAATCCCATTTCTTGCCATGTCAGAGGGGGTCGACTAAAATCGTTGTTGTATATATATGTCTATGCTATTGTGCAGCTATAATAGCATTACATTTCACTAAATTCAAACTATAATGTTGTTCTCTCAAGTCTCAAGATTACCAAGCCGGTGCGTGCGTCTATCAATCAATGCAAAATAAATCTGTTGATTAAGCCCTCGTGAAAATGAGCAAACATGGACCGAATGTCCAAACTACACAAGTGCACCGAGAAAATGCATTAGTGAATATAGTGATACGTGTTTGGTGTTAAAATATAACTTTTGAAGAATGACTAACTAAAAATTGCTTTACAAGGTGTTTGGAAAGTATTTAAGTGATAGAATTGAATTGAATTTATCAAAATTAAATTCAATTCTTATGTTTGAATGAGTTAGTAAATAATAGAATTGAATTGAATTCTTTGATTTGAATCTATCTAAAAATGAATTGATTTATTTATTTTTACCATTTTACCCTTCATCAATAAAACTTAAGATTTTACTAACAAATCCAATTATTTATTAGAATGCATGACATAATCAAAATCACATAAAAATATACTACAAAATAAATCAAAACCAAACCAAAATATTTTACAAAATAAATCACATAGATACAATGGTGTATATGTTGCGCGTACAAACACAAAAGGACTACAATTTAGTTTCCAATGACAACCAGCAAATAATTTCCAATGACAATCAACAAACTTGGAGCATGCATTAAACTCTAACAGAGCTGTTGCTGTTGTGCGTAGATGCAGCCACAATGGCACAGCGAGGGATGTTGGCTTCTTGCAGCAGAGAGGAGGGGTTTGGTTTGGGGGTGTTGCTGCGCAAAAGGGTTGGAATTTTATTTGTTAAGTAAGGGCAATACAGTCATTTCATTTTTCCAGATCAATTCTATCACCAATTCAAACCTCTTTTGATCTGATTTAGTTTGGGGGATATTGTGGAATTGAATTCTGATTCCATTCTAATTCTTGATCAAAATTGATTTCAAAGCAAAGAATTGAATTCCAATTCTGAAGAAATTCAATTCCATCCATTTCCAAACACCCTGTTAATTTTTTCCCTTTATAATGGAACTTTTAATTTCTTTTAATCAGTTTGTTGTTGACAGTATTGGATTAAAATGAAAGAGGGGACAAGGTGTGGAATAAGAGAAGAAGATATGGATAAGGTTGTCATTTGATGGTGGTTTTATATAGTCTACGAGTCCGTGCAGAGAGAGAGAGAGAGAGAGAGAGTTGGGGTCTCTCTATTTGTGTTGTTTTGGTTTTGGAACAAACGCACAAACAAACAAACAGGGATTTTGGGGGGACTGAGCGTCGAGGAAGCGCATAACTCACCTCGCCTGGGTGTGGGTGTGTCCCCATTCTTCCGTTCCACCTTGTTTGTTTGTTTATCTCTGGTCTGGTAGTATGATATGAGATCTCTTTTTTGTTTTGGAAAAATCTTTTTTTTTAATACCTCTTGGGTCTTTGATTGTTTGTAATATTGTGCAGTGCTGGTGCAGGTTGTGTTTGAGTGAGGCAGGCAGCATGGCTTCTAAGCGCATCTTGAAGGAGCTCAAGGACTTGCAAAAAGACCCACCTACCTCTTGCAGCGCAGGTTGCATCCTATTATTTTTAATCTTTGCTTTTTATTTTTAAATTTTTTTTGCTTACCCTTTTTTTTGTTAATTATCTCACTACTCATCAGGCTTTACTTAATTAAGGTCTAAACAAGAGGAGAGATTTGAACACAAATAGTATGAGAAAAAAAAGTTTTATAGAATTTCACTTAACGTGTCTTTTGTATCTGTTTTTTTAATAACAATTGAAAAAAGAAGGAAAAAAAAGAAGACACGGGGATGGTTAAATCTTGCTATCAATGGTGCTTTGCAAAGTAATCGCTGGCGGCTTTAGCAAATTGTAGTAGATTTGCCTCAGTTGAGCTGCAATTGTTTAACTTTTAATTTATCGTTATAAGTAAGATTGGGAAAAATCTTTCATGGAGGCTGCGCAGTTAGATTTGCTACCTGCTGTAGTAGCTGATTTCTATATCTTCACCATGCAGAGGTAAAACAAAATTAAATAGATCATAGAAAAATGCTGTTTCTAAGGTAGCGCAGTTACTATGTAAAAGGTGGCTGGTGGCAATTGTGTGTACCTTTTTGTCTAGTCTAAATGCTTTATTCATGGTTTGTATTATCTGCAAATATTTGTCTCAGCAATGTTGTGACTAATGCAGGTCCTGTAGCTGAAGACATGTTCCATTGGCAAGCAACAATTATGGGCCCAGTTGATAGTCCATATGCTGGAGGTGTATTTTTAGTTACTATTCATTTTCCTCCTGATTATCCTTTCAAACCCCCTAAGGTAGTGTATAGGTTTGATGTCTGAGCTTTTGCGGTTTTCAGCAGTTCAAATGTTCTGGGATTTATAATGTTCCTTTTCAACTAGGTTGCATTTAGGACTAAGGTGTTTCACCCAAACATCAATAGCAATGGTAGCATTTGTCTCGATATCCTGAAGGAACAGTGGAGCCCTGCCCTTACCATCTCTAAGGTTTGACATGCTTTTCCATTAATTTAATTATGGAATTTGAGGGTGTGAAAATGGGATGACTAGAATTATAATTAAAAGGGCCTATCTAACCGGTGCCTTTAGTTAAAGAGTTAAGAAATGTTAGCATTGGAAGATGAGAGTTTATATTTTCAAAGCATTGAATCCACAACAAAGTTTTGAAATTTGCCTCTTTTAATATCCTAAACTATTGCCCTTAGGGTACTGATTAGCAAAACCCTAATTAAAATTGTTACCATAAAAGACGTAGGAAAGTCATCATTTACTTTCCTTTTTGGGGAAAGCATGAACTGTCATACCATCCCCCAAAATTGACATTTTCCAAAGCTTATATGTTATTTCCTTAAATTTATTTAGCTTGCATTCATTGACAATACTGCATAAAAGTTCCTGCAGATAAATGGATAGGAATTTGGCATGCTAATTTATTTACTAATAGGAGGTTCAATTCCTCCTACTAGTGTTGTAACTTTGTCCAATAACGAAACTTATTTTCAGCTGTTTCAGTTTTTATCTGTGCTTTGTTAGTTTGCCTACTTCAAACATAATTTTAGAGATTGGTTGGAAGGGTGAAGTCTTTCTATTGAAGCAGTCCTGGTCCTCCTGGATGCATGGAATATTTTTACCTTGTGTTTCTGCTCTTCATTTTTTCCCTAATATATTGCATAAGAATTTAGATCCTATTCCAAACATGAACATCAATCTTTTTACATTTTTGTATGAGTGTTGTGCTTAATTAGTTGCTTATCGACTGACTTGCTCTAGGAATTTGTTGAAATTATTTGTTGTGTGCGGAACTCATTACTGGTATTAGGTTATGGTATGGATATATTTCTGGAAAATTGTGAGGAATATAAGTCTTCTGATTATGGCATGCCAGGTACTGCTCTCTATCTGCTCACTGCTGACTGATCCAAATCCTGATGACCCTCTTGTGCCAGAGATTGCACACATGTACAAAACAGACCGGGCAAAGTATGAAGCCACCGCACGCAGCTGGACCCAGAAGTATGCCATGGGCTGATTGTTATTGAAGGCCATGTATATTGAAAGGAATCTATGAACGCTGTTGTGGATTTGTTTTCATCTTTCTGGCTTTCTGGGTGGCATTTTTTTCCTTGTTCTGCAGGGAGAGGGGGGTAGGTGATGTGGTAATTTGATTAAGAAAAAGAAAAACGAACTTCATTTTCAACCAAGTGCAGGAGCATTTGAGACAATTAAGATCAGAATGTTATTCGTGTCATGTTTGTGCTATACTTGTTATCTTTGAAACAGAAGAAATAGTGATGTCCCTAAGCTGTCTTTCGCCTGAGATGTGCCAAATTATGAAAAATAACCTTTTCTGTTAGATGATCTCTCAAATTGGGTTAATTCTATAAGTAAACCTAAGTTGGTCTGCAGTAAATTTAGTTTTCAAAACCCAACACCAATTCATTGGTGATCATGTTGTATATTGTGGATGAATCAAATCCTTAGGAATACAAAGGCTTGACAGAAAGAAGGGGTGTTTAAAGTTAATCCAATCCCATCAAAACTGTTAAACCAATCAAATTCAAACTGAAAATGGATCAAAATAATACAATTTTGGATTTGATAAGATTTTGTATTTTACAAACCGTTTGGACCGGATCAAATTTGATTGGATTCAAAATTCACATTAAATCAATTCAATACAAATCATAATAAATTATAATAATTGAATTGAAGTGATACTTTATTCCAAATCGATTCAAGTTCGAATGCGAATTGTAATCATCCCAAGGACAACCTTAAAGTATGGTATCATACTCAAGAGTTGTTACTTATATTCTGCGACCTTCTTAATTATTTATAATAAGGGTCGATCAAATTGCGTTAACTAACTCGTGGTTCTATCGAGATATATAGCAGAAACAACTTATTTATTTAATACAAATCAAGTACAAAGGAAGCTCTTCTAAGAGCTTTACAGTACATCCGTTATCTCTTATGTTTTACAGACATATACATACACTTAAGTACAAAAAAACACAAGTTCTCTACTAACTACTGCAAAATCCACTTGATCTTCTCCTGAGGCCTCACCGTCTTCTAGATCAACCTGACGACACGGAAAACAAATACATAGGGTGAGAATTCTAAAATTCTCAGTAGGGCGTCCCCAAAACATATACTGAAGTTCATGTCATCGTTACCGCCCCAGCCACTTCGATTTATTTAACAAAAGGTGATCATGCATTACATAATGACTATTCATTTTTAAAGTTCAAAATCTATCTTTTCGAAGTGGGTTACTTTTAAGAAAAACCAATCACTTAATACACCTCTACCGTCAGCTCATACTCATAGTAAGTTATAGCAACCAAGAAGAACCAATATACACAAATATGTATATGCCTAATGTAATGAAATTCATCTTTGATTTTCCTTGATTAATCAAAAGTATCACATCCCTCTCATTTGCCTTCGACAAGCCAAAAGGATCTCAATCACTCCATTTGCCTTTGACAAGTCAAAAGGATCTCGTGTGTCATTATTTGCCCTTGACAAGTCAAAGAGGATCTCAAGTTTCATTATTTGCCCTTAACAAGTCAAGAGGATCTCAAGTTTCTTGGGATCATAGAATTTAATTCAGGACATCATTTACCTGCATGCATAAAACACATACAGGCATCCATTCACAATGAAATTCTCATTTGTATCTTATAAATCAATCTTTTAAACTATCTAGTATGCATTCATATGTCACAAGACATACAGCCAAAAAGGTAACATCAAGTACTCATGTCATTCTAGAGCCAAAAATTCCATTACTTCATCAATTCAAATCATTGTTGCATTTCCAGCATAATGGCAGATTTTACACCATTGTAACACGAATTATATTGCCCCTCAAACAATTAATTCAGAGGCTATAAAAATTTCACATGACACTTCAATGTGTCTAAAACAACCTGTAAAAATTTCAGGGCAATCAGAATTATATAACCACTTCAATAAAATAGTCAAATCTAGTGGTCAGAAGCCACAAATTCATAGTCCAGACTTGTGTTCTCAAAATATTTAGCCCTAGAATTCGATGGAATCATAGTACAAGAAAATTCACAGAGGTATTTCAACATGTTATTAGTCTTGTGTAAAAATTTCAGGAGCTATCTCAATCAATTGCTATGATGAAAAATTCGGGCAATCTTGTTACTTCAGTCTCAAATTCAGAGCAGGAGTTACAATTCGGTTCCTGAAATTTTTTGAGGCATCAAAACTTAGAATTAACCCCTAAGAAAATTCGTGTGTTTAGTCTAAGAGTTTGAATACAACATATAATTTTCATGGCTCATGAAACCACCCACAAAATTTTCAGAAAATTCGTGAAAAGTTCGATTATAGACAGAAAATCAGTCAACAACCTAGTTCCAATTTCACTTTAGAGAAAACCCATTTTAAAACCATCCAAACACAACACAAAAATTCATACATCAATATCAATATGTTAATCATCAATATCATCAGAATTTTCGGAATTAGGGCAAGCTAAAAGAATTGAAAAATTTCACAAGAAAGGCGGGAAACCCTACTTTGAGAGCTCTTGAGCTCTATGCTCCAAAGGATGCTCTAGAATGCTTTTGCTTCACTTCAAAGCTTCCCCACCAACATCAAACCCTTCCTTTAACCTCTGATTGTGTGCCCTCAAAGTTGGAAAAAGTGATGGATTCAAATTATAATCGGTTAGATTTGTAGGTTATGATGAATAGAATAAGTTTAGTGAAGAGAGTTTGTGGTTTTAGTGACTTTGAGCTATTTTCCAAGCTGAAGCTTGTTAATGGAGTTTGAGAGGAAGAACAATGGAGGAAGGGTGCTTAGAGAGGTCTGGCCGAAATTGTGATGAAGGGAATGATAAGATGTTGATATTTTGAGTTTAGGGCAAAATACATAGAATTTTCAAATCCAAAATGTTTTCTTTGAAGATAATTAGTGTAATTTTGTGCAATTCCTATTGGTTAGTCATAAAGGTGTAATTGTGTGGCACATCTCAAGCCACACACTTGTCCTCCTTAGGTGGCAACTTGCTATGCAAGTTTCATTTGAAGAACCGCATACGAAATCTCGCCGAACAGGTAACACCTAAATTAACAAATATTACCTGAAAATTAATTTTAAGTATAAAATTATCATTCTCAGATATTCCTAACCTCATTCCCATGTTTCCCTAATTTCAGACTTTTCAGCCTCAACTCTTTTAGCTTGGGAGGGCCCACAAGTTACCATTATCCCAGAAATTTTTTTTTTTTTTAGGTTTAGGCCACCCTCATCATTACTAAACTATTATATTTTTGAAATTATGATTAATAAAGCTTAAATTAATTTTTAATTAAATTTTAGGGTGTTACATTAATAATCTATCAAAAAGTTATCTATACAGATATATTTGGTTATGAGATGAAACTAAAAGAAAATATGTTATGAATGAGTATCATATGTAATTTAATACATAAAAATTATTTATAAAAAAATTTAACTTCAATTTTATTCCTAAACCAAACAGAAAATACAAGCTAGATAGTTTTGTTAATATGAACGAGCTTTCTTTCTCTCTTTGGATTGCAACGTGGGAATAACTTTGCCTGGCAGTTGTTTCTCGACATCTTAATCAATCCCACCTGATTCTCATTGCTCACATGAAGCTTGTTTTACTTTTCAATCCGGTCACAGTCAGACTTTTATTTGTATGGGTATTTAATCATCCATTCTAGCTAGCTATTATGTGTACTGTTTTTTTGGTAAGGATATAATGTGTAATATAATTGCCTTACTACTTTTTCTTATCCTTGTCCAAATCATGAAAATCACTAAATTATTACCCCAACATAACTATGTGACAAACATAACAAGAAACAAATGTACACAAAACGAATATACAGAATCATAGGTGCACAAATAAATTTTAAGCACCAATAAATTGTCGATTTTTATTAAAAACAACAAAGAACACGTGTCATACACATGCTACAATTATAGGGAGTCTTACAATCCACGGGAGAAAGGAAGAAGAAAGGGAAAAAAAGAAAAGAAATTGAAAGAGAACATGAACTATAGCATCAAAGACATGGACGTTTTCAGCGGTCAATGTTGATTCTTTGTATTCATACTTCACGGTTCACATACACCTGACCTAATCATCGTCAATTTACCATTTGATTATTTGACCCTCACATTTCACACCTGGAGAGTGTATGTAGTAAGGTGGTAGTTTCCTAATTCCTACAAGATTAATCCTTGTCTTCTTCTATGAGTGTCGTCAGCTTATTATTGTTTAACTACTATAAATAACTTCGTCAGTTCGTCTGAAATTTTAATGCTCCATAGTCCATATTATCCAAAATTCATTAATAAACAACTTCTTGGGAAGCTATTTTAGATTATTTTTTTACAAATTTTATTAGTAAATAGAAAGGGCAATTATTATTCACGCAAGCAAATAGCTCGTGATGAAACGCTTTTTATCTCCCTCCAGTTAATGCTACAGCTTAGTTTCCCAATTGGCACACAATTCGCAGGTGGCTTTTTTCACCCAAATCTGCAAATTAGGTTTTCCGAGCGATCTCAAATCTCAGTTCTGCAGGTAATTCAACGGTGGGTTTTCTGTCAATTTTTTGACACCTAATCTATTTGCGTTAATAGTCCCCTTTTCTTCCTTCAAATTGATGTCCCCAAAGCAATTTTCTGACCAAATACTGTCTGGGATCCCATTTGCATCAATGAAAATGAATTGCTCCCTTTGGCCTTTTAATTTGTTTACTTTGCATTTTGGGAACATTTGAAGCTGTTTTGGTACGAGTGGAGGCAAATTTGAGTCTTTACACATCAAATCATGTCTAAGCACGCGTGATTAGTTTCATATTGTCGCTCTTTACTCTTTCCACCCTTACTTGTACCATTCTTCTGTGATTACCAAGAACTAGAGGATGCTGTTTCTCTTGTTTTTGACTTAATGGTGAATGACTTACATGACTTAATAGTGTTGAGAATGCCTAAATGTTGACTAAAGTGGTTTAAAAGTAAATTGTCTTCCTCTGCTTGCTTTTACCCTTTTGGTTAACATATTGTCATCCGGTTTTCTCTTAAGCATCTGAGTTGTGTATTAGGCTATTACCTCTATTTTTGCAATGTATATAAGGAAGTGATTTCTGATATTTGATAAGAGAACAGTTGCACAAGTGTGAATTTTCCTAAGTTTCTTAATGATTGCATTGATTTGTCATCCAATTTGTGACTTAGCTGTTGTTTGCTGCCCTGCTCTCGGATTTTTTGAAGGACTTTGAGAAATTTGTTGTGCTGAAATATTTGGTGCTTCTGCTTGCAGGCTTTATTAATTTTTACAATTTGTGGCTTCCGAACAATTACATGGGGATTTGTGTGGCTAAGGTCAGAAACTGAGAATATTTGGATTCTTCACTCATTATAGTTATGCTCATTAAAATTTGAGGACATAATTGGCTAAGGCCTTTCATGCTTTCCAAATATTTATAAGAGAACTTTTGATGAAATTCAACTTTAATTGGGTATGGCCTTTCCAAATGCTTTCCAAATAATTGGCTAATTTTATTGCTGATGAAATTCAACTTTATTCGGATGGGGGATGAGGGTAAAGACCTATTGATCACTTGATAATATAGGTTCTAATACCATGTGAAAGACTCTCTCTTAAGCCCATGAAATGGTTTTTACATTCCTAATGCAATCTATGTATCATTGGTAATTGAAAGGTCATCAACCTTTGCTAGTTTGCAGGGTTTTTCCAATTCGTCAAGATAGTCTCAGTCTATTTAGTTGTGGTTACAGATAGCTTATCCACAAACTTTTTGGGTTGTTTCTTAATCTTCAAACTTTGTTTCCATATAATTTTAATGGTGATAAAGGGCTCACTTTTAACTTTTGTATATATGAGAATACTTTCTTCTTCTTTTTGTCATTTTCCCCACTACTAATTTTACACTTCTATGTTGTCGCAGTGATTGTGCGAGAAATCCATTAACTCAGCACAAACACAATAGTAGTCCAACCATAACCAAAGTTTGATCTTCTATAAGCTTAGAGCTTAGTAGTTACTAGCCTCCTGACTTTTCTTTCCGCCCCACTACTGCCTGCCGGGAAGGTTAAAGGGAAAAAGAGTTTAGATATCTGATGGTTCTGCAAGCTTTGCGGGACCTCAATGCAGTAAACTTTCTAATGTATCTGTTCAAGTCATTCGTTGATAATTGAATTGACTGAGAAGTTTATTTTCTCAATGATTGTAGCCTCAAGCTAAAGATGATGATTCTGATCAGAATGTGGAGTTTGTTTCTGGGAATGTGCAACTTATTACCACCAAAGAATCTTGGGATCAGAAGTTGGAACAAGCAAGGAAGGATGGCAGAATTGTGAGTTTTCCATCTTTTTTAATTTGTAGCACAGTAATATTTATTGCTCTTTGAAAACCTGATAGCATCTTTCCTTGAGTACACTTAATTTCCTTAGGTCCAATAATTAATGCTAGAAGCTTCATGTTCAACAGGTGATTGCAAATTTCAGTGCTACTTGGTGTGGTCCCTGTAAGATCATTGCACCATATTTTTGCGAGTTATCAGAGAAATACCCATCGATTATGTTCTTATTAATTGATGTGGATGAACTAACTGTAAGTTGTGAAGCTACAAATATCATTGTCGTTTCATATGATTATTTTGTGATTAAACCTCAATAAAATATATCAATTTAACTATTTTTCCCCCTAGCTATGAGCATAAAACATTTTCCAGTTCCTTCTAAAATCAATATATTGCTTCAACATGCACTAGGCCTCTGAACAAGCTTCATTTGGAAATTGTCTTGGATGATCATGTCCAACAACAATGTATTGAACATTGTTTTGTACATTGCAGGACTTCAGTACTTCCTGGGACATCAAAGCCACACCAACTTTCTTCTTTCTTAGAGATGGAAAAGAAGTTGACAAACTTGTAGGGGCCAACAAGCCAGAGCTGGAGAAGAAGATTGCTGCGGTAACTGATTCAGTTCCTCAGTATCAATAATGGTTGTGATTTTATTCTTATGCGTAAAAGCTATGGCCTTCTCTCTTCACATCACAACCCGGTCGTGGGTAATTTGTGTTTGTTGGATCTGAGTCTGAGATGGGTAATTTGTGTTTTTATCTGTGACCCTTTATTTCATTTGTATTTAGCCTTAGATGTAAATATATGACGATTCAGATGAATGTCTTGTATTCAAATTGATGTCATGTAATTGAACAAGTTTATCTTTTGAAATATTAAAAAGTTCTTGTGCCTTGCTGTTTGATACTTGACACAAATCTAAGAGGTGTTTATTATATCAGGTCTGAGGGACAGAATAGAGTTTAGAATATGAAACAAAATTATTTGTAATGAATAATAAAAGTTTTTCCGTTGTAAAACAGCTTTATCAAATTGTATGAATAGTATTGTTCAAAATGAAGGATGAAATACAAGCAGATGAGACCAAAGTCCAATTTCACAAAATCCCACAGAAGCCCAAGCTGCTGCGGATATTTCTTAAAAGTCAAAGCCATGGGTAATGTAAAGCCATGCATTTTGTTTCAACCAACACAAGTTTTGAATATTCTTTTTAATCTTTGTAGTGGGGTACTACGGTTCTGATGGGGCCTTTGTAACGTTCCCTGCAATTCCACTATTCAAGTCCAGTAGTGAGATTCTCCAATTAGAAGGGATCCAAGTCATCTGACTAAATCTATTTGATCACACCAACTGAAAATGGATTGTTAAGTGATGTTGGCATTGTTGACTACTCAAATCCCTCATTTCTAACCCATCTACGGGGACGAATCTCAGGAAAATTACTAAATATGAAGAAATTATTTTGAGGAATCAAGAACTTATTTTTCTAGTGTGATTCTCCAATAAGTAAATTCATTCTTATAGTTCCAATCAACCAACCATATGTAGCTTATATATTCACATTTTGCTACGCCTGTGACATAAATAAACCTAACGGTTACAGTTTTGCTATACGCCATCAGCCAATTCAAAGCAGGCAATTTATAATTTTAGATATGACGTGCATACAATAAACAGATCAGCTTGATGGCTTCACATTTAAGTTATGGTTGCCTTGTATTGTATGTAATAAATAATAATGAAGTTGAGACTATTAGGATCGGCCAGATAAACAAATATGGGAGGCAGGGCAGGGAAGTGCAGTTAGTGACAGCAATTTCCCATTCATTCATGTCATCATGGATCAATTCAAAGGGCCTCTACCCCTTCCTTTCCTCTTTCTTTCTTATAGGAACAAAACAAAACACAGCACAGCACAGCACAGGTGTACTCCATAATGCGGAGTTCGAAAACAGCTCTCCTTACCATCTTAACTCTTTCCCACGTTGTCCAACTTGACTGATTCTCTTCCTATTTAATATAATATAATATATGGCCGAAAACCTCTCCCCTCCAAAGCGTATTGATTTATTGCTGCCACTATATATTGTTAACGACAACAAAATAATTCAAACAATTATAACAAAAAGAAACGAGAAAGGATTTATTACACTCTTAAAGTGAGGGAGGATAGACACCACCACCCCACCCCACCGCACAGGCTTCGAAATGAAGATGGACCCACCCTCACATGGTAGTAATGTAATGTTGCCAGCCATAAAATCCCGCTAACGCGTTACTTGTGCGTTGTTGTTCACAGTTGGTCAGGAAGGAATCAACACATCCTCCATTCGTTCCACGTTTCTTACTGGATGATGGGGCCTTCATTGGCGTTACCATCAACCTGAGCTGGGCCTCACTTCTATGTGCACTTTCATACTGTCTACATTACTAGACTAGCTCCCCAAAAATACTAGTCAGGCATAAAGACGTATTATCTACATCTTCTTGGACATTTCCGCAGAACAAGAAGATAGGTAATCTTTCCTTCTAACAAGGTGCCAACAAGACAACTAGCTTGGTTGCTCATGTCCTTTGGAAGTGAATGCCACCGACTGACATCAAATCCTGCCTTCCCCCTTCACTCTCGCAACTTTTGAGGAAGTAACTAAATTATTGGCTGAAATCTATGTTTTAAAAAGAAAAGGAACAAAAAATCCCCTGATGTAGTAGCTCTGACAGAAAGAAAATGTGGGAGATAGACATGCACAACCTTGTCTTGAAAAGTTGGACGTGAGACGATTCATGGACCAAGAAGAAATGGGCTACTAAACTAAATTCAGACAACAACAGAAGAGTCATAATAATATGTTTGCTATGCAATCTTCATGTACCACACTCACAAATTACAACTTAAATGATCGTCATAGATCAGAATTAAACAAAAAGAGAAGAAAAGAATAAATAGTAATAATAATATCCGGAAAATGAATTACGATTCAAATTTGATCTCAATCAGTAATTAACAGCTTAGTTAGAGCAGATTTGACTGCCGAAACTTGACTAGTAGTAGTCATGGACTCCTTGCTTGTGTAGACAAGATGATGAACTCAACGGCCTTTTGGATCCATGATCTGGGAAAACACAGCACTGGGTGTTAATCCATCAGAGTCTTCACTTGCCAAGCTCCTACCACCAATGCTCATACTCATGCCAGTGATGCCACTGCTCTTGGAGTCAGTCACATCGCCATCATCAAAACCATCAGTAGCAGCAGGGTCCTTCTTCCCTTTAGGTTTAGAATCCGTGTACAATGAGGAGGGCTCATCCTCATCCTCAGCGTTCATTCCCTGGCCACTCTCCTCTGCACTCTCCTGAAGCTGCAAGGCGAATTCGAGGTTCCACAGGACATCCCCCATGGATGGCCTCTCAATGCCCTGGTCCGCCACGCACTTCATGGCGGTCTCGGCGAACTTCCTGAGGCACTCCGGAGCGATCTTGCCCTTGAGGTGAGGATCAATGATGTGATCAAGGATGCCTTTCCTGTAGCAATGGGGTGCCCACTCAGCCAGGCTCACTTGCTCCTTGGCAAGGGTTGGGTTCAGAGCCGGGCGAGCACACAATATCTCAAACAGAACCACACCAAACGAGTAAACATCGGACTTATCAGTCAACTGCTGCCTCCTGAAGTATTCAGGATCCAAGTAGCCAAAACTACCCTTGACCACAGTGCTCACGTGAGTGTTATCCAATGTTGGGCCCGTTTTTGACAACCCAAAATCAGCAACCTTTGCCACCCACTTGTCATCCAGCAAGATGTTTGTTGTCTTGACATCGCGGTGGATGATGGTGTGCTTAGCACCAGTGTGCAGGTAATGCAGACCCCTAGCAGCTCCAATGCATATCTCAAGCCTCTGCTTCCATGGCAGGGGAGGCTTCTGTGTCTTGTACAGATGCTCGCGGAGCGTCCCGTGCGCCATGTAGTCATACACAAGGATCATCTCGGTGTTCTCTTCGCAGTACCCAATCAAGGAAACAAGATGACGGTGCCTAAGCTTGGAGAGCATCTCAATCTCAGTTTGGAACTCATGAATACCTTGCTCAGAGAGAGGGTTCCCACGCTTAATTGCCACTTTGGTGGTGCCACCGTCAACCTCTCCCTTGTAAACCTTACCAAATCCTCCAACACCAAGGAGCAGGGCCTCATCGAAGTTGTTCGTGGCCGCCTTGATTTCGGCGAAGGAGAAATGCCTGCAGAGGTTTGATGGCAGAGAGGATGCAATGCTGCCGGTGGTGTTGGTCTTGGCAGAGGCAGCGGAGTGTGAATTGCCATAGAGAGAGAGGAGCCAACCAGACGGGCCTTCACTCTCACCAACAGAATCCTTTCCATGACCCCTACGGCGCAATGCAGCAACACCAAACAGTCCAACCACAAGCAACAGCACAAAACCCCCAGCAACACCTCCAGCAACGACTGCAGCTGCTGCATGACTCCTCGATGATTTTCTTGCAGATAACCGACCCAACGAGGGGTCAATCTTCTCTTGCACAGGAGGAGGATCAGGGTTGGGCCCTGCGAGGCTACCCTTAGAGTCGTTAATCCTGAAGACCTCGAGCCCATTCAGGATGGCATCGTAGTACTGAGGCTTGGAAGCCGTGTTGGGATGGAGGTCAAGCCAGAGGTCCTGCCTGGGTTCCTTGCCATCAGGAGCAGGAACAAACACAACATAGTCCTTGTGCACGGGAACCCCATTGGAGTGGGAAAGCCCCAAGCCCTCCTGCTGGGCCCAGGCAATAACATCAGCAGCCTCCTGAGCAGTCTGGTTATTGAGGAACACATCAAACACCCTCTGATTGATCTTGGTGATGTTGGTGGATCCCTCACAAAAATGCAGCCTCACCAGATAAGAGAACCCAGAATCCACGCCCAAGATCCATGTCAAGTTGTACTTCACATTCACCTGATAACTGGGACCCATGGACCTTGCGGTGGCATACACATCGAGCGGGGCAATGTAACTGGGCGTCCCGGAGGGTACTCGATCTTCACCGCCGGATCAGCAGGTTCCGTGACTCCGTAGGCAGCGCCGTAAAGATACCCGACATCATCGTACCATGTCCTGAACAAGCCGGTGTCGTGGGAGGGGGAGATGACATTGCCGCCGACGTTGAGCCTGTAGACATTCTCAAGCGCGGTGGTGTTGTCGATGGGGAAGGGGGTGTCGGGGCCAACATTCACGGTTGTTCCGTCGGTGGAGCTGTAGATGTCGGGCATGGACACCACCTCGATGCCGTTGACGAAAGCATAGGTATCCGGAGAAGAAGGTGTGAAAGTCACGCTGAGCTTGTCGCCGTCGACGTTGATGGAATATTCCTTGACGATGGTGGCGTAGTTGAGGCCCGCGGTGGTGAGAGCGGCGCTGAAGTTCTTGAGTAGGGTGTAGGACTGGGCGGTGACGGCGAAGACGGCGGAGGAGGCGTTGAGGCCGGCGTAGGAGGAGGAGTAGAAGTGGAGGCGGAGGAACTTGCGGCCGGGGGCGACGGGGAAGGTGTAGGTGAAGGGGGAGTGGGAGAGTCGGGCGTTCATATAGGGGACCTGGGAGACGGCGGGGTCTTGGGTGGCGGCCTGGGACGTGGTGGAGCCGGCGGAGGAGGAGGAGGCGAAGAACTTGGAGCCGATGTCGGAGGTCCATTTGCGGGAGTCGGTGTCGGAGCCCTCCTGGGGGCCACCGCAGTTGAGGAGGATGTTATCGGCGGGCTTGTAATCCGCAGCTGTAATGAGCTGAGTGGAAAACAACAACAAGAAGAAGGATGACATGCAGAGAATGAATGGGTCACACAGGTTGAGGTTCAGGTTCCTCATGATGGTGATTTGATGTGATGAATGTCCGAAAACCAGAAGCTCTTTTTTTTTTCCGGTTTGGTTTTGGGGAGTTATGATTTAGCAGCCTTCAAGATGAAGGTGTTAGATTTGGGGGAAAAGATCTGGTTTTTAGATGAGAAAGGAAAAGAGGTGATGTGGGTGGGTGGCTGAAAGTTGAAGCCGGGCCACGGTTTCCAAAAACAAGCAGAACCCACTGAAAATGGGAAAAGATAAAGGAAATGTTTTGGATGAAGTACTAGCTCTAGACCCGTGAAGAGAGTGAGATCAGGAATCAGGAATGTGACAATTCTCAAGACATTGTGGGAAAGAGGAAGGAGCAAGAGGAAATGTGAGCTGTACAGAGAAAAGGGTGTATATATATATATATATATATACTCCCACCACAATAAAAGAGAAGGGGAAAAAAAAGAAAAAGAAAACAAGAGCAGCTGAAGGGAGGCGAATGATATCTGTTCTGGGGAGAGACAGGAGTCTTCCTTGTTCCTTTCCTTGGAAAGAAGGATACAAAATGGAGCTCTAAATACCACATAGTTTATCCAAAAAATATATATGGTGAAATTTACGATGAACTTCTTATTTTAGGTTCAATATGAATCTATTATTAATTATTGGATTAAACAATCAATAAAAATGATAGTTATTCAATAGTTAATAATAAGAGGTTAATGATAACCTAAATATTTAAGTCTACCTTATATATATATATATATTGCATATGCCAAGGTGAAGTACTACTAGTGTACGACTTAACAGGTTGTTAGATTCAATTTAAGGCGGTTACTTACTTGCAGATGATGGTCAATGTCATCTGGTACAATAGCAATTAACTACATTTTCAAAATGTAGTTAAATGAAACTAAATATGTGACTAAACAGCCACACACTCTACAATCCTCACAGTCTCCCTCCTCCGCCACCACTCCCCCACCTCCGCCACCAACCACCTGCTCCCCCTAACAACAACCACAACAACAACCCTTCCAACCCCTTCCACAATAGCAACAACAACACAAACAACAACATAGCTGCCACTTACAATGGTGCCTCTTCCTTGTTGAAACCATGCGGGTTCCCCACCACTAACTCCTCCTCCACCACCAAGAAGAAGAGGGGCCACCCAAGAAGTACTCTCCCAATGGCAACATTGCCTTGGGCCTCACACTCATGCTGAAGATCAGTTCCAACTCATTGTCGCAATCACTCTTCGTCAGGCCACGTTGCTTAGCTTCTCGTCGAGCCTTCAACGGTGGATGACAGTTGCGGTGGATGACAGCCCTGCGGTGGCGGATTTTCCACGGTGCAGGAGCTAGAGCCACTTAGCGAGCATGTACTCCACCTTCTTCCATGGCGAAACGTGCATGCCTTTCTTCTTCAAGCTCTGCTTCACCACCTGGGAACCGCAGATACGACTTGACAAAGACAATATGATTTTCTGACGAAAATGTGTGGAAGAGACTGAAGGATCACCTTGTATGTCCCGTCGATCAAGCAATCTCAATTCGATTGGAAGTCGATATCGATTATCAACCTCTCACCTTCCACAATCACATTGTTGTATTCATATTCACCTAAATCAAAAATCACAACATTCAATTATTGTTTCCATTTTAAATGAAGATTTTCGGTGATTTTTTATATTATTATTATTTACGAGAAAAATAGTACCAGGGGGATATGATGGAGTTTGTCCCATTTGGATTTGCAAATGGAAGAATGATAGCCAAGAGAAGCAAGGCTTTCGTGATGATCTTTCTCAAATCATCTTTTCACTTGTAGACCTTCCTGTTCTTCTCAACGATCTTCGATGTGTCAGCTAAGAGGAGGGAGGCGATGGCGGGGCCATGATGGAGGGTGGGTAGGAGGAAGGGTGGGTCCCATGTCGACCATGATGTTAGGTGATTGCTAGTGGTAGGGAGGTAGGGGAGGGAGATTGTGAGGATGGTAGAGTGTGTATGGTTGTTTAGCCACATGTTTAGTTTCATTTAACCACATTTTGAAAATGTAGTTAATTGCAACCATACCAAATGTAGAGTTAGGTATGTGGGTTGGTCCGTTTTATAAATGGCTTCAATATACACTCTTGCGTCCGCTCGCATAAGCCCGCGCAAGCCCATGGACCATCCTTTCGCATAAACCTCACAACTCCTCAAACCCAAAACACACTCAGAACTCTTAGACCTAAAAAAAAGAAGAAGAAGAAAGAAAAACCTCATAACTCAAAAGAAAGAACCCCATTGGCTCAAGACCAAAATCACCAAAACCAAAACAAAAAAACTCAATTAGTTGAACAACCTTAGATCTAAACGCCCACAAGCTATAGGCCACACAAAAAATCACAATCTCATAAATGAACAAAAAAAAATTGAATATACATAAGAAGATTGGTGCGGTGGTGCTATTGTGTGTTAACATCTTGGTGATGATGGCGTCTCCACTTGTAGGTGAAACGAAGCGGATGGCGGTGGGCAAGAGGATGACGAGGCATCGTGGTCGCTGACGGCGGGGGACACGGTGGTGTGGGTAGCAAACAATGTTGATGAAAGACAATGATGCATTTGCTACACTTTATAGTTGATAGAGAGATTTTACTTTAGTGATTGTGACTTTGGCGATTGTGTGACTTGAGAGAAAACAACTAGAGTTGAGAGAAGGGGTTTCTTTCTTTTTTTGTCAAAGAGCATTTCTTTCTTGGGGTATTGACTAATGAGAAAGGAGAATGAGGGTATGAAGGGAATCAGAAGGTGTTGGACTACTGGCTATCTAGTGCTTGGGTTTTTGTTTTTTGTTCAACTATGAGTTGCTATGGTTGTCACTTATCACTGATAAGGTGGTATACTATATAACTTATATTTAGGCCTTTAAAAGAAAAAAATTATACGAGCTACTATCTATATTGGGTAGCTTATTTTAATCTAAGAGTGAAAAAGCCCACGGATTAATGGACTAAAAATTTTCTAGTCCATTTATGTGAAATTGTGGGTAAATATATTCTGCGAATCGTATATACTCAACTCTAACCAGATGGAATTGAGTATTAACTGTATGTGAGTATCCACCTCAATCTAATATTTATTGTGGCCACGGGCCATAACAAAAATTAATATTGTCGTAATAATGCTACACACTACATAGTAATCGCAATTCTACATATATTACTACCATCTCATAATTTTACTACAATTTTAGTTAAAGGAAATAATTGCATTGGAGTATCATATTTTAGCGTCTAAATAATTTTATAGTTGCATTATTTATTTTCTGATAAAGGAGTGGTTTTATTACATTTGGATTTGGATCGACTGACTAATTATAGTATGTGTGAGACAGTAGTAAAATGGCATGTTATGGTTATGCAGCATCCATCAAGCACGAATTGCCTGTCTGTCAGTCACTCACTCACTCACCACGTCATTTGCAAATAGTATTGGCATAGCAGGAGCGGCAAGGTGGATTTATTTGACTTGGGTTTGACAAAAGGGAGGAGGTTAGTGCTGCTGTGCTAATGCTGGGACGGGAAAGACGGACTTGACCTGACCTAGGCGCGGTGCGGGGGGCGTGTGTTTGTGTAGTTCTACTGTACTAGTATTCATTCATTGAGAGGAGAGGAGAGAGAGAGAGGAGGTGAAGATTGTATTGATTGGGTGACAGACAGACAGACAGACCAGTTTTGCAGGCAGTATCAGTAAGCATTAAACTGCCAGCTACACACCACACACTACACACAAGCCCAGCCCAGGCAGCAACAAACGCGCTTTCCTACCTCCCATTCCCATACATCAGAGAGAACCACAGAGCTAAGAAGTGAGGTATAGGCCTACAGCTACTAGGCATTACGCAAGCCATGTGGGTTCCCTCGATTGATTGCTGTGCCATTTTGGGTATATTGACCCACCCATAACAACCAAAACAAAAAAGGTGCTTCATTGTTGTTAAGCTTTTTGGTAAGGCCCACACGTAGATTTCAAGTGTGTTTTGGGCCTATGGCCCTCTTTTCTTGTAACACCACCCCTCAACTGCTGCTGCCGCTGCTCAGTATCATCCCCAATCCCAAACTCACCGGCCAGCACCATGGCAGCGCCCCAAACCCAATTGTATGTATGCTGGTGAAGTTGTCGAAACAGGTATGTATGGCAAGTTTTTTCATTTACAGTCTGCAAGCATACAATGCTCCCTTATAAAATACGCATAATATAGTGTTTTCAAGGTCAAAATGTTGCACTTATTTGGGTTTAAGAAGGCTAATATTCTGATTCCAATTGTTTTCATTAATAAAAAACCACTTCTTTTTGCAGCTGGACTGCTTATGAAAGAGAGGACGGAATCTAGACCAATCCGGCCGTATCACCTCAGAGAAGCATATAGACGACTGAAGCTTGAAGGAAAAGTCTTTAAGAGATCGGGTCAAGGCTGTTCTGGTAAATGCTGGACCAAATATAGATTTACTTGATAATGTCACAGGTTTGCAACAGTGGCTTGTAGTTCTGGGCAGTAAAACTTTTTTTAGTACTCACTAACTTCATATCACTGGCAATGCATCCCAATCGATATCTTGTTGATTGAATGAATCAGTCAGTGTTACGAGGTAAATTTGGTAATCTCCCACGTTCCTTTCAAATATGAAATGCTCTATGGATATAGGCCACGACATCTTTTCTTTCTGCATTGACAAGTATAGCTGGGCCATGAGGGTTGTTGCCCGTGTAAAATAATTTGCACCACCTTACTGGGTTAAATGGGTAACTTGCTTCAAGTGGTTATGAGAACTAAAGAACAGCTGACTTTGATTAAAAAGACTTCTTAGTTAAGCTAAGGACCAGAGTAAGTTCCACGTTCGGCCTGAACTAACACAACTTAAATTGGAAATTAGCATTTTTCTATTTGATTTGCGATTTCTGTGAGTTGTATTGAGATTTTGTTGCTTGTTGCATTTGTTGGCTTCACAGATTATATTCCACATTCCATATAGCTACGAGTCACATATGCTCCCATCTTTCACCTTAGCTACAGGTAACATGATATAAGACATGTTTGGGTTGAGGTTTATTGAAGAGACAAGCTTAAATTTAAAACAGGTGTATAATGTTGAGCGATGAGGTACTAGTTCAGAAGCTGATAGTGACCAACAAATAACAAATCTTAGTCCAATGGTTCCCAAAGATGCAATCCAAATCTCTTCCGGAAGCCTAAGGTCCAGTTGTTGGCTTCAACACATACATTTTACAAGCATGAGGTTCTACAGTGGCAGTCATTTTACCCACGAATTCTCTCCCAATGTCTTGTGCTGCATGCATTAGGAGATAAATAGCAGCATCATTATCCAAAGTGTGATTGATAAAAAAAGGCAATGCGTGATAAATAATAAAAAGTCAATGAACAAAGAAAGGGCATGCAATGCTACTGAGTGGAAGACAAATGATGTATTATACTACATTATACCTCCCAAAGGTCTCTTGCTTCCACAGCAGTTGTAGGGGGAATACCAATGTCATCCCATTCAGCAGTGATGGCCTTGCGACGACGGCCTCGGTTAAGCAGGACAACAGCTACTCTGTATCCTGAAAGAGGACCTGCCCAAACCTGTTGAAAATACATTCCAATGATTATTTCATTTCTTTCTTATTCAACACTTGAAGAAATGGTCTATCCAAGCAAGAGCAATTTACCTCGAGATAACCTTGCATCCTAACCTTTTTACCTTGTACACCAAGTGGATCTGAGTCGGCAGGGAAAAAAAGAATTAACAACTTATATCAAAGTCCTTAACGAAGAATATACAACAGTAAGCAGGATATAACATGATGACACTTGTTAAGCATTACCTTGGTTTACAGCAATAACCTCCTTGTTTGATAATATCTCTTTCGTCTCACTTGTCATATTGCGAACATCACAGCCAATAAGAAGTGGAGCCTGCAATAATTCTTCTCTTCATGATATACTGATGCAGTGTATATTTGCTCTCTGTCTGAAAAAACTATATATTTTGAGGAAAACAATGATTGAGATCGATACTACCTTGGAAATGGCCCATAAACTGAAGTGAACAATGTATTCAGTTTTGTTCATCCCTCCATTCCCCACCTCGAGCATGTCGGGATCTTTTGATTTTTATGTAAAAGCACGACTCACTGTTAGATGAAATTCAAGAAGCATACTCACTGTAATCCACAGAAAAGAAAAGGTAAAGAAACTCTAACCATTCCAACCACCAGGTCTTGCAAAATCAGCATAAACTTCATTCATGTCTGCCCTTGAAAGCATGCTGCCAAAGAGAAATAGTTGCATTCAGTTAGTGCTAGAACAGACCAAGCCTTACCGCAATATAACTATTTGTGTTTTCAACAAACGAAATGCATCATTTTATTAACCTTTTCCAATCGTCAGTAATGTCATTAGTAGTTCTCCAGCTATTTCCCACTTGAGAACCCCATGTAGCGGGGTGCATGTCTCCCCTATTAAGCAACGCACATGTCATGTCATTAGAATAGAAGGAAGGACTTTACTGCAAAATTTAAATACCATCAACATTCTAAAAGCATATAGAAGGGTAAAAGTACCATTCACATAGCGAGAAGTAGATTGGACGGCCTGCCTTCATCAAAGCTCGGGTCATAATAGGGTATCTATGTATAAGAGCATAATAGCCTTTTTGAGTTTGAGTAGGATGATGAGATTGGAATATTTATTTATTTAAGATATAAAGCCAACAAAGAGAGCACAAAATGTTATGTCTTCTGTGGAAGTGAAATTACTGCTTTCAACTACCTAAGGATGGGCTTTATTCCAACATTGTCGCAATTGTCATACTTCAAATAATCAACACCCTGTTAGTAAAGCCAAATAACAGTTTTATTTAGTAAGTACCAGTTAACATGCACTTATCAAGCAAAAGGAATAAGGAAGTTTGAGAAACGGGCACGGCACAATGTTGTTTTATTTTATACCCATGATGCAAAAGTCTTGGCATCTTGATCCTCATGACCAAGTGAACCAGGCATCGTTTTGCTACAGGTAAAATACCTGCAAAATTGCCCCAACTGTTAACGACATAAAGCTAGCAGTTTGAACTTTGTGACAAAGAAAGAACATGTGACTAAATTGTTTAAATGGTTTGGCTAAGTGTTGCACCCTGCATCTGAATAAATGCCAAGCTTAAGACCCTTGCTGTGTACATAATCTGCAAGAGCTTTGATGCCTGAAGGAAATTTCGATTTGTGTGCTACCAGATTTCCCTGTAATAGTGTTTGGAGCAAATACTTTAATATTTAATGAAATAGATGTAAGGGGTTTAATGTGGAATAGAAATGAAATATATTAAAACTACAAAAACTATACCTTGTCATCACGAGCTATTTCAGCCCAGCAATCGTCTGCGATAAGTTATGGGGAATTGTGGATCAAGGATAACTTCCAGTGCTTATGACGTTTTGCTAAGTAAAAGGAGCAAGTATGAAAACTTGAAAAGAATTTGGTTTTTCTCGTACCTATGTTGACATAGGTGTATCCGAGCTTGGCAAGACCAGTAGAAACAAGTGCATCAGCTGAAAAACCATAATCAGATAGATGGTAGCGTTGAATGTCAACAGCTCTGATGATTTGATCATTTCAAAAGAAAGCAGAAGAAGTATGGCAAGGGCTAATAATGTTTTCAGCGAAAATTAAGAAAAATGTTGCTGATGCAGACCAATTTGGAAGAAGTTCCTAAATTTAGATGTTATGTACATATGCTCGTCACATAACATAATTAACCATATAAATGATGAGGTACCAGTTTCTCGGATAACTGTTTCATTTATTCGACAGTAAAAATGATTCCAACTGTTCCACCTGCATGAAAAGCAAATGAAATAACTGATCAGTATGATAAATCTTTTGATGCATGAACTTGGATAGACAGACATCAATCTAGTTCATTGCTACTACTGAATATCCTGCTCGGTTTAATCCTTTGGTTTACAAAGCTATAGGCTAATAAGAACAGAACAGTGTCATTTCATTGTAATATCAAATTATAGCACCACACTAAAACGAGGAATGACCCCATATTTATTAATGCAATTCGGCTTAGAAGATAACTTCTAAAGGAAACAATTATGGTAAAATAAAAATTGTTGAAGCAATTACTGCTTTGATAAATATGGGTGGGAATGGATAGCAAACAAAACTTTGCTATAATGCAACACTTTTTGCCATAAAAATTGTCACCATGGTTGGGCAGTATTAATGACCAAGGAATGTGGTGAAATTGCATATACACACACACACACACACACACACACACATCACCTACCCCATAGGTGGAGTGAGTCCAAGTTCATTGGCCAAAAGATTTCTCCTGAGTTTCTCGTCATTGAACCTAGTTAGCCTTGATGAAGCAGAAACGCTAGTAAATGGGCAAAGCACAAGGGTCATCACAGCCACAGCCACCAACATCTCTCTACCAAGAGTTATCTCCATTCTCACTTTAGCAACTACTGAGCTAGCTAATTGTGTTTGCTTCACACAGTGATCACACACGTACAGTTCCCTTCCGTTTGATATTACACATTTTTTAGCCTTAAATTAAGGATTGGGCTAGTAGCTAGAGCCAAGAGCTGTGTATTTTCATTTTCAAATTTAAATTTTAAGATTAACTTTTTGAATAAATCTCTATAACAAAGGTTCAAATTTCAATTGATTCGCACGATGATCGGAAAATACAGTTAATTAATAGTAATACCTCCAACAGAAAACCTTTCTACACCAATGACGAGTGTTGATAATATATTCATTCAGCTTCACTGTATAAGCATAACGCGCGCAACCAAATCTAAATGAAGTTTTTTAATTTTTATGAAAAACAAAAATAGATTTAACCTTTCCCATATTAGAAATTCTAATATTACTCGACACTTTCGTAAAATTAATCATTTACAGTTTTGATAAATAATAAATAACGGACAAGGCTCGTTGCTGTAATTTGGTTTTGGCAGCTGCACTGTTTCTTCATTGAGAATAAGCAAGCACCTTGGGGATAGTTGTATTCTTTTTGCATTCTGCGTAGGACTGCCTTATGGGCCTTGTCCCTTGTGGACTTAACGAAAAGCAGAGAACACACATCGTCATTGTCATCATTCATCGTCATATAATAATAAATGTGATCTCAAAGCAACTTAACTTGGATCTTAACCAAAATGAACAAAAGGGAACTAGGATTATTAAATCTGATTGTGAAGTGAGTGAGGCTTCCATCAAGGATTTTCTGACTTTGGGACAAACTCTAGTCTCTAGTAAATGAAAATAAAAAGCTGTAAGAACAAACCATGTCTTTGTGCACAAGCAAACGACAGATTCGTGTATTCATAACTTGGGAACAAGGACAGCTGCCAGCAGAAGCTCCACCAAATCCAATAGGTCCAAAGAGAAAACTGCTGACTTTGGAGGGAGGCAGGCTTATATATATATATATATATATCTTGGCCTTCTCAGAAAATATCACAGGTTGCTGGTAAAGTACAAAGTGTCACAAACGACATTGATCGATATGCTTGCATAAGATATGCAAAGCGTGCCAATTCACACCGGCCATGACTTCATTTGCTGTTTTGTTGTGATCATCTCATCTCCACCTATTTTCTCCTCCTCCTCCTCCTCCTCCTCATCCAAGTAGTTTCCAATTTTACCAGAGAAGAGAAGAGACAGCTACATGGACTCAACACACAGCCACAGGTATGGCCTTTTGTTTTCTACATATATTGTATAAATGCTAATCGTCAAGTGAAGTCCTTCAAGAAATGTATCTGATGGATGGAGACATCACATCCTGAATTGATTGTAAAGACACTGTTTTAGATAAGGGGTGATTGATTGACTGGGTGAGAGTGAGATTATACCACGTGTATATGTATATGTATATGTATATGTATATTTGTGATGATCTTCAAATTATATGGTTCCTAGAACTCCCTAGCTATACCCCAAATTCTGGTTTTGTGGAACCCACTTGAGCGTACCTTAGGAGTTAGGACTGACATATTTGCAACTTTACTCCTACCCTTGAATTGTCTATCCATTGCTTAACAATTAAATGGAATGGAAGAGAATAATAGAATGTAAGCCTTTTCTTCGCTTTAAAGCTAGATTAGAAGAAACATGATCTCAACTTGCACACTACTCTTCTGTCTTTGATCCACTTCTTTGGTACAATACTTAGGATGATCACATATATAATATGGTCCAAAACTAAAAGAGCATGGACACAGTGGCTTGGTAACACCTATGGAGAATCACAAGAGATTTGGACCACGTATTATTATTTCCTTGATCCTTTTTCTGATCCTTACTCAAAATTTAAGTTCAACTGCGTTTGATAGCAGTGAGTATGAAGAATGGGAAGGCATTGAGAATGAAGCCAAAAGTCATATAGTCCATTCTATCTTAAGCTTCAGGTATGTATTAGTACAGTACTTAGCCAGAGAAACATGTCATGTCTTAGGTTTGACAATGCATATGCTTCCTTCCTTGTTTGTTTTTTTCTCTTTACTTGGGCACATATATATATGGTTTTGATTTTCTTGGTCTAAGGAGTGAAATGGGAGACGTGGAAGAAGATGAATGGCAGATGGTGCAAACAAAGGGAAACCAATTTGTTGTGAACGGCCAGCCTTTCTATGTTAATGGATTCAACACTTACTGGCTGATGGTATTTGCTGCGGATGAGTCCACCAGAGGAAAGGTCACTGAGGTGTTCAAGCATGCATCCTCAGTGGGCATGACTGTCTGCAGGACTTGGGCCTTCAACGATGGCCAGTGGCGGGCCCTTCAGAAATCTCCATCAGTTTATGATGAAGACGTATTCAAGGTGCTCCTTAACTAACTGTTTCTTATTTCCAGTGCTTTCTATATACTAGTTGAGTTGACTTCTTTGATCACCTGTTTGTCATTGTTGTGCAGGCTTCTTGTGATTACTGATTTTTATATGATGATATATCCAAACTTGTAGTTATATGTGCAGCTAATGGTATTCCTTCCTCATGTTACTTAACTCTATTGCTGGAATCGCAGGCCCTGGATTTTGTGGTAAGTGAAGCCAAGAAATACAAAATCAGGCTCATATTATCATTGGTTAACAACTGGGAGGCTTATGGTGGCAAAGCACAATATGTCAAATGGGGCAATGCTGCTGGCCTTAACTTGACCTCTGATGATGACTTCTTCTCACATCCAACTCTCAGAAGCTACTACAAGGCCCATGTTAAGGCAAGTTCCTCTGATTTGGTTACCTGCATTTGGACACTGGAAATGAAGCATGTTGTTCGTGATGTGATGCAATGATCCAATACCAACAAATTTACCACCACTTTCTGTCTTGTCTTTTTTATTCCTCAAGACTAATGTGGTTCCAATTGTGTAGACGGTACTCAACAGAGTTAATACATTCACAAACATCACTTATAAGCAAGATCCAACAATTTTTGCTTGGGAACTGATGAATGAGCCTCGGTGCATCTCAGATTCATCAGGTGATACGTTACAGGTTTGCCCCTCCAAAACTAAAGCTTTCCAAGAAAAGAAGACAAAACAAGATCTATGGTATTGGAAAGAAACTATATAAAGCAGTTTGTGGTATCATATGATCACAGCATACAATTGCATTCAAGTAATCAGTACTTTCAATGGTACCACACCTTACACTCATTTGAATATGTTTTAGGAATGGATAAAAGAAATGGCATTCTATGTGAAGAGCATTGATACGAAACACCTAGTGGAGATTGGGCTTGAAGGATTTTATGGACCCTCCACGCCTCAGAGAGTTCAGTTCAACCCAAACTCATTTGCTCAACAGGTTGGAACAGATTTTATCAGGAATCACCAGGTTCTTGGCATCGACTTCGCTTCTGTTCACATGTATCCAGACTCTTGGTAAGCTTTCTCAATGATAACCGAACTTATGCCAAGTGCCAACCACATTTACACAAACTTAAATCATATTCATACGCATTTGCATACTGGTGCACTCTATTATATAAATATATTATATTTTCTTTAACAATGTATTATGCCACACACATTTCTTGTTTGCTTCACCAAGCTTCTAGTTTCTAACATGCACACATTTAGCCATGAATATGACATTTTTCTGACCAAGAAGTAATCACCTGGTTGAAGGATTTCACAATCAATTGCTGATACCCATCTCCCATTTATAAAGTCTTGGATGGAAGCCCACATAGAGGATGCCGAAAAGTACCTTGGAATGCCCGTTATTTTTGCTGAGTTTGGTTTATCTTCAAAAGATCCTGGCTATAATTCAACATACAGAGACACCCTTATAAACACTGTGTATAAGACCATCCTAAACTCCACAAAGAAAGGAGGTAGTGGGGCTGGAAGCCTTTTGTGGCAGCTCTTTCCTGAGGGAACTGATTACATGGATGATGGATATGCGATTGTACTCTCAAAATCTCAATCCACCTCAAGCATTATATCCCTTCAATCCACAAGGCTTGCCCTGTTCAACTCCTTGTGTTCTAAGAAATGCCTATGGAGTTGTAAGAAGAAAAACATGATTGAGAAAATAATCTATCACGACGAACTCTAACACCGTATGTGGAAACTTGCCAAATATGATGTTATGGCCATATAAACATGCTTGTCTAGCTCGTAGCGGATGCAAGAGTATCAACTTCAGTGTGAAAGTGATACTAGAAACAAAGTAAAAGGGTGGAGATTCACCATCCTATTCTGTTTGTTTAATGTCAATACTGTCTTTTCCTTTGGTTACAGTCGATAGTGCCTTTTACTTTGTGTTATGACATTTGCGGGGTAACTGGTAATATAAGCGAACATTCTAGTTGTCAAGTACAATCGTTCTTTTATAGAAAACAACTCGTTTGAAAGCCATAAGAAGCACCACTTCATACAAGAACACTAACTCAAATGAAAGTGCCATATGGAATTGAATAAATAATCTCATCCTCGATGTATGTTACTTTCATATAACAAGTAATATAACATAAATCAAAATGTCAATAGATTTGCTGCTTCGCTTAGCTCTATATCTTTGTTTCAAGCCGTAATAACCCAAAGTTATGGTATTACACGCAAGGTGCTGCAATTAAGCGAGCAGACATCTCTTGTAGAAAGAAACAAAGGGAGAATACTGATTTAAGTTCTTACACTCACTAAGTGCTCCTGCCTGAGTTTTCTGTCATATAGATTACAAGAAAGATATAAATCTATCGGCAGCAGTATCTCTTTCCTTCTGTATGATATAAATTTCCGCGGGCTTCCTGTGTGGCTGAAATTATGTAGAAAGTATCCCTCTGATTTAAACTTGGAGGGGAAAACCAAGCAGAGGGGAGAAAATTGAACAAAATCTTATAACTGATGGCTGTCAACTCATAAGTTAGGTGGTCTTGCCGACAGACACCTTTGAATTCAAATGTGCTCCTCCTGATGGAAATAAATATTTTGAAATGATATTAACAGACAGAGCTTCGCCGAAAGTCGAAAAGTGATATGGTTCTCACACAACGAAAGAACCAATATAAATAGGTAAACCATCCATGACATATTATCAGAAAATGGGGAGATATACTCACATAGATAATCTGCTCACTTCCTGCTCAAGCTTAATTTTGAGAGGACAGCAGCTGCCTGATCACCGCCCAGAAGAAAATAAGGGTGTCGCAAAGCAGCGGCAGCAGATAAACGTCCTCTTCTCAGGTAACCTCTCTCTGAGATAAGCTTTGTAGCTAAGTCCCACCCTCTACCAGATTCACTATCCAGAATTTGGAAGCCAGGCCTGAGGCGAGTATAGTCTCTCCATTTTTTCAAGTTATATCCACAGGTTTTTATTTCCAAATTGAAATTCTTCAAAGCAGAAGCAGACCTTAGTGCTGGTATTGCCATTTGCAGGAGTACAATCCCAGCCGAATACATATCAAATAGATCAGGACTGTTTAACTGCGACAATAATCAGATAACTCCACTTTAGCTCTTCCAGTACAAAATATATATGGTTATATAACAGATAGGGGAGAGTGGCTATTTAAGTAATACAATTAACATATCAACTACTCTTAGTTAATGTTCCTAAATTATAAATATCTTCACAAGGAGTTCCTACATTGTAGTTGACCAAAGAATTCAGTTGTCTGTAAAGAGATCTGAGCCAATATACTGCTTCAAGTCTGTAGTATATATTCATAAATACTTAAAAACTGATACACCTACTGAAGAACTTTCACTTTGACTACATGACCAGGGTATAAGCCATAAAACCTGCCACAAGATTGGTGAAAGGAAAGCTGCAATTGGCTCTGGTGGAGGACTTGGTGTTTCTTCTGGGAGTACATATAATTCTGGGGGACAGTAGTCAGGATCCAAAAGGGTACGGTTGGGAACATAATTCTTCCCAATCCGCAGGTCTGTTGCAGCACCAAAATCAATGAGTTTAATCTGACCACGTTTAGTAACCACTAAGTTGGCTGGCTTTACATCCCTGTGAACAATGCCTGTGTTGTGAATTTTCTTAAGAGACGTAATAATCTGACGCATTATTTGCTTGATAATCAATGCATCTCGTTTAGATGAGTCTACACCTTGCAAGACACGTCCAAACATGATGGATTCTAAGTTTGAAGGAAAGTTGCGTTCTTTCATGTAATCAGCAAGAGTACGATCTCCCTGTGACATTGACAACCCTTTACTTAATGTAAAAGTAAATGAATGATTAAGCCAGACTAAGATGATAAATTTAATTTTTCTGTCATTTCAAGATAACACATGACACTAGCCAGGAAAAATAGTTATAAAACTTCAGACAGTTAGTGCATGCCTAGGTGATCTAAGGCTATTGTCTATGCAACAGAAATATTAGCCAGAGCACCTCAAACTTCCAAACAAGCCATTTTCCACCTTTTGTGAACAGTGAATTTGTTTTATCAGCTACAAAACTTCCAAGGAACTCAGCACATGTTTCGGGTGCTGCTCTAGAGAGCCTGTAATTGAACCACTCCTCATACTCTCCAAATTCTTCAGCCCCTTCAATTTCAACCTTCACCTGCACGTGCCATCAGTCAACTGCTGAATGTTTTTTATAGCCTTTCTAATCAAAAACAGAAAATGGGAAGGTAGTAGTAAATCAAGTGTTACTTCAGACATGATAATTAGCAAGTCAGTGCACAAGTATGTAGTATACCATCCACCCAGAAAAGAAGGGAGTTCAATTTAAATATTTGTGAATTAATATATCTTTTGATCATCAAAATAAGAATTTGTAAAGATAGGAGAAGAACACAGAACAGAAGGATCATGAATCCTCCCAAAGCCAAGAAAACAAGGGGAGAAGGATATAAGAAGAAATATTCATGAGCTCAAGAGTGCTGTATGTTGAGGTAGAGTTTGAGGACTGAAAATTCTGCAATTGGGCTCTAATTAAATACCTCCAGGAGACCTTTCATTCATTTCTTCTCCCACAACCTTGAAAGTGAGTAAACAAAAAGTGCTCAAGAGTTGATGGAGGACATTCAAATATGATCCATCTATCAAATCAAAAAGACCAATACCGGGGTAAAATTAAGGCAAGTAGCCAAGTACTATTTTCCCATGGTCTCTAAATTAATTCAACGCAGGGAAAACATGATTGGTTCTGTTTTACGTGATAGATTGAACAGGCCAACTAAGTGCTGACAGATTAATCAGAATATGTTCACATCAAACTTACTTAGCATAGCAGTGAACGAACACATTCACACTTGTTACATTAATCAAACGCAAACCAAAAGACGCAGGACAAAAACAGGGGAACAAACATTTGCAGCACAATGGGGTACAGGTAGGTGTGAGCAAAGAGTGTGAATTGAGCTCAAACAAAGCATAAAAGCCATGAGAAAGATCATTGTTCTTTCTATTTAACCAGTTCCAACAGCCAACCCCCATTGGCCAATGAGACATTGGATGAGTGAAAAAAATTCGGAATCGATATGTATGTACCTTCTTAAGAATGACTTTATCCTTAGATTTAGCAACCAAAGCTGCCCCCTTGCCTCTTCCCCTCTTGCTCTGCTCCGTCTTATCTACATCCACATTCTTTGGGACCAAAACACCAGAGTAAACAACACCAAATGACCCTTCACCAAGCTTTTCTCCAACGAGAAAATCACTCCTCTTGAGGTTCCTCCTCCCGGATAAACTGTCGAAACCAAGCTGAAGAGGGGCCAGAAGGTATGCATCAATGGCACCAACAAGGACACCTGGCCTTGCAGTCAAGTAAATCCAACTCAGCCCACCAAACACCACCAGCCCCCACCTCTGCATGTCTGACAGGTCTTGAGTTACTCTCTGAAACTGCACGAGCCCTGATTGGAGAACAGGAAGCTGGTCCAAGCCAACAGTGTTCTCCAACAAACCTCTTGACATGTCGTCAAAGAATGCATTGCACTTTGCAGTGTTGCTCCTGAAACGGCTTGTTAAGAAAGAAACGTCACCGCTTGAAGTGGTGAGTCTATGTTTATGAGGAGCAGAGAAGCAGATTGGCATCTGCTTATGTTGGATTGTGCTGGCAGTTGCAGTTGAAGAGAGCAGAGAAGAAGCCATGGCATTCATTCATTCATTCATTCATTCCAAATAGAGCAAAAGCAAAAGCAAATGCAAATGGTCTGCCAACTTTAGTCTGTTCCTGATCTCCTCAGAAACCACAAGTAACGTCAGCAGAGGTGGCTCTTTTGCTGCCACCTGTTCCTCCTCACTTTATCCACGGTTTCTTGGTCCAAAATTCAGGCCTCACTAGATATGAAATCGAAACTTGAAGGCCCAAAAGTGGTTTGAATTTAGGGCCTAATATTGATATTGATATATGACTTTTTTTCAGAAAAAAATAATTAGTTTATCCCGTAAGTATAATTATGTTTATTTTTTATTTACTCGCAAAAGTATATAATTTTATTATCTGTTAATTAGAAATGGAATAAATATGTGAAACAATATGTTATCACCGGTTGCAAATATTCCTTTGGAGAAATGTTTGCATATATATATATATATATATATATATATATATATATATATATATCAAAAAGAGAAGTGATTTTGTATGAGAATGAGAGGAGAAAATTGGTTAGATCTTGTACTAATAGTCATGATTAAAACCTAAATTTTAATTTTAATCATCCATATATGGTCATACAACCAATTTAATCATCTCACTCTCATATAAAATCACTCTTCTCACTAAATGCATCCCATATATATATATATATAAAAGAAGAGGATCAAGTGAGATGAGTGATTTTATATAAGAGTAAGAGGAATAAATCTCTAGTAAGATCTTGCATTAATGATTAGGATTAAAACTTAAAATCATGTGATATTTTTAAGTGATCATGTACCCTTTAATAATTTTTAATAACCACTCATAAATAATTATAGGGCTCAGATTTAATTTTATCACTCTCATATAAAACCATCACTCTCACTAAATACATCCCCATATATATATATATATATATATATATATATTCGTGTCACATAAAAAAAATGAAAATGCTAAACTTTTGACTACAACTGAATAATAATACGAAATTATTAAATATGAGCTTCAATTTGTAAGAACCTCGGTAAATCTGAATGTTATTAAATTTTCTTAATATTAAGAAGCTAGCTGTTAATCGAAGGCTAGAAAATTACTAAATTACAAATGGTGGTTTTTTTTTATCCACAAAAAAGAAAGAAATAATGGTAGGATATATATATATATATAGCAGTGGGGCGGCAGTGGCTATGGCCGATGATATTGAACTGAAAAAGATAAAACATATGTAAATATATATTTCACTTAACAAAATATTTGCATTGCCTGCCATGGGAACATGCTAATTAAGAGAAATACTCATGTGCATTAAGAGTAAAAAAAATATTTATTTTTATCGATTTATTAATTGACACATTAATTTTATTTACTATTATCTTTCATTTTCTTATATTTTTAATATAAGACTTATATGTCAACCAATAAATAAAATAAAATAAATACTCTAGTTTTCTTTCACTTACAGAATACTTAAAAGTTTCCGTGAATTAAAGCAATCTCGCTGAATGAAACTACAAAGTCAGGAAAACTGCACGTGTTTTGTTTTCTGACGTGGAATATTGCACGTGTGTTGAAAGAACATACATGTGTTGGTTAATCTGAACGCATATGATATGGCATGGTAGAGTGTGTGTGTGTGTGTGTGAAGAAATAACTAACAAGAAATTCTAGAAACGAATTGAAAGAGATCAGGTGAAGGAGAGTGAGGTGTTACGCTACTTATGTTTGTGAGTTGTGAATGATCCATGCATGAGGAGGCTAAGCTGAGCTGATGAGGCGAGGAGGGATTGGTGGTTCCCCGCTCATGTCTCCCAAATTCTGTCTTGCAATTACATCAATACAAATCAAAACAACAACGAACAAACACCCTTTCCTCTTTCTATTTTTCCAGTCTCTTCCTCTTAACCAGCTCCCTTTGGGGTTGGACCCAACACATTGCAAAACTTTAATATTCAGATATTCATTCATATAATATATCATATATTCATTCGTGTATATATATATATATATCCATCATTCGTTCATATATATTCTCCCCACTTCCACCTTCCTTAATTCCCCTTCTTCCATGCATTCATTCCAACCCCTAACATAACTTGTCATACCCTCTTCCCTCTTCCCTTCTCATTCCCCTTCCAACTATCCATTTCTTCATTTCAGGTACACCTATACTTTCATGATTTTCTTCCCCATCTCTTTCTTCAATGCATTATATCTGTTCTATTCAATCTCTTGCCATTTCAAGCTTTTGCCTCCTTAATTTTATTTTTTAATTCTTTTGGTCAGGAAGCTTGCTTGTTGGGTTCCTGCAAATAGGAAAGGAAGGCTTGGGAGGGGGAAGGGGACGGAGGAGGGAAGAAGCATCATCATATGGTGAATGCAATATAATGACACCAACTTGGGTTTAAAAGGTTTGAACTAACTTTCATGTCCCAATAGGCCTCTCTTCCTTTCCTCCGATATATCCTTGTTACAAATAAAAAATGAAATATATACGAGACTGAGTGATTATTCTCCAATGTTCTTGGATGGATCCTTCTTTGGTGATTTGTCACCATCCCATGCACTGAAGAGAGTTTCCATTAATGGATGCCCCGCGCCAGGGATCGTGGAGTGCAATGGAGCTGCATGTTCCCAATGCCCCTCTGCTGCCCTTGGAAATATCTCAAGGGCAGGACCCTCACAAGTCCAATAAACCTCAGAGGATTCGTCCCAAAAGTATGCAGTTAGATGCTAACTTCCTCTTGCACGATAATAATGCTAGGTCGATCTATATCAATGATCCTAGGAAGACCAACCAGAACTATGAGTTCACAGGAAATGAGATCAGAACCAACAAATACACTCTCGTCACCTTCTTGCCAAAGAATCTTTTCATTCAGTTTCACCGGGTTGCTTACCTGTATTTCCTTGCTATTGCTGCCCTCAACCAGCTCCCTCCTTTGGCTGTATTTGGTAGAACAGCTTCTCTATTCCCCCTCTTGTTTGTTCTCAGTGTCACAGCTATTAAGGATGGCTATGAGGATTGGCGCAGGTACAAGTCGGATTGCAACGAAAACAATCGAGAGTGTCTAGTTCTGCAATCCGGTAAGTTCTGGCCGAAGAAATGGAGGAGAATACAAGCCGGCAACGTTGTTAAAATCTTTGCTGATGAGATGATTCCAGCTGACATGGTCCTATTGGGGACAAGTGATCAAAGTGGACTTGCCTATATCCAGACAACGAATTTGGATGGAGAATCAAATTTGAAGACAAGGTTTGCTAAGCAAGAAACGATTTCAGCAGTATTGCCGGAATCTTGTGCTGTCTCTGGAGTCATCAGATGTGAGAAACCTAATAGGAACATTTATGAGTTCACAGCCAACATGGAGTTCAATGGGCTTAAGCTTCCCCTTAGCCAGACAAACATTGTACTGAGGGGTTGTGTGCTGAAGAACACAGACTGGATAATTGGTGTTGTGGTTTATGCAGGACAAGAAACAAAAGCAATGTTGAACAGTGCAGCTTCCCCTCCCAAGAGAAGCAGACTGGAAGCGTACATGAATAGGAAAACCTTATGGTTGTCAATTTTTCTTTTCATCATGTGCTCGGTTGTGGCAACTGGGATGGGTCTCTGGCTAGTAAGCCACAGGAACCAGCTTGATTCCTTGCCTTACTACAGAAGATCATACTTCAACGATGGCCCGGATAATGTAAAGAAGCATAAGTATTATGGGATACCAATGGAGACATTGTTCTCCTTTTTGAGTTCTATTATAGTGTTTCAGATAATGATACCAATATCTCTTTTCATCACAATGGAGTTGGTTCGTTTGGGTCAATCATACTTCATGACTGAAGACTGGGATATGTATGATGCTAGCTCTGGATCAAGGTTCCAGTGTAGGTCATTGAATATAAATGAAGATTTGGGTCAAGTACGTTATGTATTTTCAGACAAGACAGGAACACTGACAGAAAACAAAATGGAGTTCAGGAGAGCTAGTGTACATGGAAAGAGTTATGGGAGCTCCTTGCTTATGGCTGCTAATAATAGAGGTATTTAGTCTTCTCCTGAGATCATTGCATGATTCCAGACTCCTTAAAGATGTGTTACAGTAGCATTATATATCTTTATCATGTTGATATATACAGATTGAAATCCACTGAAAGGCTAACATATATATATCTACTGCACTATGATTAGGAGAAAATTTTGGGTTTCTAATGAAAGTTTGAGGAATGCATTGGTTTTGACTTCATGATAATGAGTGTTTTGCAGGAGAGTTTGAATATAATAATACATCTTCAGTAATTTTCCTATTATGAACTATCATGGTTCAATTATATATCTTCATCCAAATCATTGATCAAATGAGTTTTCAACAGAAATCATTTAGAAACTTGCGATGCATTGACAAGGTTGCTAGTGCAAGTATAACACAGATCATTTTTTGTATGTTTTGCAGCTTCAGCAGCTGCTGTTAGAGGTAAACGAAAGTGGAAGCTCAAATCTGATGTTGCTGTTGATTCTGAACTGATGAATTTATTGCAGAAAGACTCAAACAGAGATGAAAGAATTGCTGCTCAAGAGTTTTTCCTCACGTTGGCTGCTTGTAATACTGTTATCCCTATTCTTAGTGGCGGCAGCTTTTCAAGTGAATCAAACGATGATACAGTAAGCATTGATTACCAGGGAGAATCTCCTGATGAACAAGCTCTAGTTTCTGCGGCCTCTGCGTATGGATATACCCTTTCTGAGCGAACATCTGGACATATTGTTGCTGATGTCAATGGTGAGAAACTAAGGTAACTAATGACGTTCTTTTGGTGGGAGATTACATGTTTTAACAGTATTAGGCTTTTATTATATGCAATAAAATTGAACTATATAACACTTTACTTTGAGCATGGCTTATTATACATATATACAGACCATTGAGTAACTTAATTATATGTGTGCATTATAGATTGGAGGTATTGGGCCTGCACGAGTTTGATAGTGTAAGGAAGAGGATGTCTGTTGTCATTCGGTTTCCTAACAATGTCGTGAAGGTGTTAGTTAAAGGTGCTGATACTTCAGTGCTTAGCATCTTAGCAAATGGCAATGCAGGCAACAACAGCATAAGGCATGCAACTGAGAGTCATTTGAGTGAATATTCTTTGGAAGGTTTACGCACACTTGTAGTTGCCTCAAGGGATCTTTCAGGAGCAGAACTTGAGGAGTGGCGAAGCATGTATGCAGATGCAAGCACTTCATTGACTGACAGAGCTGCGAAGCTACGCCAAGCAGCAGCCCTTGTTGAATGCAACCTAAAGCTGCTTGGAGCAACTGCAATTGAGGACAGGCTGCAAGAGGGCGTACCAGGAGCCATCGAGTCCCTGCGGCAAGCTGGAATCAAGGTCTGGGTTCTCACTGGTGATAAGCAAGAAACTGCAATCTCAATTGGCATGTCCTGCAAACTTCTGAGTCCAGATATGCAGCAGATTATTATAAATGGTGCTTCATCGGTTGAATGCAGAGGTCTCTTGGATGATGCTAAGGCCAAATATGGTGTGAGATCTTCAAGTAAAGGACATCAGAGTCCGAAGCGCAAGACCACCGCTAGACTTGTTGACCCTGATACTCCCAGTGATACAAAGTTATTGAGCACGCCCAAGCAGAATCCAGCGAAGGAAGGAAGGACTAGAGCCCCACTGGCGCTCATAATTGACGGGACCAGCCTGGTTTATATTTTGGAGAAGGAAATTGAGTCAGAGGCAAGAACATCCTTCATTCCTGACTTAGAGTTTTTGTTTTTACTTGAACTATACTACTATTGAAGTTCATAGGAAGGAACACTAGATCGATCTAGCGAGCTTTCTTTCCTTTATGTGACAGGATAGGCCAACTGATATAGATTGGAGTAGTGGTTTCATGCTCACTGGAAATATTTACAGCTTCCCCTTTACTTTTCAACAGCTTTTCGACCTTGCAACTTGTTGTAGGGTTGTGATATGCTGCCGTGTTGCACCGCTGCAGAAAGCAGGAATCGTTAATATGATAAAGAGCCGCACAAATGAGATGACATTAGCTATAGGTGATGGTGAGTTCTTTACTTGACATGAAATGGCCCAGCCACAATTTACATCTGCACCTTTAATGATATAGCAAGTTGAGGTCATCAAGCTTCTGTTGCACGTTTGAATTTAGATTTGATTTGGAATGAACTTACTTATGATATCCTCCGTTTACCTGGACAGGGGCCAATGATGTGTCAATGATCCAAATGGCAGATGTTGGTGTTGGAATATGTGGGCAGGAGGGGCGTCAAGCAGTGATGGCATCAGATTTTGCCATGGGACAATTCCGGTTCTTGAAAAAATTACTTCTGGTTCATGGCCACTGGAATTACCAGCGCGTTAGTTATTTAGTTCTCTACAACTTTTACCGCAATGCCGTGTTTGTGCTGATGCTATTCTGGTGCGTATAATTTTCTTTGGATATTACAAGTTGACTTCCATTATTTTGTTTGATACAAATTGGTTTTTCCGTCTTTCTTTTAACTGTTGTATTTGATGTGATCCAATGTTTTGTGTATTTTTTATTTCGACGTCCGATCTTTCAGACATTTAATTTGGGCAGATACTTGAACTAGAAACTGTGATAGATTTGTATTAATTTTGCCAATGCATGGAGCTGAATAAATGATTTTATCCGTATTAGGATGCTAACTATTGTGTATAAAACTGTCCTTTTAGAATAGAATTCTCGGGCCATCATGTCTGGCAATGGTATATCATTTTTTCCAGTTGTATGCTATCTATCCTTTTTGAAATTCATACCAATTTTTGGGCTCAAAGATATATCGTAGCAGTTAATTGGATTTTTAAGTTTTCTATTGATTCTAATGCATTGTCCTCCTTGTCTATATATAGGTATATATTATACACTGCTTTTTCTACAACGTCTGCATTGACAGAGTGGAGTAGTGTATTATATTCTGTGCTATACACATCAATACCAACTGTCGTTGTTGGTGTTCTGGACAAAGACTTGAGTCATACAACACTCTTGCAGCATCCAAAACTATATGGTGCTGGTCAGAGGCAAGAGGCTTACAATCCGCAGTTATTTTGGTTAACAATGACTGACACACTATGGCAGAGCCTCGTTCTCTTCTACATTCCCTTATTCGCCTACAAGGACAGCTCAATTGATATATGGAGCATGGGCAGTTTGTGGACAATTTCTGTTGCTATCCTTGTAAATGTACACCTGGCTATGGATATTAACCACTGGGTATTAATTGTTCATGTTGCTGTATGGGGATCAGTAGTCATTACATGTTTTTGCTTGGTGGTACTGGATTCTCTCCCTGTCCTTCCCAATTACTGGTTAGTCTCACACCTTTAAGTATTTGGTGTATATATATATATATATATATATAGATAGCTAATGTGCCTTCAATCATTTCAGGACTATCTATCATCTGGCAAGGTCCCCTGCGTATTGGATAACAATTTTGCTCATAATAGTTTTGGCATTGCTCCCTCGGTTCACATGCAAAGTTGTTTGTCACATCCTTTGGCCTTCAGATATTCAGATAGCTAGAGAAGCTGAGACAATAGGAACTAAGAACACAACATGATGATCGGTAGTCAAGGCAACAACTGTGTAGTTAACTTACTTGTGGTATTGTCTTCTAGAAACTAGAGAAAATCTTATTTGGAATGGCTTCACGTGTATTGGTCAATTGCATTACATTGCATTGCATTGTTGTGGCGGTTGGAGGGATTGGTAATCGGGTAAGGATTTGCTCTTCCCTGAGTTCTATATTTATTAACTTTTTTAATTGGTTTTTTTTTTTTAATTAGTTCATTGATATTTCATGCACACTGGTTTCCTTGAACAAAGTCATAGTCTAAAGCTGAGGATAACTTCAATCCTTTTAGATTTGTATTACAATGTAGTAGTCTAAAAACTCGCGAATACTGAGTAGCCAGAGATCTTTCAAGGGCTTATGATACCCTTTTCTCCATGAAGTAGCTGGTAATTTTAATGTTGTTAATCATATAGCTAGGTTTTATAGAATTTTGAGGTCATGTACTATATAATATATAGATATACTAGTGGATCTTTATGGATGTATCCAGATAAGCTACTCATTTAATTCTAGTTATTAGAGGTGTTCATGGTCCGTCCTACCTCCAACACGGCCCGGTCCGGCCAAAGTTCATTGGATAGGTTGGGTCTTAAAATTTACCCGGTACAATTTTCAAGCTAGATTAGGTTATACGTCCTTGGCTGACCCAATCCAAAGTCAAATAATTTATTAAGAGATATATATATTTATAATAATTTATAAAAAATTATAAGATTTTAAAGTTTAAGTAATATATTTTACATAACTTGATTTTTTTTTCTACATTGATATGATTTATCTTGAAACTCATATCGTAAAATATATCTAAAATTTTGTTTCTTACTTGTAAAATTTTGTAACTTTACTATGTATAATACCAAATTTTCATATATTGTTCGAGTGTTGCCAGGGAATAGTTGGTACTATCGAGTTCGGGTTCAGATCTTAAAAATTGACTCGTTCTAAAAATTCCTGGTTTGGGTTTGTCTAACAACCAACCGTCCCTTGTACACCCCTACTAGTTATATTAAACAAAGATTAAGATAAATTAGTTGAATCAAATATGCCTTGTGATCTCTTGTACCCTCATTTTTTCAAGAAGAGTTGAAGTGGACAAACGTGTGTGTGCGGAAGAAAAAGGTAAACTAGATGGGATAATGGGGGTAGCTAAAAAATTCAAATAAAAGCAAATAAAATAGAGTTTGATTACAGAGAACTTTATCAAAAAATGTTATATTTCACAAAATGGAAATAAAATGAGTTTTATTACATTTCACCCACTACACAATAGTGGGTGCCTTGCCCATTAGGACGCCCTTTATTGATTTAAGTTTGAATATGATTTTACTGCCTATATATAGTTTCTGACCAACATGGCTAATCTAGATTAGGTTGCTCTTTTCACACGTTATTGAAATCTCTGTTTGTGTTTGGCCCTGATTGTTTGTGATATCAATTCTTCAGATGAGTAGCAGAAATATACGGAGTGCACTGATGTGAATACAGATCGATGCTTGCACCCAACAAAGTAACAATATAAATCAGGGGGAATCACATGGAAAATTGTGAAAGCCAAGCCTAGTACGTACGTAAATGCCTCGGGAAGGTAAAAGGGGAGGAAGGTTGGAAGAGGAATTTTATGCACACAATTGGTTAGTGGACATTGCATTGGCGACATGTCTATGATACAATTAATGATCTTAATTAAGAGGATCAAACTTGTTTGAGAGAAAGGTAATTACTGAGTAATTAACAAAACAAATGTTCCAAGTGTTATGCAAAATGGGGGTTGTATTACTATTACCCTCTAAGATTAAAATAGAATTGTCTCAGGAAAGGATGAACGTAATTTCCACAATCCTTCAACTCATGTCATCTCTAGCTTATAGTCAAACCAACAGCCAACCCAGCAAATTAAGGCCAAATTTCATGCAAAAGGCGGCCAAATAAAAGATACATTTTTTGACTTATGTTATACCTCTATGTTATTTGTTAGTTATTTATCTATTATTTAGTATCTTGCAAGAAGTTACTATTTGAAATTAAACACTATTTTTTAAATGTTTTTAAAAATTAATTTAAAACCAAATGTGTAATAATATAATTAATTAAAATTTAATTATTTACATACTTAAACTAATTATTTTTTGCTTTGAGTTTAATTTCTTTTAAAAATTAAATTTATATTAAAAATAAAAATATGAATTGATAGACACATAAATGTTCTATCAATCCACTAGAATATATAGGAGGGATTTATTGTCACCGGCATAATAATTTTACTTTTACTCTTATATTTAATCATTACTTCCATTCTAATTTAGCAATTTAAAATGGTGCAATTTATTTAAAAAAGAGATAACAGATTGATGTTTTAATGAAGAGAGAAATAATAAATCTAATATAAGGAAATATAACTTGATTATAGAAGCTAAAATTTGAAAAATATATCAGAAGAATTAGTGAACTGAAAATTAAAAAATTTCCATAAATATTACTTTTCAATAAATATCTTAAAACGCATAGATAACTTTACATTGAAATTTTTCATTAATAATAATTAAAAACATTAATAACATCGGAATTAAAAATAGTGAAAAAGGCCTTTTATAATCGTTGAAAAAATTTAGAAATTATTTTACGTTTTTCAGTTGTTAATTAAAAACAGGAACATACAATATATATACACACACAACGTAATCAGTGACGAAAGCTAAGTATGAACTCTTTTTTGTTTTGATAGTTAACAAGTATGAACACTGTCTAAACTAATAATGCGAAGACATGTTATCGTCTAATTAAATTCTAGAATTATTTCCCTTTTCTTCTTTTTAATTCTTCGATCGATTAGAAAAACGTCTTCGTTCCTGTTCATTCTATCTTGAGTTGACAACTATAATGGACAACAACCATAATTCTTTTTAAAAATGAAGTCAATTGAGATAGGTGTGAGTTTTAATCACACTGGCGCAATTAAATAGCTTTCGATTAGATAATTTTTTTCGCCAAAGTTATTGTCATAGCCAAAGTTTACGTTACTAAATCATATGTAAAACATTTGAATTAATTAAAAATTATTTTATACTTTATTTATATTCTTCAAAAATTGACATTACATTTTTCAAATATCTAAAAATATGAAGTATTTAATTATATTCTTATTTGTCTTCGTTTTTCTGAAAAAAAAATGAGCATAAATAATCTCCGTGATGGATAGTTTACAGCACAACTAAACTAAACTACTATAACTATAAGAAGTCAACATTCCCATATATATGGACACACATAAACGTTTATGATCTGCTTCAAAATTCATCGAGTCTTACATTTTTCAGTCTTCTCATGAAACAGACGGTGCGTTCTACAGTGCAGATGGTAAAAATTATTGTACTGTTCCGCATAGACGTGGATGGAGGACAAGGTGACACTTGAAATATTTGACTGTAGTATTGACTTTGATTTAAAAAGTTTAAAATTTTAATATATTTCATTTTACCTTTTTATCCTTCCTTATTTTATTCACCAGTATTTTATTCATCGGTTCTTCCAAGCTTCAGCCCCTTTAACTCAACTCTTGATATGCTCCACAATTTTTGTTTTTACTCCTCCCATAAAAGCACTTTTACAACAACAAAAACCACAAAATTACTTGAAGCAACGTAACCATAAAGCTTGAAATCGTGTGGTGGCGCGCTTTGGAGCTCATAAACTGGGTTTTCTCAATTTGTGTCGTACTATGGTGACACATGGACAAAGTGAGGAGTTAGATGGGGTGAGTCATAAATGGGTCAGTGGATCATCACAAGAGAAGACATATTATGTGCACCCATCACTCTCCTCCTTCTACTTCCTTGAGTTGATGTTGTGTTACGCTGCAATAAAGAGTGATTGTAGTGATTGGGTCTGTCTTTTTCGCGATAAATTGTTTCCGATGGAGCGAAGGTGGAGCCTGTGGTGGCATGAGTAGTGAGATTGAAGAGTGCTAAGAAAGAAGTAAAATTTTTTGCACTTTAATTTTTTTCATATTTTTTCTTTAATAAATCTTGAATTAAAATGAAATGAAAAATTTAAAGAACAAATTTTAGATTTGGCAACTGGAAACATTGGAGTAAGAAAGAATGAGAACATAATGTGATGGCTCACTGTTGGGACACGACCAACAAAAAAGAAAAAAAAAGATAGCTGCAGGGTTACACCAAAGGAGATGAAACAAGGAGGAGATAAAGAGGAGGATTTCGATAATTAAAATAAACTGATACACAAAAGCGAGGAAGGATAAAAGAGTAAAATGAAATATAGTTAAATTTTGTGTTTTTTTAATCAAAGTCAACACTAGGTCAAATATTCCATGTCTCACATTGTCCTCCATCCATATCTATGCAGAACAGTGCTGTAATTTTTGCCAGCTGCACTGCAGAACGCAGCTAAACAGACTGAGTGGTTTATACTATTGCCTATATATTGGCCTGTTTAGCTGGCTATGTATCATTGATCCGACCAATTTCATCCACAAGCGTAAATGAATCATCGGCTTGGCTCGTTTAACATTGGAAGTGGGAAAAGATAGTAGATGAGATAGTTTAATAATTTTATATAATTATTATACTTCTCTAAATCTAAACTAATTTTTTTTAATGGCTGAATTTGAACCTCTCAAATGACATTTAATAGTTAAAGATAAATGGATCATGGAAGTCCATGAGATGGGTGGACTACTTGAGTAATGTCTCCTAAAACTAGCCTACCCTCAAGTTTCACCCATGATGGAGTACAATATTGAGAGAAGATATCGAGACCTATTATGTCTTTTTAACAAACCTTCAAAAGTAATTTTTGCATTTCATCCTAATATAAAATATATGTTATACTGATTTTATTTCAGATAAAAGAGTGGTAACATAAGACGAAAATGTTTATACTCTTGTGCATAATCAATCAAATGAAATTTATAAATTGATCATCATATACATACGTTTTTGTGAGAAAGTTCATTTCAATTCCAATTGAATATAAACATGGCAAGATGTGGAGGGACACACACACTCACTAGTGGTGCTGCATGGAGGATGATAGCCCTGCGATGCAGCCCAAAGGTGTGGCTGCCCGGGAAAGGGCAAGTGACCAGATGACGTCATCTCATGACGCACTAAAGATGACCTCAGCTGCTCCAATACTTGGGAAATTGGAAGCCATCTACCGTACACGTGGGATGTCCATAGGCGTCCGATCGACCTCAACGCGGCCAATTGCTTTTTGGCGTGTGGGTCCCAATATGGACGCAAATCCTCTGTGCCGGGAGCGTGTTCAGGTTCTTTAGATCTTCGCAAACATCGTGCATACTATACGCATTATTATTGTTATTATTTATAATATATATAAATAAATAGCAAGTGGCTCGCTCGCTCATTATTAGGCTTATTTTTGTCTCACATTAATATAATATAAATAAGGAAGAAGGACAATAAGAAGGGCGATCCAGCGAGGTAGCTACTACACTAAACCTAGCTAGCTGGCTGGCTATTAAGCTCGATCCATCTCTCGCTCTCACACTGCAAAACGCATATACATATATATATATATATATATACACACACACACACTCGCATACTAGGAAGGAAATTAGCTGGCTTTGATTTGATTAGATTAGATTAATAAAGCCAGGGATCGGAATTAATGGAGGATGTTGTTGTGGATCGTAGAAGTAAGGCAATCGAGGAGCTTGTGAGAGGGCGTGAGTTTGCCAATCAGCTTAGACAAATCATCATCAATAGAGATAGAGATGATGATGACGGGTCAGCAGCAGCAGCAACCCATCATCTTGTAAAGAACGTGGTGACCAGCTTTGCCAACACCCTCTTCCTCTTCAACAAATATCCCACTTACCAATCCCTTCTTGTTGATCCTGCTTGCTTGGTTATTACTCCCGCTAAATCTGATGGGAAGCAGGACTCCCAAGACGGTTTCAGTGCTAGTCCCACGGCCCTTAAGGAGGAGGACACAAGAGGGTTTTGCACGAGGAAGTGAGTGCGTATATATTGTATTTAAACCATTCCTTAGCTTGTTAATTAACTTCTAGCTAGCTCCAGCCTCCACTACATCTCTCAACCTTTTCTCTACATCTTATGCTATTTTAGATCTTGTATATTTCTGATTGTCTGACCCTTCTTGATCAGAACTCAATTTATAATGGATTAGTAGTTGATAGCTATTATATTTTAATCGAATACTACACATCGAGTAAGCAGGCTTAGATTTCACTCCACTAGGTCTGGGAGTTCTAACTTTAATTTTTTTTTCTTTTTTTTTAAGATCTCATAGATAAAATACTTTGTAAACATAAATTTAGTGTCCCTCTGATGCCCTAATGGTCGTTATTGTTATTAATTATTATTTATTTGCGTGTGATCTATTCGATGCATTTGTGCAAGGGACCCTACAAATTATTATATTGTTTACCAGCGAATCCAACGAACGTATTATATTGTTTACCGAGTAATCCGTTTCCTATTCTTATAATTATCAGTTACATATATTTCAAAAAAAAAAAATTATCAGTTACATATGCTTTTGGCCTTGTTCAGAATTATATACATAGTTTTCTTATGTTTTTACTTTTTATAATGGATTAGACTAGAGAGGCTTATGTAAATCTGCAATAATATTATATTCCTTCCTGTGTGCAGAAGAAGTATAGAAACATGGACGAAGGTGTCGGAAACTCAAACAGATCATGATGACCATCAATGGAGAAAGTATGGCCAGAAGCAGATCCAAAATGCCAAATACTCAAGGTATGAATGTAGCTAGGCGCGCACGCATCAAATATTAATTAATTAATTCTTTTTCAATTAATTCCTTCCTTTCTTTCCCTTCGGCGGTCTGATCCATATATGCTGCATCGCATTGCAGGAACTACTACAGGTGCACTCACAAGAATGATCAGGGTTGCCAAGCAACCAAACATGTGCAGAGGGTTCAAGAGGAGCCTCCCTTGTATAGAATCACCTATTATGGCCGCCACACTTGCAGAAGCCTGCTGAACCCAGCAGAGATCAAACTTGAGGACGGATATTATTCCACTTCTCCTCCTCCCGACTCTTCCATATTGCTTAGCTTTGACAACTCCTTCCCAAATCCAACCAACCCCTTTTTATCATCGTCATTTTTCCCCTCAACAACATCATCATCAGTACAGGCCATGGAATATCAGGAGCAGTGTAATAATAATAATAATAATAATAAGGATCAGGTGGTGGCGCCGTCGTCATCTTCAACAGAGCCCACTTTGGACAAATCGCCGGCGCATGCCACCGTATCATCAACCCTCGAATCAGAAGATTACTGGGACGTGATGATGTCTGGGTTCATCTATGGCTCTTTTGTTGACGATGACCTCCCGCCTTTTGATGGATTTTGACGACTACTATATAGGTGGTCTGCTTTGGTCCGTTCCCTGCATTACTATCTTTCTTTCTTCACCACTTAATTGTACTTCAGTGAAAGCTAAGTATATTGATTGCTGCTTTATAGTAGGAAAAAAATAAGTTATTAGATAAATATTGCAGCTTGTCTTTTTCTACAAAGTTGAGATTACCTAATTGTAATGCTTTTAGCTAGCTTTCTCTCATCCATTGTTAGTGTACGAAAAGAAAGAAATAAAAGACGATTTTGAGTTTGTTTCCTTAAATTAAAGAAAGCATAACGTGCAGAACAGATCAGAGCGCCTCAATCCAATGATCAACCATATGGCCCATATTGGTCACATCCTTTGATTAGATATATAGACAGACAATATTAACAAGGAAAAGTATGCTTTCTTTGTACTGGATTTAAATTCGTAATAATTCGTACGGAAGTACTTGGTGATAAGTGTGTGCTAACTAACTAAGATTAATAACGAATTATTACGATGTAGTAATCAGTATATTGTATGATCGTCAACATGTATTATGCGGTGATCAAATAAATCCTGTAATAATCAGTGCAAACATTTTTTAAATGAAAAGTCCAAATGCATCAAGAATTTTTATGCAGGAAACGAGCCATATCTATAGGCATTTACCCTTCCTAACTTTTTGGCTTTGATTCATTTATTTTGTGCGTAATTCGTACTGCACTTCAATTTCAACGGGCTAATTTTTCTAATAGGGGCACGGAAAAGATAAATATTGAAGGGATAAATTTTTAGTGTTCTTAGTAAGATAAAATATTTACTCTATTTTATTTAGTGATTGACAAATCCTATTGCATTAAAAATATAGGGAACCTGGGAGACAATAATGATCGCAAAACTTATGGATTAATTAATAAATGGATAGAATAATGTTCTCTCTTCTCAATATATTTTTAAGTATTTTTCTATTTGAGGAACAATTATTCCTCTTAATATTTGGACACCATATGTCGGCCGGAGAAAGAAGACAAAAACTAAGAGTAGACATACAATTGATGCACTATGGGAATTAAAAATCAAGGCTCACGCTAGATCCTTCTGTTTTTGAGAAATCTTACTCCCTCACCCACTCTCTCTGTTCACTTACTCTCACCCTCACAGTGAAAAACTCTCTCCTTCACTCTCAACACATTAAACCAAAGAAATTGGAAGCACTCTTAGCTCTCTCTCTCTCTCTCTCTCTCTCTCTCTCATTGAGTTTGAGTCTCTTATTATCAAAGAAAGTTCAAAAAGAAAAGAAAAGCTATCGTGAGGCAAAACAAGATTGGTTTTATTGGCTTGTTTTTTCTTTTTAGTTTTTTTATAGAGTTGTGTTGTTTCTAAGATTATTTTGGAAAAATAGTGTTAGCTATTGTAAAATTTCTAAAAATTCACTACAAGAAAAATTGAATATAGCAATGGATTTAGCTACAAATTTCTATATCCATAGCTAATATGTGTAATTAGCGATGGATTTTGCAATGGGAGGATGTTTGGTTGCAATGAGGGAAAACATATATCAAATTGTGACGGATTAGCAATGAAAAGATCGTAGCTAATTTTAGCAATGAACTTTCCCTTGCTATCCATCACAAAAAAAATTTGGCACTAAAAGTTCCTGAGTTTTATCTTACTTTTCTAAGGCCCAACTCACCCAAAACACCAAACAAGTTTGCTCCTTGCCTCATTATGTGTTTTATCACCCAAAAGGCCAAAACACCCACCGCCTAAACTCCACAATCGTGTCTAACCCTCAGCCAAAACTTCATCACTGTGCCTCTCGCCCCCCACCACATCACTAGTCTGCCTTGCTTTTGTGACAAGTGTCGCGCATCCGTCGCGAAGCTAGGTCGGCCAGCCTTTCCATGCCATGTGCACCGCTGTGCGCTATCACGAGCTAGAAGATCAATGCCACTGGACGCCCTCCATCGACACTCATTGTGGCATCCTCCCCCTCAATCACGTGAAGCCGCTCAAGCCCCTGTGGCTTCCTCCGTTATCAAAGTTGCGCGTCTCCACCATTGTGCCCTACGAACCACTGCCATAGAAGCCCACCGCCACCTCTCTTTGTGATATCCTAATCCCTAATATCTTGTCAAAACCATTCTCCATGTGTGCGTGTGTGTATGTGTTTTCTTTCTTTTTTTAACAAATTAAAGAGAGATTTCTCACTTTTTATTTGTAGGTTTGGGTTTTTTTTTTCCTCCCTTGATTTCATTCTTCTTATTGCTTCATGTGTTTGTTTTCCTTCTTGATATGCTAGTTTTCCCTATTTGCTTTAAGGCTTAGAGAAAAAGAGTGTTAAGTCATTTAGCAATTTATGTCGGTTTGTGTGAATCTAGTTTGAATGCAGGGAAGAATTTTAGTTAGGGCGAGAGATTTAGAATCTCATGTTATGCTTATTTTTTCAAATGTTTGAAACATATGCTAGACTTTGGTTGCTGAACAAAGATCCCTTGCTTTCTTGACTATCACTAGGTGCACATAATGAGGGAAACAAGAGGATGCGGTCAACTCCAATGAGTTTTCATTTGTTTTGTTAATGAATTGGCCTTTGAGATATGTTGAAAATTGTTTTAAGCATCTAATAGATTATATGCTACATTAGAAATTTGCTTAGTTCATTTATTATTAGATCTATATAGTTAAAGACCATCATTCATGAAGACCCAAGATTCAATCCCCACATCATGAACTTATTTCTTTTTCTAATTCCTTTTTTGAAACTAACTAAATTAGGTTCCATTTTTTGGACTGAGTTTATTTTTGTGTAGGTCTGTTTTGTTTTTTAGTCAAGGTATTGGAGTGCGACAAAGGGGGGTTCATGGCTAATCATGCAAAGAAGATGGCAACTAAGGTACTAAAAGCGAGGAACATGGAAAAGAGCCGAAGGCAAAGATGGCATTGCTATGGTGACACAATTCACTCGGAGGTAATCGCAATGCCAGAGGAAGGTGTGAGGTGATTACAAACTACCATGCTTTGCATAAGTAGATGATCCTTTAATCTTCAAAACAATTATCACTTTTGCACAATAAACTTGTGCAAAGTATGATATTAGAGGAAGCATTGAGTTTACTTTGCATTTCTTTTTTGGTTGTGTAATTTTGCTTGGTTGCTAAGGAAAATGTGGAAATTGAGAAATCTTATAAGGGAGTTGCAAATGTAGAGTTTTGCGAAGTCATTAGCAGAACATTGTTTAGTGTGACATTCTTCCAAGAGGTTTAGGTTCACTATGCATTGATTTTTCTTCTCTTTTTGGATGTTAAATTATGTTTGGTTTATTTAAAATATGGGGAAATGGTAGAAATCTTATAATAGAGTTGTGAATGCATCATTTTCTTTCAAATAATAGTGGAATTCAGGTTCTTTACTAAGCATTTTCATGTTGGCTTTTGTTACTAAACATTTGGTCAAAGGTTTGGAATATAATGAGATACTGAGATAATTGATGTGTAGCAAGTAATGTGTTATATGGGAATATAATGAGATAATTGATCACAAACCATTTGAAGGGTCATATGTGACATTCTGTGGCTTATTGGGAAATTTTTATGATGAATTAATCATGTGTGCACATCCAACTATGGAGTTTATGCGGGGTAGAAGTGAGTAGTTTCAATCTAAACCAAAATAGTACTCTTTTATCAATGGGATTGATGCAACTCAGGACTTTGAAAACAAGGAAAATGCTAGGTAAGTTTTTCTTCTTTTTTTTTTGCTTATAACACCATGTAATTAAATTGTTCGATGATAACTAAAACATACACTTCAATATAATGCATTGACAGATACTATTTTGAAGACTCCTTGGAGCCTAACAAGGTGAAGGGCAAGCTTGTTTACTACAACTTAAGAACATGAGACACTAAAGCTGTTGTGAAAGGAATTGGAGGCATTGGAACTATTATTGAAAGGTGTCATGATCTATATTGCTGATTTAGGATCTTAGTTGTCATACCTTATTTGCTTTCTTGTCTTACTTAATGATCCTGATGTATATTTTCTATTTTGTGGGAATTCAATTTTTTTTTTTTGATTTTGTAATTGTGAAATGATTATAGTAGAGGGAGTTAACTATTAATGTGTACTTTATATTTAAATTATTATAGTCATTATAGTTTTATGACATACTTGTTAGGTTTGTGTTTATAAATACCTATTCTGGATCTAAGAAGCTATTTTAAATAAAAAGAAAGAATATGAATTTGCCTACATTTTATTATTGTGGGTAATAACACATTAACCACATTTAGCAACTGTGGCTAAATGACAACCAAAAGTGTTTTAGACAACCCCTTTAGCAACGGATTGTGACGGAAAATTCCCTTGCTAAATTTAGCGATGAGCCACAACCATTGCTAAAATTTAGCGAGAGATATTAGCAATGGCTTTAGCAAACGCTTTTAGACATATCCATCGCTAAAATGTGTTTAGCTATGGATTTTTAGCCATTATCGATGAATTTGTCCATAGCTAAATCTTGATTTTCTTGTAGTGATTGCAAAATGACCAACAAAGTAATGTAGTTATGTGCATTATTCACTAGACTTATATGCTTATTTGATATTCTTACATGCATGGGCAGAACATGGCTATAGTATTAGTTCCCTTATCTATTTAGTATATCTTTTATATTCATGCTGAAATTTGATTTCGATTGCCTTGATTTACTGTTTTGGATGTGTTTTTTATTGGTTTTAGACTTATGGAAGTGTGAAATTTTTATCTAATGGAAAGTTACGACAAAATATTGTTACGTCCAAAACCAAACCAAGACAACCTAGATCAAATATTAGCATCAACATAACATATACTAAATAGATAAAGAATTTATTACTATAGCTATATATATTCTGTCCAGGCATATAAGATTATACTAAATAGTTACAAATGCACATAACTAAATCACTTTGTAGGTCATCTTGTAGTTTTTAAAAGTTTAATAATCAAGTATATTGTAGTATTTCAAACTGCGTACTAGTTTTAACATACGATCAAGTTGATAGTAAAATTCAAAGTTTTATGACTTACAAATCAATATCATTTGTTTTAAAATCAGATTAATGTCAGCTTCTAAATGTTAAGACTAAAGAAGAAATTTACTCTTAATTCTATATTATGTTATTCTTGATCGACTGTGTTCAGGCAAATTTTATATATATATAATCAAAATGAAATTCTTCCTCCAATTAATTATACATGGTCAACATCTTGTGTGTGAACAGATGGCATGAGTTTAGAACTTATTACATAATCCAGAAGGAAGTTTATTGGGACCTATATATCTACCACTTCATATATACGTATTCACGGTAAAACAGAAGAAGACAAATAAGTAAAGATATTTTTAAATGTGAGGGTAGTTATGGAATAAAGTGACATAACTTATTTGCAAGTGAGTAGAAAAACATTAGATAGTTCCCGTAAAAAAAACAGATAATTAGAAATTTTGTAGGAAATTAATTGTTAGAAATGTGGTATACTTATTAATTAACTCTAAGATGACAAGTGATGAGTCATATTTTTTAATTTTATTTAATAAACTAAAATGTTCAGTAAAAGATTCTGATATTATTTTTTTAATTATATAAAATTATTCAAATCAATATACATATTAAAATTCTAATAATTAATTGACAAAACACTCATTTTAGCCCTTTTAAAATTTTAAGTCGAACAAATTGATCCTTATAAAAAAATTTTCAAATTGATCCATGTAAAATTAAATTATCTAACAAATTGATCCCTAAAAAATAAAACTCTCTAGTTAATCTCTACAAAATTTTAAGTTGGATAAATTGGTCCTTGTAAAATTGAATACTCAGCTAAGTTAGTCCTTCTAATAAATTGGATTAAGAGGACTAACTTATCTAACAATTCACTTTTCCAGGAACTAGTTTGGAAAGTTTTTTTAAGGACCAATTTAAGAGTTTTTTTCATGGATTAATTTATTCAACTTAAAATTTTAAGGGGACTAAATTGAGAGTTTTATCTAATTGATTTAAGTAAATATTATTCTAATTGTACAATATTTTTTAGATCTAATAGTCGTCGAAGGATGGTGCTTTTAGATTATAAAAATTGAGAAGAATGTAATTACTAAGGATGCGTTTGTTTCCAGTTTTTAATTTTTAATTTTCAGTTTTCAGATTTGTAAAGGAAAAATTAAAAAAATTGAAAATTAAAATTTTAAGCTTTCAATTTTTTCAGTTTTTTCACAAATCTAAAAGTTGAAAATTAAAATTGACAAAGGAAACACACATTCAGCTTTCCAAGACACTCATTGGGGCCCCCAGTACACTTTTTGTGAGAGGAGAAAGTTATATACTTTGGACAAAATCGGTTCTAGCTTTTATTCAAACAAGCTCATATTATACCATTGAAATCACTGCATAATATACAACCTAGGCACCCAATCAAAAAATATTCAACCTAGGCAGCTTGGAATATAATCATGGTGATTTGGTCTGTTGGTGGACCTCTAAAGGCTGCAAAATACATGCATGCTTTCTGAGCATATTTAATGTGTGCTCTAAAAATAACTATAACTATTTAATATTAATTTTAAATATTTAAAATTTACATATAAATAAAAAATATATAATTATAAATATTTCTAAAGAATACATTAAATGTAAAAACTTGCACTAAGGACGTGTGAATGAATTTTGAGACCCAAAATTCCAAATTGCCTTTTACCCTTCAACCCTCCACCTAACTGCCCCGCAAATCAACGCGGAATCTCACTTGACTTAACTGTTTAATGTTACCACCACAAATTAATGCATTGCATATATAAACAAAAGTGAGGGATTTAGTCAGTAATTAAGTGTTAGAATGCTTAATAAAAATTTAAAATAATGTATAGAAGATAGAGGTTTTTCTTCTTGAAAAAAAAGTATGGAATAATATTATTAAGTTCAACTCAATAAATTACTCAAACTTTTGTTCGACTTTAAAATACTTCCAGTATAGTTAGTTGTACTTGTTTTCATTAACAAAATCCAAAATAGAAAAAATAAAATAAAATAAAACCGTGGCCCATTAGCAGAGCTACCTTTATAATGTCTCGCAAAGAGGGACCGGAGAATTGAAGAATAAGCCAAGAAAGAGTAAAGACCCGAGAAGCGTCGTACCGGGGGCTGCCTGGGGTAGTACAGTCCCACAAATCAACGGTCAAGCAATTATCCATTGGTCAGTTCTGTATCTAGCTATGCGCAACGTCAAAACTGGTACACTCAACTTCTAACAGATTGAGACCTCTGTCCAATAAATTTATTTATTTATGATTATTCACACTCTCAAACAAAAAATGGTTCGTTGAATGCCTTTGAATCTTAGTCTTGGTAAATTGTTTCAACTACCTTTATAATATGTGCATATATCCATCTAGAATCTATAATAATATTTGTTATCCACCCTCAACAACCAACGCATATACATACCTGTTGCGTGCCAGCTGCAGTTCTATTCACAGTAGTACCTTTTAACAAAGCGATATATTCGCTAAAATTATTTATTAATTGTCTTGGATCGCCTTAAATTGATACACAGAAATCTTTAAATGGTTCCATTGTACTTGGTTTTATGATTATATATGTTTTTTAAACAGCCATAACTTGGATTACAATATGGGGTCTTTGTTCTTTGGCATATACTTTTGCTTTGCAATACACTTTCTATTGTTTTTCTTTCCAAAATAAGAAAGGTTTAGTAGTATAAGACTTACCAATATTTATTTTGGATGGATGTGCAATCATGCTTGGCATGCAATGTCATAACATAACTATCCAATGACTGGGGGTATACATGCTTCTAGAAAAGTAAAACGCACGTGTGCTATAATAAATTATTATTTTTTTAGGAAAAATCTATAATTAATTTGATTAAGAGCCCGGAACCTGGATTGACTGGTTAGGTTGACGGTAAAATTTTATTTTAATCCTTAAAATTTTATGTAACTTTTACTTTAATTTTTAAAATTATAAAATTATTAATTTAATTATTAAAATTATAAAAAATAATTTAAATTAGCTAGTCTTTAGGCCATTCTAGTTAATGATTTCTACCAAAATTACTTCTGGAAATAATGAATCCTTTTTTTTTAACAAGTTTAGGGATTACGCTAATAATTTGATAATTTTAGTGACTATAGTGAAACTTGCATACAGTTCAAGGATAAAAATAAACCATTACTGCTTGGGTGAGTAAATTGTGTTTCTTTGAAAATAAAAAACATAATTTATTAAAAATATATCATTTGATTAAGTACTGTTACAAAAGTGATTTTTTCAAAAAACTAAAACAATAGCATCTTAATAAATGATAAATAGCACTATTTTCATTTCAAACTATCGCCGTGTAAATAGTGGAAATCAATATGAATTTTATTTGATGTTGGTTTTAAATTAAAATAATATTATTTTACCACCTTAAAATTATGGAGCTTACAACCCTCTTTATTCTCCGCTTATTCTTTGGCATCATCTTTTTCTCTTTCTCTCTTGGATATTGGGTATCCATCTCTTGGATTTTGGGGATCCATCTCTTTGATATGTTAAAATAATTTTATTCTTAAATTAAAGAGATACTTGGAAGGGAAAAAATATAAAAATAATTGGAACACGTATAGATGGGTCATGGGAGGCAAAGAAATCAGAAATTTCCGTATTCCACACCTTTTAATTAATCCAACCATCTCTTAGCTGTTCACATCAATTGATTTCTGGTCGAAAAGTTAGTTGTTGCTCATGAGTATGTTTGACTGACTTTATAGTCATCCTCTAAGAGCTTATGTTTCATTGTATGATGTACCCCATTAGTTTTTCTTTTCTTCTTTTTTCCCCTTCCTGTTTGCCTTGCATTCGATTAGATCTCCATGCTCAGTTGCATGTATGTAGGTACTGCTGCGATCCAGGCGTAGGAGAATTTTTTGTGGGTAGATATAGGAGAATTATTACTATTTTTTTCAAAAGGAGAATATAAGGCATTATTTGAAATTATTTTTATTTTTATGTTTTTGAAAACTATTTTGAATAGTAATTAATAAAATTAACTAATTACAATTGTTCAATCGACATTCTTTATTGTTTTAAAAAGCAAAATTCTAAAAACATCTTTCAGTTATTTTCTAATTTTTGCTTTTGAAATACAAAATTCATTTTTTTTAAATCAATTTGAAAAGAATAACCAACCAAACAAGTTTTATTCATTTTTTATTTTTAAAAATTGAAAAATATTTTGCAAAACACTTCTCAAACAACCCCTAATATTTTGAGATTACCTTTTCTATTGGTTACTCTAAACCGGAGAGATTGATAAAGTATAAAAGTAAGGGATTAATAATCCTTAAATCATTTTATGAAACCCATATGCAATGAAAGTTATTCATCTAAAAGTAGTTAATTCCTTACTTTTACACTTTATCAACCTTTCATTTTAGAGGAGTGTAACTTTTATATACAGTATAAAACAATTTTATATGATCAACTAATAAAATTACAATAAATTATCCAATCATAATGGATAATAAGTATTATGATAACCAACTTTGATTTGACAGTTTTTTACAATTTCATTGGCTAATAGTAGATACTATCTATGGATGTATAGAAATTATTATTTAGATTTAATTTAAATGCATTGAAATGTAAATTTTTTTGCATTGCTATCTAATCAAATCTTTTTGTATATATGATTTTTTGAAGTAGTAGTGTGGAAGTCAAATTTGTATTATTAATGTGATAATATGTGATTAGATGATTTTACATTATGAGTGTATCAAAGTGAAATTCTTATTATTTTATATTTTATATATTAAAACAACAGCAATTCGTGGGCTGTTCATATGACACAGAAGTTGGGCTTTGGCCCAACCATCACGCTATATATTGGTGGACTCAAAGTTCTTATTTTTCTCTTTCACTTTATGGTTTTGACAAGTAGTTTGAATGAAAAAAGAATTTGTATTTCAGGTTGACATCCACGAGAAAATTACTAATATTGCCATAGAAAGCAGAATGAACGTACAGACATTTGATCGCGGATGTTCATGATATGTGTTTTACTCTAACCAACATGATCGTTTGCACCACCACTCCTCTTCGGCGGGGGCTTCAGCAAAGCCCATTTTATCACGGATTTCTTAAGTATGTTTGTTTAAGTTTTAGTTTCTAATTTTCATTTTCAGTTTTTTAATTTTTCAAATTTTGTGAAGGAAATATTAAAAATTCTAAAACTAAGGTGGTTTGTGAAAATATTTCCTATTTTCATTTCCGTTTTTATTTTCTGAAAATGATTTTCATTTTCACATTTTTAAAATTAGGAAATATGTTTGGTTTGTGAAGGTAGATTTTGTTTTAGAAAATGAAAACAATGAAAATATATTTGGTTTGTCTGTTTTCAAAATGTATTTCTCAAAATCAAATTTAAGATAATAAAATTATATTTGGTATTAAATAATTAAAATTACATATATATATATATATATATATATATATATTGATTTGCATTGGTTCATTTACTAAAAGAATTTATAAAAGTATAAAATAACTCTATAAAACATTAAGACTAAGAATAAAATAAATTTTTTATTTTTAGTTATTTTATTAATTATCAATTATTATATTTTGATTTGTACGTAGATAAATATTTAGATACTTTAATGAGTATTATGTTTTTGCTTTAAAGTGATAAATTAGACAATGCTAATCATTAGAACCAAGGATTACACAAAGCACCAAAATCTCTATTTCAAATTTTACAAGCTAAAATGTAGTCTTTAACAAATAATCAATGCTTTAGACAAAAAATAAAAAAACCTTGAATTCCAAGTAAATAAATAAAATTAGTACTCAACAAAATAACTAGAATATGGATGTCTAAAAATAAATAATTAGAAACATAGTCTGAAACTGTGTGAAAATTTATCCAAATATATTTTTATTAGAAAACTCAAACTCAATTAAGTTTTATGGTTTTTGCCAAGATATTTGATGAATATTTTTTTGGGTCATGGATATTTAATGAAATCGAAAGTGCAGATTGTGCTTTGCCTTACATCAAGTATCGAACTAACATACTGAAAAAAAAACCCAACCAAAAAAAAAATTTAAAAAAAGGGCATTGAGCTGAAATCAATAAGTTAGATGAGACACTTCCAATGTTCCAAGAATCGAATGCAGTGCTTTAAAGTGATAAGAAATAAAGTTTTATTTATTTACAAATGTACCGTCGCATTTTCAACTCAAAATATTTTCAGTTGTTGTGAATGAAAACTATGAAAAGAATGAAAACGTGAAATCAACGTTTTCAGATTTTCACCTTTTCAAAAAATATTTTCATGGAAATGATTCCATCAAATCCCAACCAAACATATTTTGATGACTGTTTTCTATTTTCATTGAAAATGAAAACAAGAATGGGCAAACCAAACACACTCTAAAAATTTCAGTTTTCATTTTCAATTTTTAGTATTTCCTTCATGAAATCCTAAAACTGAAAAATTGATAATGAAAATTGAAAATGAAAACTTAAACCAAACATGTCATTAGGAAGCAACTATTAATTCAAGGAACAATTTAAGTTGGAAATTTTTGAAAAGAAATTAAATTATGATAAGTTTTTCTTTTGGTCTGGAATTATGATAAGTTTTAAAAGTGTTTAAAAATCATTACAACTACACATTCAAGAATATTTAGAATTTAACTTTTTCAACTTATTGCTTGCATATTCCTTTTTTTTTGCCTAAATCTGGTAAACGATTTCTTTTTCAAAAAAATTCCAATAAATAGAGCCCAACTTGGTTGGGAGAGAGATAGTATTGCGGGCTGTCAACATAAAACAGGATTTGGGCTTGGCCTCAATCAGCAGCATACGCTCACCCAAGATGTTATTTTTGGGTTGAAACTTGAATCTGTAGCATTGGTGGGGTTGGGGGAGAGATAACTTCATCTTTACTTCTAATTAAAAAAGAAATTGGCTATACATCTTTATTTGAATTGATTTGAGAATTAGATAAAAATAAATTGATATAGATAGGTACTAAGTTACACAAGTGGTTGTCTGTCATAAATTGAATGGGAAGGCAGGTGAGTTGAAGTGGAGTAGAGTGCAGAAGAAGCAGGCAGGACAACCCCCCCTAGATTACCGGCTTGACATTACATTACATATGTATCTGGCTGGTATCAGATCGGTAATAAAGTGAGTACATCATCTACAACCAAATACAAACAACAACATCTACCCGACTATACCATACAACAAGAGATAAAATTGACGCCTCACTTGTGAGTGACTCTAGGACTTGATTCATTATTAACAATCAAACTAGTGTAGTGCCCCCAACCCAACCCGTGCTTAAGCAAGCAAGGAAGGTTGCGTGCTGCTCTCTCATTTTTCATTGCCTCTTCCTTTATTCAATTCAATTCAATCAGTCACCCTCTTCCTTCTCAATTCTCATCATCATCGTCATCCAAACCTCGACTTCTTCCCCTTCCACTCTCCACTTGTTGCACATCATAGTATTCTTGTTATTATTATTGTTAATTAATCATCATCATCGTGGACTGAATACTGATGAATACTGATGATGAAGGGGTTTCAGAGTGACACCCACCATTACCATCACCGTCACCGTCGCCACTGCGCATATCCACTGATCCTGATTCTGAGTCTGATCGCCCAACAAGCCAATGGCTCTATCCACGACTACTCCAACGAGTCCTTCACCCACCGCAACGACGCCTTCTTCTTCCACGGCGGCAGCGAGGCCCTCTTCGCCGCCGCCTCCGCCAAAGGCAGCTCCTTCATCAGGTTCGAGGGCGTGACCTTCACGCGCCCCAGCCTCTCCGCCAGCAAGCAAGGCCCCATGACGCAGAACACCGGCCTCGTTGAAGCCATCATCCTGGAGGTCAAGGACCGCCACCGCATCGGAGGATCCTTCCTCAAATCCGACCTCATCTGCTGCAACAAGGACCTCTCCTCCCGCCACCTCTGCACCATCGGCGAGGTCATCATCCAAAAGAACCCCGACAACCCCGATTTCCCCAAACGCATCAAGACCTTCTTCCAGGGCACCGACGTCACCGCCCCCATGGACACCCAAACCCTAACCATCAACTCCACCGGCATGTACTACCTCTACTTCATGTTCTGCGACCCCGAGCTCCAGGGCACCATCATCAATGGCAGGACCGTCTGGAGAAACCCTAACGGCTACTTGCCTGGAAAAATGGCACCTTTGATGACTTTCTATGGCTTCATGTCTCTGGCTTATCTCCTGTTAGGCCTTGTTTGGTTCATGCGCTTTGTCAAGTTCTGGAAGGATATTATACATTTGCACTACCACATCACTGCTGTGATTGCACTTGGCATGTGTGAGATGGCTGTGTGGTACTTTGAGTATGCCAATTTCAATGCTACTGGCACCAGGCCCATGGGGATCACCTTGTGGGCCGTCACTTTCAGCACTGTCAAGAAGACGCTCTCGCGCCTTCTCCTGCTGGTTGTGTCGATGGGGTTCGGCGTGGTGAGGCCGACCCTCGGTGGGATTACCTCCAGGGTGATGCTACTTGGGGTGGTGTACTTTGTCGCCTCTGAGGCGCTTGAGCTCGTCGAGCATTTGGGCAACATCAATGACTTCTCTGGCAAGACTAAGCTGGTCTTGGTTCTTCCTGTTGTTTGCCTCGACTCCTGCTTCATTCTCTGGATTTTCTCCTCCTTGTCCAAAACCTTGGAGAAGCTACAGGTAATTCCGGTCTTTTCTAAACCAGATTCCTGTTTCCTTATTTGTTGCAAATGCTGGCTCAGTAAATTTGGATTTTAGTGATTGGATATGCGGCTATGACATTTGTGCTCTTTTTGAGTGGATGCAGATCAGGAGAAACTTGGCTAAATTGGAGCTCTACCGAAAATTTACAAATACGCTTGCAGTGTCTGTGCTGCTGTCCATTGCATGGATTGGCTTTGAGGTAGATTTTGGAAAAACATGTTTGATTCAGTGCATACAAATAAACAGTTTTTGACGTGCAATGGCTAGTACTCTGTAAGAGTATCCAAACATTTTTGCTTATGCAATTTCAAGTGAGTCAGTCAATATTTTTAACTAGTGCTTCTTAACTGTGTTGAACCAGCTATACTTCAATGCAACTGACCCATTGAGCGAGCTGTGGCAAATTGCCTGGATTATTCCGGCTTTCTGGACTCTGCTTGCTTATGCTCTATTGGTTGTGATATGCATCCTTTGGGCTCCTTCTCGTAACCCCACTAGGTATGCCCTTGCCATGGCCTCGGTGGTTTTGTGCTAATATATTTAACCTTTTTTTTTTTGGGGAATGCCAATCCACTTAGAACTAGTTGCTGTAACTACAAAAAATTGTGGGTTTTCTTTTGCTCGATTTTTCCCCATATTATCCCTATTTTATGCTGAAAAATTTGTTGTTCTGTGCGAACTAATGTAGAAATGATAGTAAGACCATTGATCCAAATTATTGTTGAGAAATTAGTTGTTCCATTATGGTCCTTTTTTAACTAAGCTTCAAACAAACCGAAAGAAAGAAAAGGTATCAATTCCTTAGAAAGATTAACTAATCACTCATACTAGTGTTCAATTATTGTATTGGAAGGATGCTTTAATTTGTGTGAGAATTTTGGTGTTGATTGAGCTGCCTAACTCTCGTTGTGAAAAAGTTAACTGATAAGTTTAGTTTTCATTCGATCATTACTATTGTCATCGTATCATGCATTTGACAGATACATTTGCAACATTATTATTAGGTGTAAATTATACAAATAGATTAATACATTGTTGATGATGCTTTCATTGTGTTCTACATGATATATACTTTCAGAAAGTATGAATATCTATTAGCTATTCTTTCTCCTTTCCAAAACTCAGACAACACAATATAATGGGGTTGCGCTTGCTATACCAATATTGCAAGATTTGTGTTCTGACGCATACCTGGAAAAACTGATTGCGATCATATCTTTGTTTCTAGGTATGCATGCTTGGAAGAAACAGGAGATGACTTTGATGAGGAGGGCATCTCTCTGACAAGCAGCGTAGCAAAGATGAGTGTGGATGTGAAAGGTTCTAGTGCGACAGATCATGCCTTTGGAGAAGATGTTGAGGAAGACAAACGAGAATAATCAATAATGTCAAACTTGTATAGTAGTGTGTTTCATGTGACTTCATTTCTTACAAGAGGCCTGTATCATATACGTATGGTTTTGTATGTAGAAGATGTCACTTGATAATGGGGAAAACTAGGAGGCCGTGTCATTAGATCAAGATCGTTTAATTGCACGAACAGTTCTTCATAAAAGATGATGTGATCAAATCATTCCCCGTTTCAGTTTCAGATGACAATTGACAACCATCCTTATATCTGAATATCTCTATGCCTTCAAGTTTTAATTCCCGTTTCTTTTGGGGCTCTTAGTATGATTTTTCCTGGAGCTTATCTGCTATGGCGCTCTCGTTTAATATGATTGCTGAGATTGTCGACAATGCTACTAACAGTACTTCTGAATCTCGGAGTTTTCTTGAGATTCTTGAATGCAGCTATATTTCATTCTTTTAGAACCTATGGCTTTCTACAAACATAATATGAAACAAACATCGTAAGGAGTTCAATGATCACGTGTTCTGCTTTCCCTTGTAGAAACTGTCAAACTGCAAAAGACTTATTTCTAAATAAAAATGTGAGCTAACGTTGATACACTGTGAAATTAAGACTATAAGATATATATTATTTAATATCCACAGTTAGCAATGAGTTTCACAATTGCAGGTTGAGTATGTAAAGGAAAATGTTAACAATGACGGGACTGTGAAAGCACACACTTTGTAATATGTATTTGTCAGCTTCTCTTTTTTCGTTTATCTACTATTCCTCTTATCATCAATCGATACGTCAGGAAAGGAAAGACAAAAACTAGCAGACAAGATAAACATAAGCTATGCATTTCTCTCTTTGGTCCAAAACAAAATCGAAAAGGCCCCTATTTGTTTCTTTTCCCTTTCAAGGGAATGGCTCACAGGGCTACCCTACCTCTGTAATAGCAGCTGGTGATGCTGTTCACAGTTTGCTTGATTAGGAGAGTATAAATTTGCTTTTATACTAATTGTTTGTATGCTTATTTATATCTTTAATTAGTCGTTTTTCAACTTAAACTTTTTAATTTGTATTTTGCAGATCAAATTTATAAATCTTAAGAGTGCAATCTTAGTAATAAAGTGAAAGATTCAAAAAGATGGTTAATCATTAAGCTGTGGAGTTGATCAAAAAGACTAATTAAAAAAGCCTCCATGACAGATTGAGAGAAGCAGCTTTAATACAAGAGAATAGATTGTAGAGTCACTTCTTGACAGACCTCTCGGTCATTACTGGCCAGTGCCAACTGCCCCTGTCGGATGGACAGCTTTGTTATTGGGTGAACTCTGTCCGCATATGAATGTCATCTTCTTCCAAATCGGTTTGTGTCTGTCTACTCTAGCCATTTTATTCATTCAAATGCCATTCTGATTTCTCATAATGTGCTGTGCTGCAGCATATAACATACATACTCTCCCCTCTGCTAAATCAATTATTTATCACTTCTTCCTCTTATTTTCTTGCTCTTCTCTCTGTCTTAAACATTCTTGGGGAAGGAAGGCAGGGTAAGAGAGAAATCAAAGCTCTCATTTCTATGTGTTTCCATCTGCATATGTATACATATATTTGAACTTTGTCTACTGTTTCCTCTCTTTGGTTTCGTCCAACAGCTGAAGGAAAACAAGCATTGCATTAGAATGGACCATCAGCATGGTCATCATCGCTACAATCATGGTGGAGGAAACAGTCCATATGATGATCCCTTCTTGAAGGGTTGTTGCTGCTGCCATTGTCTTCTGCCTCTCGCTTACATTTTCAATGGTTTCCAGAGATGCGTCGTCTTGGCTTGTTATCCTTTCTTCAAGTGCTTTGGGTGGAATGACTTCCCTGCATCTGGAAGATATCATCACATCCAAGTCCAACAAACACATTGAATGATTCTTATTTATTATATATATATTTCATCAGTTTCTTGAATCCTCCCTCCCCCATTCCTCAAAAGAAAAGGTCCTTACTTGTAATATATTATATATGGTTGTGGCAGAGAAGTTTTCTGTGGACTTGTCCTTATCATCATTTGTGTTATGTAGTTTCATCTCATGCAACCGAATATGCTTGCCAGGACAAATATCCCTGCAACATCTGAAACTTGTTGATTCGTATACAACAAACAATAATACATAGAAATAGAATTAATATGGAAAAGAATGGTCTAATCTACTAGCATGCTTACACTTGTAGCCAGGGGATATCGGCTTTCTAGTCCTCGTGGCACTACCTCAGTTCCCTGCAGAATTAGGATCCACATCTGGATTGGATTCCACTGCATTCCATTGCGTGCAAAAGGACGTTCATCGATCCACTCCATCACCATCATCTCATGTTTTTCAATAATGTTTTTATCGGAAAAGTGCAATAAATACTTAATCAAGAAAAATCACACCAATTTAGAAAGAGGAAAAAAAGTAAAGGTACCTAAAAATTTTCTAACTAAACAACGAAATGTTTAAATGTTAAGTGATTCAGTGAATAACATTATTCATATATTAAACCAACATATAGTACATAAAATGAAGTCACAATGCTCTTAAAGAAGCTGCAAATATCTATATGCATATGATAAAGTTTGCGAATATTTCTATTTTTTATATGAGAAGAAAACTTTGATCACTTTGTTTTATTTTATTTTTTTGGTGTATTTTGATCGCTTTATTTAAAAGAGATATGCCTTTAAATAGGTGATATTACTATAGTTAATTATTATATTACTAGTTACTACTACGTAGGAATAATATATAATTGGATTGCAATACAGTTAGCAAGCCCATGCAATGCAGTTGCATCTGTACGGCGATGGATGCAACAATTACCGTTGAACGTAACAAACATGCATACACGTCCACTCCCATTGTCCATTTCTTTCGATGTCCTTTTGGTTTTGGTTAGATGCTTTTCTCTTCTCCTACCATCACAAACCTCTTCATCAACCACAAAACACAACCCTTTTCTTCTTTTCTTTTTCTAGATTTGTTTTTTTTTTTAACTTTTCCCTTGTTCAGTAGCACACATTACACAAAGCTAATAAGCTCCTATTTGTTGTTAAAAGAACCAATAAAATAAATTTAAAAAAAAAAAAGGTTTTTGTTGTTGCTGTTGATTGAGATCCTTGTCTTTTGAAGCGAGGATAGAGCTGAGTTTAGCTTAGCATCGAAAATGAGGAGGATAAAGCTGAGCTTTTTGTGGTGTGTTTGGATTTTGCTATGTGGGTCTTGTTGTGTGGGGAGGTTTGTGGTAGAGAAGAACAATTTGAAGATCACTTCTCCGAGGTCTCTGAGAGGTATATATGAATGTGCAATTGGGAACTTTGGGGTCCCAAAATATGGAGGAGCCTTGATTGGAGCTGTGGTGTACCCCAAGGTGAATCAGAACGGATGTAACAGATTTCAAGGTCTAGATAGTTTTAGTTCCAGGCCCGGAGCATTTCCCACCTTTATTCTTGTTGATCGGGGAGGTCAGCTACCCTTTACTCCTTTCAAACTAATCAATTTTTCAATATGCCAACAAAGGAACATTGTGAATGTTCTGTAAAGGATTTAGGACTTTATTGGTGTTGTTTTGTTTTAAACTTTTAATACATGATTTTTTTAATTAGGAGGTAAACTGTACTGAAGTCAAGTTTGAATCTATTGTGCATTGGATTTGCTTTGTTTTCTTGTATTCACTTTATGGCTTGACATGGATAGTTAAGTTTCTCAATCAATCAATCAAATTGCTGCCTAATGCTAATTTTAGAAATATTCTGGTTTTCACTTGGTTGGTGTAGTAAGTCCTCCCAATATGATGTAGCGAGTTCATTTGGAACTTGCTGCACAAGACTTTGTAAAATTTTGGTATACCTTTATACCATTACTAGATTGTATTGTGATATCATTGGTCGCTAGAGATATCCCAGTGAAAGGCTCAAGTCTGTGAAACATGGTTTTGCCATTTTGGTAGATTGCTACTTCACTTTAAAGGCTTGGAATGCACAGAATGGTGGAGCAGCAGCTATTCTTGTTGCAGATGACAGGGTAGAGCCATTGATCACTATGGACACTCCTGAAGAAGGGAATGGTGCGAATGATGATGATTATGTTGAAAAGATTAGCATCCCTTCTGCCCTTATCAGCAAAGCACTCGGGGATAGCATCAAGAATGCTCTCTCAAAGGGGGAGATGGTTAATGTAAACCTTGATTGGAGAGAGTCTCTTCCACATCCTGATGACAGAGTTGAGTATGAGTTTTGGACAAACAGCAATGATGAGTGTGGACCCAAGTGTGAGAGCCAAATTAGCTTTGTTACAAGTTTTAAAGGTGCAGCACAGCTACTTGAGCAGAAAGGGTTCACTCACTTTACCCCTCACTATATAACTTGGTATTGCCCAGAAGCATTTATCTTGAGCAAACAATGCAAGTCTCAGTGCATAAACAATGGGAGGTACTGTGCACCAGATCCCGAGCAGGATTTCACAAGAGGGTATGATGGCAAAGATGTTGTTATTCAGAACTTGCGTCAAGCTTGCTTCTTTAAAGTGGCAAATGAAAGTGGAAAACCTTGGCAGTGGTGGGACTATGTGACTGACTTCTCAATTCGCTGCCCAATGAGAGAATAGGTACAGTGAGGATTGCTCAGATCAAGTTATCAAATCTCTAGGTAGGTTGGACATTTCATTTTTCTTTGCATACACTTTTCAATAGGCTTGGTTTGTTTTGGTGTTTGATCTTGAGTGCCTGGCAAAACAGGTGTTGATGTGAAGAAGATTAAAGATTGTGTTGGGGATCCTCGTGCAGACATTGAGAATCCTGTTCTTAAGGCCGAACAGGATGCGCAGGTTGGTCTTCAAAAAAGGAAAACTTACTTTAATGGTATTGTTGTGGGCATGTTCTTTAATTAGGCCATCCTGTGGTTGCTATGATTATATTGCATTCTCTCCCAACTTGGATTTCAGATTGGCAAAGGGTCTCGTGGTGATGTTACTATACTACCTACTCTCATCATAAACAACAGACAGTATAGAGGTGTGAGGCAACTTTTCTAGATTATCTTGATGTCTACTGAACTTTGTTCTATTGTATAATTTTTGTTTTTAACTTCTTTTAGGTAAGCTGTCAAGAGCAGCAGTACTCAAGGCAATCTGTTCAGCTTTCAAAGAGACCACTGAGCCATCAATTTGTTTAACTCCAGGTCCTTATTTCATTGCCTTTTTAATTTCTTCTTTTCATTCCTAAACCTTGAAATCAAATAAACCCTTTTACAAGCAGCCCTGGTTCACCTGGGAATGCGTGATGCACACAGTCATAATTGATATAAGTACCTTTGATTTCTCTTTGCAGACATGGAAACAAATGAGTGTCTGGTAAACAATGGTGGTTGTTGGCAGGACAAATCTGCTAACATTACTGCATGCATGGTATTTGCTTAACTGAGCCTCTATCTTTCAATTCATAAGGGGTTTGGCTCTTCTGGTTTTGATCATCTGCATGCTTTTCCTTTTTCCAAGTGTAGGACACTTTCCGAGGAAGAGTATGTGAATGCCCTATTGTACAAAATGTGAAATTTGTTGGTGATGGATACACACACTGTGAAGGTTAAATTAGTTCTTACAATCGAGATAAATCGCCTCATCTCCATGTTATAAATTTAAAAATGAAGACAAACATAAGTTAATCTTTGTGTGTGTGTGTGTGTGTGAATTTCTTAACAGCTACAGGAGCCTTGAGGTGTGCAGTCAACAATGGAGGTTGTTGGAAGGGAGCCCAAGCTGGGAGGGTTTACTCAGCTTGTATCGTAAGTAGTCCTCTGCATTTTCTTGCCCATGCTTTTGCCTATTGTGCTCTTTTTTTTTTTTATGTCAGAAATTAATCATCCACTGTTTCCTTGTTTCTTAAATTTGATAATGCAGGATGACCACACCAAAGGATGCAAGTGTCCACCAGGATTCAGGGGTGATGGAGTCAACTCCTGTGAAGGTGTGCTCGCTATCCTAAGTTTAATTGAACTAATCTAGTATCCATAGAATGAAAAATAAATCAAAGTGCTAGTTAAACTCTCTTGGACTTGTGCAGAATTCTAGAATGTGATACGGGCTTTCCTTTTTTTCTTCTTGTAATAATGTTGCAGATATCGATGAGTGCAAAGAGAAATTGGCTTGCCAGTGCCCAGAGTGCAATTGCAAAAATACCTGGGGGAGTTATGAATGCAAATGCAATGGTGGTTTGTACTACATGCGAGAAAATGACATGTGTATAGGTGAGGCATTTTTAGTTTTTCTGATTCCTTTTTATGTCATTTTCTTAGGCTACCTTGCTGAATTGGTAGATAACTACTTAATTTCTGTGATGTCATACAAAACAAAATGCAGGTAAATATACCGCTTCAGTGGCCACTGGGGGCTTTATTTGGATGGCTATTCTGATCATGGCTATTGCTGGAGCTGGGGGATATGCTTTTTACAAGTACAGAATCCAGGTATGATCCTTCGATGAAAATTTCATTGTCAAGGTATAAAGCTCTTAAAGGGAGGTTAAATGAAGCACCAGTGAAGTTCATGTGTTTTGGTCTCCTTATTAACAAATATTCCTAGCTGTTTTGAAAAGATACACTTCAGCCATTTGTATACTAAAGCAGTTTAAATTTTTTGAAAAATAATTTTGCGCAGAGATACATGGATTCCGAGATAAGGGCAATTATGGCCCAATACATGCCCTTGGATAATCAACCGGAGATCTCTAATCAACTTCAAACTGATGTGTAGAAAGAAAGACCCTGGAAAGCCATTGCTATAAAAAGATGAAATATGGGACATCATCCTCAACACCTGTTTAGTTATTAATACTGCAGAGACATGCTATTTAACCTGAGGCTTCAAGCAGCACCCTTAGTTAGTTAGTTAGTTAGTATTAATTACTCCCTTTATTATTTTTCTTTTCCTTTCCCTTATTTTGTTCTCTTTTTCTTCCCTCAGAGGATTGTTATTTCTCAAAGGTTCTATCTATAGCATTATGTTATATATGCCGTCCTTATGACGAAGTGATGTTCATTTTCTCCTCTTTAGATCCTTTTAATGTTGAACCACGAATCTATTCAAATGCGGACCTTAGATTTGGTATGGAATGAATGAGGCGTTTTTAAGCTAAAACTATCACTTTTATACCACTTTTAACTGCTTGTTCATAAGAAAATTGTATTTGTCAATTTTGCAAAATTAAACCTTTTTCGAGAGACATTTTATTTTAGGTGATTCCATTTTCATCCACCCCCATTTTTTTAATTTTTTTTCCTTTTATTATAGTCTTATTAGATTCGTACGTTTTGTGTGTACTATATAGTATTTGAGATGCTTTTGCATGGAGATTAATTTAACAACTTTTATTTAAACCTATTAAAAAAATAAGAATGTCTCTCGTTAATTTTATTTAAGATATAATAATTTATATGAGTCCTATAAATTTTTACTCCTATAAAATTTTTACGTCATTGTGTCTAAATTTAAGTTGTTAAATTTGTATTCCTGCTAAAATATATTATAATATATTTCCAAAGCATGTACTTTAAATTTATCAATGACCATCAACTTAAGTTGTAGAGTAAACATTCAAATTGGTCCTTAATAATTTTTTTGATAGACAAATTAATCTCTAACAATTATAAACACCCAAATTGGTCCTCATAATTGTAAAAATAGGACACTACAAGTCCTGGGCATGTCAAGCCTCGGTGGAGGGCAGAGATAAAAAAGACTCAGCGAGAAGGTGGAGCTCTAGAGGAAATAGAGCTCTATGAGGCAGAGTTTGGCCAGGACAAAGCAAAGCTCTTCTGAGTGTGGAGCTGATAGGCATGTGAACAGCTCCTTGTCATCGAACTCATCCTCTTCACCAACCTCCGCCTCCTCTTGGTCAGATCTATTTCCTCTCAACGACTCTCCTTCTCAGTCAGAGCTTGATAGGGCCTTTAAAAGCTATATGTGTATTTTTACAATTGTGAGCGACAAATTTGGTGTTTATAATTGTTAGGGATTAATTTGTGCATCAAAGAAATTGTCAGAGACCAATTTGGGTGTTTACTCTAAGTTATATTTAGGTTGATGTTTAATCTCTCCTTAAATAAATTTTTGAGTATTTTTATGGGTAACAATTAGGAGAAATTTTAAGTGTTCTGGAGCAAGACAAAATATTTACTCTATTTCATTTTTTAATTGACAAATTAGCTATTATGTTAAAAATATAGGAAAAGTGGGAGATAATAATGACCCATAAAACTTATATGTCAATTAATAAATGAATCAAAACGATTATTTTTCTTACTCAATACACTTAATTATTTCTCAACAATTAGTGTGTATTCGTGTTCAACATTCAAAGCATTCATTAGTATCGTACATTTGTTCAAAATTTTGGAAGCTTCAAAACGGAGTGAGTATCTTGCAAGTTATGTTCTAGATGGATCTCTAGTTAATTACCTTTCAAAACTCTAAGCTAACAAGCTAGCTTGTTTCTGGCCTTCAAAATGTAAGTATTAGAAGTTGTCATAATTTCTTGGGTACAACACTCTTGATCTAAGGCAACATAATATTGATAATTGTTAGATAAAAAAAAAATGATATAACTCATCAATTCATTTAAAGGTAAATAATTATACCACATCATTTTATATCAAAATATTATATTAAATTTATTTATTTATTTATTTTTGTGAGTTTATATTGTAAAATTTTTACAATATCACCAAAAAAATTTACAATATTAAATATATTGACAACATGAGTTTATATCAAATATGTTAGGGACTTTTTTTTTCTTTTTTTTTTTGGTGGTACCATTGTTATATATACCTCTTTTTGTTTTAACATTTTGTGCAAATAAACAGAAATCAAACTGCATGGGCCATAATGCTTGTCACCGCAATCGCAATTTAAAACGAAAGCATTGAAAATAATCTTTGCCCAGTTGATATTTCAAAAGGCATCTTGAAGTTAAGTAAAGTCGTGAAGGAGAGAGACAAGTTTCTAGTTTCCATTGGGAAATCAAAGAAACAAGTCAAGTTAGAGAGGTCCATGGATGCATGCTATCAAGAAGATCAACACACAGAAATACAAGGAATTGAAGCCAACATGTCGATGCTTCGCTCCAGACAATCTGCTTCTTCTTCATGTTATTCTTCTTCTTCTTCTTCTTTAGCAATAGCAAGAACCTTCAGAAACCGTGACAGGGAGATGGGTGGCCACCATGTTGCAGGTTGGAGCATGAGTTCTGTGTTGACCGCACTGCCAGAATCTCCCTCTCCCATTTGCAGCCACGCCTCTAACACCCCTCTTCCCACCCACACGCCTCACTCTCACTACCAAGACTATGCCACTGATGAATTCTCCTCTCCAAGAAACCAGGTTTCTTGCTTGCTTTTCACTTTTCATTCATGGTGTTCCTTCAAGAAACTAGAATTAAACTTCTTTGCTTCTCATGAACTTGCAATATCTTGTTTCACTTTCCAGTGAATCTTTCTAGTGGAATCACTTGTCATTAATTTTGAGTCTATGCTCTCTCTTCACTCTGACATGTAATGTTGCATCAGAAATTTTTAAGCACTCTCATAGCCAAAAAATAAAAAATAAAATATGTCTTGTTCTGTTCCATCTATATATAATCTAATGTCTCAGTTATTTAATTTTCATTAAAAAAGAAGAAAATAGAAAACATTGGTGAACCAGACGTTGAATATGCATATCTCATCTGTTGAGTGTTTCTTGGAGAGTAGTTCAATACAAATATGAAGAAAAGGACACCTTTTTGTTCTTTCCGGTTATTTATTTTCTGGGTTCTTGAAATTAGATTGCCAATATTCCACTGGTTGCTTTCACTAATACGCAGTTTCTTGACTTTACCTGCTCGTTGATTGGTTTGGCTTATTTATGTCATCATTTAACATGAGGAACTCACTCACACCAGTTTACTTAGTTGGCTTTGAAATCTCAGAGCTTAGGCATCGCCTACAATGACTGCTCCAATTGCTTCTCCGATATTGATGAATGGTTGGAACACGCCAATAAGTTCTGCAAACCCTCCAACTCTCACACCAACCATTTTACAGGTTTGTCATGTCTACCTGAGGCACTTGATAGCTCATTTCAGTTTATGAATAAATGCATATCTAACGGGAAAAGATATACATAGAATTGTTTGTTATGGGACAATATATTAATTTGAGTGTAAGTAAGTATTAGAGTTATGCATGTAATATACTTTATGTATTTGTGTAAAAGGGTGTCGTATTTTGATTTCCATGTTCAAATGATGGATGGATCTGTATTCTGATCTTTACATCAGAAACTGTTGATTTGAGGCGAAACGCAAGCCCAGAAGAAGATTTGAGAATCTCAGCATTATGCAATACCTTCCTCACGGCTCCTGAACATGAACTATATAACATAACATTGCCATCAATCAGAGAAGAGAGTCCTGTTTTGCAAGGCCAGACCCGCCCTTCCTGCATATATGGAGCCTCAAAATCAGCAACTAACGAACGCACAAGCCTGTTAAGTAGGACCAAACCCTATGGTGAATTGTGGAGTGAAGTCAGAAGGAGGAAACATGAAGTTGAAAGTGAAGCACGCAACAAGGCCAAGCACGATGAACTTGTGAACAGGTTGGTATAAAGCCGAAAATTCTCCTTCCATATTGAAGTTGTGGATCATTTCGTGTGTGATTAAGGCACTGAACTGACAAGGGAAATTATGGTGAAAATTTTGATAGAATGAGAAGGAAGGAAGACGCCATTGATAACTGGGAATTGCAGCAAACTAGAAAAGCCATGGACGATATGGATAAGATTCAGGTCTGCTAAGTAAGCTCATTTCATTTGTGTCATTTTCAAAAAACTGTAATGGACATGAGAAAATTGAACTGCAAAATGCCAATTGACACCTTTTGAAGAAACTCTTGAAGGTCCATTTGATTTTAGTTTTCAGGATTTTATAAAAATAAAACTGAGAATTGAAAATAAAATCTGAAAACAGAATTTTATAGTTTTCACAATTTTCAGTATTTCCTTCATAAAATCTGAAAACTGAAAATAAAAATTGAAACTGAAACCAAACTAGCCCCAGATGTCCCCAATTTCTTGTTTTCATCAAATCATCTTGTGGATGCAGAACAAGCTGGAGAGAAAACAGCTAATGGCTTCAGCCAGAACTCAAAAGAAAATATGCTTGGTGAGGGAGAAGGCAGTGAAGCAAAAGTTGAACTTGAGGCGACAAACTATGAAAAGATTTCAACAGCTTCAAATATCTGAGACCAAAAGCACATCAGAAAGTTCCTGGGGCTCTCGCTTACCATTATGTTAGCAAAAGTCTTATTTGAACACCACATGCATGCCAGAACCAAACAAAAAATACAACACATGCATGTAAGAAAGCTTCAGAAAACTACGTCCCTACTAGATTCGATTCAACTTTGTTCAATTCATGCAGTCCACGAATGTTTCAGCAACTACAACTTCGTTGCTCGTTACCCTGTAAATCGTTGGATATATAACTAATATATACTCCCAAGTCACTGTTATATGTCAATTCAAATAATCTAGAAACAACAACTAATAATTCTTCCCAGGTGAAAAGTAGGATTAGTCTTTACTGTCACGTGGTTAAAATAATCTGACATTATACGCACGTTCAGATTACATTAATTTTACGATTTTTCTTTTTTCCAAAAGTTGTGTGGGGAAGCTTGTAAATTATAAGCCCTTTTTGAATAAAAAATAGATAACCAAATCAATGCAAGCAATAGAAGTTGCACGAAGTATAAACTCCAGAAAGTTGATAATTTTTTAATCAATATTTACAATGAGGAATCTACAAACAATATCAACAAGTGTGTAAATATAGCCTCATATAAAATGGTCAGTCATGAGATAGTTAGCCAGCCAGCCTACACAAGCAGCAGCAAAGCCTATGGAAAGTCAAACCCAACCCGAGACCATATTCTCATCCACTGGTTTTGGACCTCCGCAGGATCTTGACACTGATTCAAAGAGTTTTTCAATCTCTGGTGCGCATCTTATGAATGACCGGTTCCAGAAATTATACCTGGGATTCTGCCAAATGACCAAAAACATAAAACACAAAGTGTTAAACTGCAAGCCACAATAGACATGTTTATAAAGAACAATTATGAAAACGATGAAAAGCATGAATACCTTGATCAGCTCAATAAAAGTGATGAGAAGGCCCCAAGGATGGGGGCGATTTACAATTAGGCGTTCTAACAAGACTCTTGTAATCTGTTCTTGGATAATTTCCTGCCATGTCAAACATAAAATATCCAGTTATATATATATATATATATATATATATATATATAAAGAAAGGAGGATCGAGCTAAACATTATTAAAAGAAAATGTCAAAAGTTTGCATGAACCTGATTTGATTCTGCAAACAAGTACAGAAGGATGAAGGAAAAGTAGTGAGTATGCGTATTCGGGTATCGCAGTTGGTTGGCAACAGCATTTAGGAAAAGGTAGCGCCCTTCAGTGTCCAAGTCCACAATTAGTGTCTGGAAAATATCCAATGCAGCACCTACAGAAAATACAGCCAGCGCTGATTGTGCATGGGGAGTTCGTCCCTGAAGCTGCTGGATTGCCTGCAAGTTCGCATCCCAAACATTAGAATCAGTTAAGATATCACTCATGAAAGGTGGAAAGAAGCCAGACATGAAAAATTATCAATACTCAACCAAACAGTCTCCATAGAAGCAACTTTCAAGATTTCAAAAACTAATCCACTGAATTCCTCAATACTATTTCAAGGCTAAATATTGTAACAGATTGAATAGTTCTAGAACTAAATCTATCACACGAGATAAACAGAGTCCTGGCATTATATTCCTCACGGTACACAACCAAATTTAGGCACTTTTGAAACTACATTGCCAAAGATCCAACCTTACTTGATTACATATTTACTTGTGATTATTGACTCATCAATGCAAAGGTATATATAAGCGTATATGTTTCAAATTTACAGTACCTGCATTCCAACATACAACACAAGTGAGTTGATCAAAGGCACATTGTAACGAGTCCCTGCAGAGGTAGCTTCATTGGGTGAGAGGAGCATCTTGTCCTTCAGTTCAGATAAAAATGGAGAACTTTGCTGCCTTGTCTGCAGAAATTTGATTGAATATTCATAAACACAATATAAGAAAGTAAAAACACATGAATATTGAATAAATTTTAAAGAAAATGAGACAATATGTGAAGCAACAGAGAACACAATGGTTCCAGCAAACTAAAAAAGAAATAAAAGAAAATCTTACCCAGAAAGAATTCACAGGTTTTTAGTTAGTGCTACAAGAAATGATTTCAGTAAACTAATAAAAAGGAAGAAAATCTTACCCAAAAAGAATTCACAGGTTATAGTTAGTGCTACTAGAAAAGAAGGGCACAAATGCAATAAGCATGACTAACCTTAAGGTATTCGTCCACATCAGCCTTCATCTGCTTTGCTTTAAGTGCAGCATCAACCTCAGAAAGAATGCGAGGTGACTGAGTTATTTCTTGAAGCAAATCAATCTGCAGAGGGGCACAAGGTAGTCAGGTCAACATAGTGCTCCTTAGGGGAAAAAACAAAGATAAGACATGAGATTCTAGACCTTCAAATTTGGAGTGGAAGGATCAGGCAGCCTCATACTCCGCGGAAAAGCACTTAGAACGATGTTCCTCATCTGTATGCAACTTGGAGGAATAACATCACAGAAGGTAAAGTGATAGTCACACAGGAACTCTGGGAAGTCATGGAGTAGCACCAAGAGCACCCTAAGAGTGCCTTTGTAGAGAAAACGGACCTGATCATAACAAGGTAAAAACAAAATGTGCATGTGCATGCGTAAGAAACACTATTCAGTTTAGACCATATTGGAAACAAATAATTGACGAAGAGATACAGAAACAAACCGGATCTCCAAGCTCAGCATGCCTCAGAAAAGGCTCCATGAACTGGAACAGATCTACAAGCAACCTTTGGATATAAGGCCAACCTTTTTGACCATTACCAGTCAGCATTTTTGGCATGAAGCTCCTGTGACTTATCAACTCAAGCCAAGCAAAACTGAAGAAACAGTTCCACAAAGCAACCAATTAAATGATATACAATACAGAGTAAATAATTATAATTATAAAATAAAATTGAGAAAAAGGAGGATAAGCAATAATGATAAATATATACATAACAAAAAGTGATTTCTTGACTTTTTCTACAAACACAAGGTAAGAGATATTTATTTAACAGTCAAGGTCTTGAGTTGAATTCATTCTTCAAAACAAAGATCAAAAAGAAATTGAACAAGGTAATTGCTCAACACACAGATAAACACCTAAATAGGGATCATTAACAAATAAAAACCATTACCAAAACAAGTATGTTTCATCACCAAACATGATAAATATGGAAAGAGATGAAATTCTGTTATAAAAATTCCTAAATTAGAGCTGGAATGACCAAACATCATAAAAGCATGCTGAAAAACTACAGCTGAGGTGCTCAATATATATATATATATATATAGTAAGAGTTACATGGCTTTAACAAGGAAAGACCAAGTAGAGTGAGCTGGAAGAAGAAATTGTCACAAATTAGCCATATACAGGAAGTCTTAACCCAGCAAAGTCAGCCATTTCACAGAACCAGAATAGGTTAACAGTTAACAAGCATATGAATAAACACTATTCCATTATTATAATTATCATGAAACCCAAAGTTAGCCACCCATCAATCCTAACTAGAAACTTGGTCTAACCTGAAAGCAGGAACTTTGAGGGGCTGCAAAGCATGAAAAGCATTGGCAAAAGCAGTCAAAATCTGCAATATGCATGGTAGTATTAGTCAAACACACATAACTGTTAATATCAAGGGTGCTAGCACGAGGGGTGACAAGCAAAACAGACAGAATCTGCATGTATAATCAAACCAACCATCTCAATCACCTAGAGATTACCAATCAAGCATACAAGGCTTCGCTTAAAAATTTTTGCTGAGCCTCATTACTGTTGCTGTTATTATAACAATGTACAAATGCACCATATCTTGTTAAATGAACCAAATCTTGTTTCTTTGGTGTGATTTCTATATCTTGCTGATGTCCTGTTAGGGACCCTAAGTTTGGTAGGGTCTATGTTAGAAGGAATAAAGAGGGCGTGAATGGGCCAAGTGCAGGCCCACAGGCACCTCGGGCAGCAGGGGATTAAGATAACAGCTACAGGGCAGTTAATAAACAGCTGGAAGGAAGGTAGTTTGGAGGGAAAAGTAGTTAGGGAATTAGCAAGTGTATAAATAGGAGAAGAATAAGCATAGAATTATTTTGTAACTAACTCAGAATTGGGGATTTCTCCTCCTAGGGTTCTTTTACTCATACTCTTGAATCCTTGGTGATTTACCAGGATTGTGATTAATAAAGCTACTCCTGCTAATCTGAGAATCAGTCCTAACATGTCCTCCCTAAGCTTCAGCCGCAAATATCTTTTGTGTTTAATATTTACTAACGATAACATTGTTTGCCCAATAGTCCCTAGCCGAAGAGTTTTCTCAACGTCACTTTTTTAATAATAATTATAAAAAAAAAAAGAGTCGTAAAAGTACCAGATTTATATGTTTAATTTTGTTCAGTTTACCAATCTATATCATTTCCTTTGAATATCCTTTAAACAGTTTTGAATTGTGATTCTGATCTGACAATTTCATCTAAATCACTATTATTTGGCACAGCTTTGATGTGACGAATCATTTTATGAGAACTTGCTTGTTTCCACAGCTTTTTCAGTAGCTTCTGTAACAGTTTCTGCCAAACACAAAAAGACTAAAGCCAGCAATGAAAACAACTTTAATATAGAAACAAATGGAGAAAGTAAATGAAAGTAACCAACACCTGAAGATTTGCACCATCAGTAACAGGTTCAAGTGGACCAAGATCTAGAAGCCAGTTAATGAACAATCTGAAGAATGGTCTTGGATTAAAAGAGGCCTTCTTCTCCTCTGCATCTTTTATAATGAATCTGACTGTCACTGCCAGAATCTGCCAGAAATCAGTTGAAGTTAATAGACTATTATAGAATTAATAAAGCCAAAGGGGAAAAGAGACAACATTTTAGTTTGTTACAAACCTTAGAAAGAAGGAAGAGTTTGTTTGACCCCTGTTCCAACAAACAAACAAGTTAACAAAAAGCGAAAGCTACCCAACCCGAAAGAAAAAGATAATAGTACAGTTAGCAACCTTCAAGATTGAGAAGACAAGCTTGGCATAAATATCAATTGCAAGAAATGACATTGCCTGCAGCTGTTGAGGAGATTGCAGTGCCCCAGAATTAATCACCTCAGTGGATAAGCAATGTGCAACAGCAAGTTCCTGAAAAAGAAAAACATTAAAAAAGACAGATGTTAATTGACAACCCTGGCCATCAGTAGGAAGATGTAACATGAAATGATGAAAAAAATGCTACCGTCAACAGCCGGAAAAAGCGATCTGTTACATCATCCCCTTTAAGCAGACCGTTTTGATGTAATTGTAAGATGAAATGGGTAGAAGCCGTATCATTGGCACCAGGAAGTTCACATATCCTATACCAATCTGCGAACAACAAGGAAACCTACAACACATGGATAATAAGTATGGATAAGAAGTTCCAATTCTGTTTCTGGTCCCACCTAAAGATAAGGTGAGATAGAATTTAAACTAATATAAACTCTCCAAACATAAGAAAAAAACTACAAGCAATAATGACAAGATAGCCACACAACAAAATAAAAACTTATCTAGTAATTTCATGGTCAACATACCTGCTCACGGAATCCAGTAGGATCTAGTTCAACAGACTCTACACTGTTAGACTCTTCCCTGTTTGCTGCAAGCACACCAGGACCCTGTTTTTGACAAGGAGACAGATAAGAAACTGAGTTTCAGGAAAACTAAAAGCTGGAAGTGTACAAGACAATAGCAGCTGAACCACATATCCATCACCTTATTGTCTCTTGATGGCTTTGCCTTATCCTCCTTTCCAGCAACACTAGGAGATAGGGTAGCAGCATTAGCAGCAGGGTTCTTGACCATCTCAATCAGCTGTTGCAACGATTCAGGGATCCAAGCTTTGAAGCAAGCTGAAAATATTAAAAATACATGGTGAAGAACAGAGGGCACAATAAAGAATGCAGACACCCATATGCACAAATTCGAACCTTTGTCAAAGCATCAAGAAGATTGTGAAGTTCTGAAATAACTTTAGGTTCCTCAATAAGCAAGGCTTGAAGAAGAGAGACAGAAAACTCCATAGCAGCCTCTGCATATTCATCCAGTGGAGTTACATGACTACAATAACAATAGTATCAAAAGGGCAAAACAATAAAAGGAATACTATTTTCACATACTGTTCCTTCCCCCATCAATAAGTTTTGCCATATGAACATTGTACTCAGTCAGATTTAGCAGTTCACTGCGGATGAAGCCTACAGTGATATCTTTGTTAAATTTCCTTTCTTCTTCCGAGTAAATTACCTGTAAGAAAGTATACAGTAAGATCCTAGAGTATTAAACAGATCCTAAACAAAACAGATATTTAAATGTCACTAGAGGAATATAAGCTATCGGTCAAATGAATTTATTTGTTTGCTGTAAATTAGCCAGTGATTAACTCCTTGATTGATTGTATCCATAGAACAGGATCAGGGTGCTGAACACTGCTTCTGAAAGGTATTAAAGCCAATAGCAAATATTTTTGGAGCAAGTATTACTGTTCTTTATTAAATTTTTAAAATAGTCTGAATTTTATTCTGGAATCAACAGGAGACACAAATCATCACTGTAATAAAAACGGATTCAATAATGTCAGAATATGTAACTTTCCTAACAAAAGCTTAAAACTATGGATATACAAAATATATTTCAGTAGGCAAATAGGTAGTCAAGCCAAAATTAAATTCTAGGAATTTATAGAATTTCTTCATTCACTAAGAAAAAAAAATAACATACCCAGCTGGTAAGCTCCTTGACAGCAAGCTTGCAAACATCACGAATGGCAGTCAGGATTGCAAGATGAGCACCAACATGAATGTTGTTTGATGCATTATCATATAAACCCTTGAAAACCTATTTAAAGAATAAATAACTACTAATTTATACAATAGAAAATGCCTTGGTAACCAATCTTAATCCTTCAATTGAAACTAGAGCATAAGCTACAAGGCAGACAATCTAAGAAAGGAACTACTAAAGCAACCAAAGACTGTGTACCTTTTGAGCCACAGCTAAGGCTGCCTCATCTCGACTAACACATCTGAGAATGATCTCAGGAACCTCAGAAATGACCCCCTAAACACAAGTGAACAGCCAAACAGATATTGAAACATGTGCGGAAAAATTATCAAGGCAGGAAAAAGAAAACAATAGCAAGGATAACAATTCAAATCAGGTTAACAAAAAAAACTACAATTGAGAAAGCAAAATAAAGTTAACATGAACAATATACCTGAATTTCTGCTTCCTTGGAATCATTGTTAACCAAAGCTTCCAACTGAAATCAACAGCATGCAGGCTATTAATAATCATATTTAAAACTTGACATGATAAATAAATGAATGAATTAACAATTCATGGCACAAATGGCCCTGTTTTGAATACCATTTTAGCCCATGAAAAACTAAAAGTGTGTACGCCCCCCATGGGAAGATGTAAGTGTTAAACAAATAAATTGGTAATGGCAATGTGCCTCCCCCAAACAAAAAACCCAACCAAAAAAAAAAAGATATGCAGAGCAAATATCACAATAAGCTATAAAGATAATCCACAACCTTTTGTGCAACAATTTGGTATTTATCGAGGGCATCCCTTGTAGTAAGAGAAGGCTCTAAGAAATTACTTCCAAGGCGCTCCACAGCACTTGGTGAAACTAAAGGCTGTGAAGAAGCTCCAGATTCCTAGCAACAGCACAGAAGCACATTTAGATCCCAATTGTGACACATCAGAAGCATATGCAGTTACAATGCTTTAATTAAATTCTCACTTTCAAGGCATCAGAAGTATCAACTGTATGCAACTCGGGGGTGGAAGCAGTTGATGGAAATGAGGCAACAGAGTCCTTCTCCAAACTCTGCTGGGAAACACTGTCAGCTGCTCTAATGTGAATTGAGGAAGCACTGAAACATTAAACAGAGACTATAAATAAAAGTAGAATTATACAATGTCAAACTCAACAAAATAGTGTATCAGAAAGTGGGACCTAAAATTTGGAGCCAAACTAGACTCTGCCATATCATCTAATGATCGAGAGACCCCTTCATAGCCGGAGCTTACAGAGTAAGCAGGGTTAAGCTGTCCTGGCGCTGCAGCATTAGTGCCAGTGAGAGCAGCATTGCCAGATTGAACAGCAAGACCAGCAGATAAAGAATGTGAACTCTGGCTAGACTGATTTTGCCAGGGAAGCCGAACAAAGTCCTAAAATAAATGAGCAGCAATTACAATGTGCAGTGTTCTCTGATGTGATAAAACTAGCAAATACTTTTAAGTAAACCAATTACATACCTCATAGACACGCTGCTGTGAGAGGGACAACTGACCAGGTTTGGGCCGAAGGGGCTCTGGCACAACACCCATAGAACCTTGTGTATACAAGTTTGCATCAAAAAACGTAGAACCCATACCTTCTCGATGCTTCCTTCTCACAGAAAGTTGCTGACCAATCTCAGTGTCAATGGTGTTTATTGCCTACAAAATAGTAAATAACATCAATGTCATTGTCAACAATGTGGTATATCTGGTCGAACAGATTAATAATAGTGAAGAACAATTATTATTCATGTGCATCAATGTAGATTCAAAATGTAAAGAGACACCAAACTTGTAGCCACTACCAGTTTTAACCTATTACCAACTTCAAAAGTCTACATCTAATCTCGTAAGTAACACCAAAAAACAATGTACAAATTAGAAGTGACATAAAATAAATATTATCAGCACAATAAAAGAAATAAACCTAAAAAACGTTTCATTTCCTTCAGCAATGGATAGTAAACAAAAGCAAACACTTTATATCAAGAGAGATAAATTATCAACATAATGCACAGGGATATGCACCTCTCTTGTTCTTCATATTTTATAACCCTTGCAATATCCTTAGTTTAGTATTATACATTCAAACAAGAAAACCAACAATAGCAACTCTGTCCCCTTTTTGTTCAACAACAGTTATAATTTCTAATGAAAATCAAATAATTACATATAGAAAAGAATACAGTATGATAATTCAAATAATTGTTATTACAAACCCAAAAACTTTACACACAGCTGACAAAAATTAATGGTTCACACATACAATTACTATGCACTTTAATAAATTAAACAAGACGAAAACATCAACCAAATCATGGAGCAAATACCTCTAAAATCAAATGTTAGACTTACAAACAAGCCAAAAAACAGGATAACTTTTTCCTCACTACTAGCACTGCTGTAAATAACCATAAATGCAAGAAAACACTTTTAGCAGAGCTAACCTTATCAGTAGCAGCTTGTTCAATCACTGCACAACCAAGATCGAGATTATCATTGGTAACAAGTTGCACAGCTTGTTCCAAAATTTCATTTGCAGTATTTACATTCTGAAGTGAAACCCTCAGTTGACTTGATATTGATGCCCTTAAAGGTTCCTGGAAGAAAAAGAAAAATTAAGGAGAAGAAATAAAACAAAGCGAAGCCTAAAAGGCATATAATCCTAAAGAATAAAGATAGTACTTGATTTGACACAAAAACACAGCATAAATTAATGGCGGTATTTCAGAGCTTTACTTTGCATGTAACATGAGCTAAGCTCCCAGCCAGACTAGCAACCATCAGGTGTGCAGCATTTAATATACGCGTCTCATCCGATTCCATGGCATAATCCTGCAATTTCAAAGGAGTTAAATAAACAAAAATCATGCAAAACAAATTAGCACAAACTTTGTTTGTTTCAGGCTTCCAGTAATAACAAGAACATCACATCAGCATATATAATACACTATTTAAGGACCATAGTCCATAGGAGCTTGCTTGGCTCTCAGACAACATTTCCAAATCACCCACCCAATGCCACAAATAAAAAGATGTTAAGAAAATTTGAAAGGGAAAAAAAATGGAAACTATAAGCCATAATATCTAGAAAAAAGATCAAATTAGGTATCCCCAGGTAAGAACAAAATCTGAAAAGCAAGAAATGTCAACCTTTAAAACAAGTTCCTTTGTTGTTTGTGTTGCTATGGAAACACTACGCTGCACAATACTTGACACTATCTCTTTGATGGCTCTGTCCATTGCAATGGGCACCGTTCTGTAAAAAAGAACAGAGTTAGTATGTCAGAGATTCAAACAAGCAGAAGAATATATTGAGAGCACCGTACCTCTGAAAATGCATTTGCAACCCAAAATTACTGAGCTTTGGATTGATAATAACATGAGTCCCAATATTAGGTATCTGTGTTGGGAGCTATAAACACGAGAGTGTTAATAAATGTAGTTTGAAATTAATGTCCATTTAGCTAAACACAGTATAATAAAGAAGGTTAACAAGTTTTGGGTTCCATACCTGGCTAAGGGAAAAGGTGTTGGGGTAGGAGTTGCTTGTAACAGTCCTTGCGCTGAGGGAAGTTGATCAGACAAGCCTAGAGGTGTTACCTTCTCATCGTCCATCAATGCTCCAGTAGAAATATGATGCGGACCAGCATACTGATTCACCTGCAGATACTTAGGTAAACAACTCATATATTGACAAAAATAGGTTGCCAAACCCCAAAAGAACATAAAAACAGACCTGAGACAGTATATGTGGATGAGCCCCAGGATTAGATGGATTAGTGACTTCAAGTGGTAATTCCACTTGATTTACTGGAGGTACAAGACCAGATTTTATATCAGAAATCATTTGTGTTTGAGATGCCCCTACATCCTTATTAGAGAAATCAGGATTTCCTTCAATTTCTCTTTTACGATCCTTCAGGAGAGAAGTTGGTGTGACATCCTTCATATCTACACTAAGATTTTTGAATAAAACCTGTATAGCACAAGGACTTGAATAAATAGAAAAGGCAGAGCATGACTAACCCAACAACATTTGGACAAGGAGATAAAAGAACTATGACCTCTATGTCAAATTTGAGGTTCATTTTCAAGTTTGGCATTGAATAAATCTCAGCAAGTAATCCCAAAATGCCCATGGTCCAAGGATTAGGTGGTTGATATGCAAGACTGCTTTGGCATGGTTCGAGAACCTACAGCATAATATTGAATGATTATGTAGCGCAAAACTGAATATAACTATCACAGCAGATTATCACAATCATAAATGATACCTTTGAAGTAAATGGAATAACAGCTATCATCAGCCCCTTCTCATATGCCTACAACATGGAAACCAATTTGATAAGCAAATGATCAATTGAAACACCATCAGACCCCTAAAAATATAATCAATTTAGAAATTACCTCTATAATCAAAGATTTTGGGTCTATTTCACGAGCCCTCAAAACCTGATTCCGCCCGATTGTTAACTTTCCCAGCCAGCTCCCCAGATTTTTAAGCAAAGAGCGTTCTTCTGAACTTGACTTTATGAGCTCAGATCCTAAAAGAACCTAAAGATCACAAAAACACTGCATGTTATTTCAAATCTCAACATGTCACTACTTGAATCAAGCAGGGAACAGTAATACTCCCCAAACCTTGCAATTTTCATATGTTGCCTGGACAATCTCCTTGTTCAAAGCCTTTGAATTAACTTTGTCCAGGAATTTCAGGTACAAGTCATGGAAATTTGGCTCAATGCTCGCTCTACCAAGAAATTAAGCATCAATCGGTGTAAGTATCAATTGATAATTTGGTACAAGAGCAAGTAAATAAAAATACAATCAACTGGTATAAAAACAAGTAAATGAAAGTACAAAATTACAAATAGGATAGGAAAAGAGATGATGTCCACACTATAGGATGTTCAGCCACTTACAGGAAAATGAAAAAGATTTTGTATATACCCATAAAAACCAGGAAAATGGTGTTTAAATGATCTCATGTTCTGTTTCAGCTTTTGTTCTTCAGTTCTTTAATAAGATTGAAACCAGATAGTGATGAAGAAGAAAATGTGAAATATTAAAATTGACTTGTCTAATTAGGACTCCAATTTCAAGTATAAGCTGAATCAGAAGACCAATTAAACCTCCCCTATAACAATAATCGCCATGAAAGCACCAAATGTGCTCACTTCAGCGTCTAATTAGGACTCCAATTTCAAGTATAAGCTGAATCAGAAGACCAATTAAACCTCCCCTATAACAATAATCGCCATGAAAGCACCAAATGTGCTCACTTCAGCACAGTATATCCACACAGATTTATCTGCATAGATACAACTTTTAGGCAATTGCATGAAGTGGTTTATGAAGTATGCTAACCTTTTCATAACCATATACTGCGCAAACCATGGATAGTACTGCTCTTTCAAAATTTCAGTGAACTCTTTTGCTTTAGCTTCAACATTAGCCGTAGAAATATTATTGATTATAAATGATATCTTGTCCTGAACCTCGGATCCAGGAGCCTGTTACAAGCAAAGTAAAAAAGAGGATTAAATTAAAGCAAACAAAAGAAAATACTTACATTTGCATAAGAAATTGAAGTGATATACTCAGAGATGAAACATGCAACAGTATAACATGCTTTATAAGCAGGTAAGTAAATGATTGAGAATCTAAACAACTGAACACACATAAAACCAAAACTCATGAAAGTAGCAACTGTGATCAACTTCTTGTAAATGGCTAGAGCACCTCAATGGGAGTTTCTCTTTTCTCAGCAGCAGCAACCAATGTTTCAATATTCAAGGCAGATCCAAACCCTACACCAGATGGATAGACCGAAGAACACAGCAAAAATTCAGAAAATGAAATCAAAAAGACAGCATAACATTTATGCTAATTAACAAGAGTCATTCAAAAGTGACAGAAATATACTGGTAGAAGTAGCTCCACGTGAAGGACGAACAAAACCAGGAGAAGATAACATTGATGAGGTGTTGCCTGTGCTATGTAACTGCAATGGTAGCAACAAAACAAACAGTTTCAGAAACCAAAAACTACAAAAAAGAGCGACAACAATCACGTCAAACTATAAAAACAAGATAAACCAGTAGTACCTTATTAGCACTAGAAGCATCAGCAGGTGTAACAACTGAAGATTGCCCTACAGATGATAAGAGTGGTTTTACATCAGTAGATGAACCAACAGAGGCTTTGTGACGATCATCCAAGGGAATTTCACGTCTCTGTTGAAGCTGCAATGACATGTGTTGCTGTCCGGGCTGTATGACGCTAGAGCCATTGAGCTGCTACATGGCCACAACATATACATGTTACGGTAGAAAAAATCAACAGAAGGTAATTAAAGGGTCAAGCAAATAACTTGTTTGCTATATGAACAGCACATAACATGTCTTTCAGTTCTGTTATAACCATATCAACAGGTAATAATAATATAACAGATTCACATATTTGAAGCCACTGGTGGGCAGGATGTGAAATACATATCCATAATAGATTCATTTACCTACAGTTAGTACAGAAAATAAATACCACTGCAACATGTTTATGCAGAAAAACCATTAACAATGACCTATAATAGCAATGGTCATCTCATGTAAATGGAAACAAAAGCACTTCAACATTACGGGGCTGAGCATCACCACAAACTGAAGTACATAACAAAAAAAAATCTGAAATCCAAGTCATAAGATAGGCACAGGATGAAGAAAAAAGCAAACAAACAAAAGGGGGAAGAAAGGAATTTACTTGTTCCCCTACATGCCCTAACAAAGTCTCTGCAGAATTATGGTTAGTAAACTAAGAGAAGCATGGCTCACCGCATCAACATCTGCATGTCCAGAGGAAATCCTAGCCAGAGCCTGTTCAATGAAAGAAACGATTTCTGAATGTGTGCTGCGCAAATGGGAAATTTGCAGAATGTGATTGCAATACTGAGGCCACTCAATAAGGCGATCCACAAACTGCTCCAATGCCAGACTTCCAAACAAAAACATCTGTAATATATGAAGAGAATGTCAAATCAAACATCAATTGAAAACTTAAAGAAATCCACTCCTAAACACAACACAAACCTTAGAATCTGCAGGCTTGCGTAGTGCATCAAGGACATATCGAAGAGCAATCCCCAGCGAGAGATGAGTTACAAGCTGATGCTTGATTACAGAACCTGACACATGTTAAGAAACAATGTAATAAAACGATGTAAACCAGATATCAAACAAGCATGTATTGCCAGAATTGTGCATGGTAAAACTTTAGTCAAAGCAAGCATTGCATACTCAACTAACTGAACAATGGAAACCAGCATGATGAATAAATCCTCTTGATTTATCATTCACATTAAATAGAAGACAGTTTTTAACAAAAGCATTAAATTTTACAACTGAATAGAATCACAATATTACTCAAGTAAATAGTCCCTTATTACCGAAAAAGAAAATCATAGAGAAAGTATGAGACAGGCAATGACTCGCACTAATTTTAGCTAAACTAAGTAATCAGCAAACATAATTACCTGAACACATTGTCATCTATATTCAATTATGTGTACATATTTCACCTGAACTCAATTAAATGTAAGCCACTAATAATCCAGTTTGCATGATTAACTACACTACAATATTTATTGTCTAACATTATTACAATAAATTAAATTAAAGAAGTTTTATTTCAGCATTTTTTAAAAATAAAAAAAAATACAAATTAAGTGACATGTTCCATTAGTAGTCAATAACTGACTATCTCAGTCAAGAAGCTCAAGTTAGCTTGACTTTTTTGGTTAATATCAAAATTTAAATAAAGTTCAGGCTTGTAAGCAGGTACAAAAAGCTTGGCGAGAACTCAGAAACGATTATTTCTTCTTTTAGGCTTCAAGCTAACACAGACTTGACCCCTAAGTTTAATTAAATGCTCGAAAACGTCGGACACGGTTACAAGCATAATTCATTACCGATCAAATAAAAGTTTCCAACAAATGCAATTCACCAACCCAGATACTAGCCTAGTAGAAAAACATCAAGATAGCTGAAATCACAAAGCACCAGTGAATAGAATTGAGTTAAATTTCATCATCTGCAATGTGAAAGCAAAACTAACCAAAGAGAACTGCAGCGATTTTGAGTTGCCTTTCAGGATACTTTGGAAAAAACCTATACTCTTCAAACAAATTGCCGATCATGCAATCAAAAATTGATTTCTCCCTGATAATTCATGCCAATAATGCCAGCATATCAGTAATCAACCATATACCACACAATAATAGCAAGAATTGAATATAAACAACATCAAAGAGAACATGATTCTAGACAACCATAAGAACTCTAGATATTATTGATACAGAAAGTTCTACAATTTCAGAGATTAGAGAATTAATGAATGCCTCCATATGACAGAATTTTCAAACAAGGACAAGATAATACACATTTGAAGTTGAAATTTATTTCCCACTGGTACTTAAAAGGTCAGAGGGATTGATCAATTAAGACCTGGATACAGAAGTTTCCACCTGTCCCCAGTTTGCAAAATATGTATTCCCTCTATTTTTTATTTTTAAATTTTAACTGATCAGAGCTTACAAAACTTTAAAAAATGTCACCTTTTCACAGAAGATTCCTTAAATCGGGCAAGCATTTGCACCATAGCATTAATGGTTAACTGATCAGAAAACATTTGATGGAAGTAGGAGTTTGCTTCTGCTTCAATGTCATCCGATATCCATCAGAAGTGGATGAATCCATAGCCCCATCATTTTGCAGCCTTGGATTTGAATCCATAATAGTTATATGCAACCTGTCCAGTTCCTCAGAAAGTTGTCTAGAGATAACCAACTGGGTATGAGATTTAAGAACCTGTAATTGAGCATCGTCACACTCAGATCCCATAATAATAGTTAAATCAGATGAGGCAGGGACATGCAGAAAAAACAAATGATTCAAGTAGAACCTTCAACAAGGTAGCAGTAGTCTCTACAAAAAGATTCAGAACAGCACCAGACTGATGGAAAGAATTGCCAGATAAGTTCTGTGATCCACCAAAATGGATATCCTTTACAAACTTCAGGCACTCCTGCAAAGTAAGACTGAGTGTGTCAGTAACTATTTTCTGCCACATTAAATTCATAGGAGTACAACTTAAAATGCAAAAGACCAAAAGACTGCATAAATCTGAACTGCTGGTACTAGTGTCTTGAATTCAAGGAATGAGGGAAGGCATCATTACCTCAAAGAAGACATCCTTATACAAAGATAAATTGTTACTCAACCACTTCTCAAGATCAAGAAATTCTTTTCTTGAAGCAACAGCTGCTAACCTTATGCTATAATAGGAGGGAATAATTTCCAACACCGATGAAAGAATCTATGAATAAAAAATAAATGAACAAAGAAATTTGAATCAACAGTCAAAAATGGCAAACTAAACAACAATAAAAAGTCAACAGATTGGTTTTTGAAATTCGAAGGGGTTAAGTTCGTGGGCATATTGCAAAGGTAACTAACAGGTCTCACCGAAAGCAAAAGTTAGCTATTCTAAACAATTTTAGATAATAGATACAAAAGCAAGAAAAATCATTATAAGTGAAAGCCAACTCTATCTGTCAGGAAAGAGACCAAAACGAAAGATTCACACTTCACATGAGAACTACCTTCAGCTCCTGGCAGATGTCAACAATTCTAGCAATACTGTCTACGTCATTGTTGAGCAAATCCATAACTCCGCGTAAGACCAGATTGGGATTAACATGCCACAGGTGTTGAATCATTCCACTGCTTCCAGCGCTTTTTACAACCATGGGGAAAACAACCAGAGAAACTTCGTGCTGGAAGAGGTTGTAAACAGTCTGCAAGAGCAACACATGCAAACTTCATAACAAGAAAAGACACATAAAAGGATATTATACAGCATCAATGAATATGAACTCATTAAAATTGTACATTAATGTGTGCCATCCCAAGAAGCAAGACTTCAGGACAGTGTTTAAGGGGATAATCAAGGATTGCTCGAACAAAACTGGCATGACCCTTCTCAGCTATCCAGCAGAGAACATCCAATAGGTCAAGACACAGCCATGCATGATTTGCATGTCCATTTTGAAGCTTGTGGCCATTAATTGCATCAATATATGCCTGCATAGTGATTTTTCATATTAGAAATTAGGAGATGATGTGAACAAGAAACAGTTACTGTGTAGACGGATATCATACCAGCTGCCTTACAGAGTGTGCAAAAGTGAACACTTCCGGCGGTGCTGACACAGCGTATTTAAGGAAAGACAGCTGACCCTCAGTATTCTTCCATACAGACCCACAGATGGCATGAAGAGGAAATGGCTCCTGCTAGGCTCAATTTCAAACATCCAGAATTTTAAGCCAAAGTGTTTGCATGTTAATCAAGTAAGCACCAGGGAAAGCACATGTACAGTTCCAACATCATACCTTACAGGCATGTTTATACACAGACATGAGAAAAGAGAATGCTTCTTCACTAGGAAGGAAAAATCCTTCATGATCAAGATTTTCAATAACCCGAACCCAATTGGTTTGAGGAGCCTGTATCAGATAGCACAGGAAAAGGAAAGCATTTAATTCATCAATTCAAATTCCATCAACTGAATTGAAGCTGCATAGAAGCAAGGGATTTAAGTTTTATTGAAGAGAACTGACAAGCTGCTTGATTGTATCGATCAAGACATCAATATTCCAAGAGTTTGGCAGTGGCAGCTCAGACAAGTAGTTGTATCCAAGGGCAGCACCAAAAGTTAAGAATGTGCCCTGGTTGTCCTCCAGCCCAGTATGGGTACGAGCAATAGCACCTAGTAATTTAGAGAGGGTACTATCAGTTAGAGGTAAGAAAAGCGAAAAGATTTCCCTGCACTGTGAGACATCAACTGTGCACCCATAGCCTAGCTCCTTCACAATATCTCCCATGTTCATTTCCTTCTGTATGTCTGCCAAAATGGCATCAAAATCATTTTCTCCACACTCATGGAACAACTCCATATTCCTGTAGAAGACAATGAAAGTTAGTAGACAACTCATCAATACGACGATAGCAGATATAGCAATACTAAAATCTAATGCTTGAATAATACAAAACAAGTACAAAATCACATTCAAAAGTGGTTGAGACCAATTTTATTAATGATATTAGTAAGTGATCAAATTGACTGATGAGAAGTAAAATTAATAAATAGAAAACAGTGGATTGTGATTAATGTGACTATTGACCCCAATTGTCTTCTAGAATCACCCACAACATTAGGATAACTACAGAAGTTACCACCTTAAAAATTCAGCCTCGTGCATCTCATCAGGGAGCAATGGATTCAAAACAAAAGGTGGCGTGTCCTTGAACTGCACCAATGATAATATCTGCATAAAGGAATCCACATGCTTGGAAAGACCCTCAGATTGCTTGAGGAACATGATAATATTGTGGATTTGCTCATGACAACCTATAGAACCAGGATTGGCACACAATTCCTCGATCTGAGCCATGCAAAATTTCTTGCCTAAAAAGCAGCAAGATTTTTGGTCAAATATGTGATCATCATGATGATCATAATAATAATAGCATCATATTGACTACAACAAAAAAAAGAAAATGACAAGAGGAAAAAATTGACAGAATAGATAATAAGGAAATGGCCATGACTCAACTTGGTGAAAAGATCTCAACATTATTTGACCGGTAAAATGTATGAAGGAAAAAACATTTTAAGCAGGAACTGACATTAGAAATTAACTTCATGCTTACCACATAGCCTAGTGTCAGGATCTTCAGAATCAGATAATGCAAGACTGATGATAATTTTTTCCAGTAAAGACAACTGTAATCCATTACAAAAACTTTCTAAAAAGCTTTCATGGATGTCTATATTCTTCGTTGACTCAGAAAACACAGTGCTGAAGTTTGGTTTGTCCAGGAGATGCTTAACGACTGCCCCAAGAATTGGCTCATGCTGCATGTCTTTCAAATCTCTTCTGACATAATTAAAGTGATCCAAGCAAGTTTGGAGCAGCAAAATGCATCCAACGGTTCCAAATTCAGTGAACTGTGAGTGAAAGAAAGTGACCATCAAAAATCAATCCAGTGACAGACAGTACAGATAAGTCTCCGATATGTATGAATCAAACAAAATTAAACACCCTGAAACAAATCTACTCAGGCCAGCTGACACCACAATTTTTCCCTAGTATTCCGCAATTGAGAAAATGTCGAAAAATAATAGCAGAAAATTTCACATAAGATGTTTAGTCACATTTTCAAGTTTCAACCGCCACAGAATGATTATGAAACACTGGAACTTCGTCAGTGCTGCATAACTCAAGACCAACGGCATCATCTTCCCTACCACTCTATGAGACCAAAGTTCATCAGCCAACCATTTAATTCCCCAATATATTAAAACTCAAAATGCAGTTGTCGAAGAAACCCTAGATTGATCCTCCATGCCATGGGGAGATAACCATATCTAAAATGGCATTCGGGACAAAGCGCGCTAATAGTGGGTGCAATGGAAAAAGGACACAGTGAGGTAATTGCCACACAAACAATCACATCATGTTGCTAATAAGTCAAAAGTTTATGCAGAAAAACCAATACCAACACAAACCCCAGAATCATCCAGCTACATAATCTCAAGCAGAGTATGTTTAGTTGCAACAAGCACAATATTCTGACCCAGTATCTAATATTCTGTAACGAACAAACAACAGAACCCCAAAAATTGAAATCCAAATTTTTCCCAACCCCACATCAGAAAGGAAGAAACTTTACCAATAACCCATCATGGGCCAAAAAGAATTGAAGCACAACGTCAGATTTACAACATCAAAAATCTGATACCAACCCAGCAAATGAAATGGCCAAAAATAATTTTCAGTCTTACTTTTTATCGCAAACCCCACGTCAAAAAGAAAGAAACTTTACCAATCAGACAACCTAGAAACGAAGTGCGAATAAAAAAAGCAAAAAAAGAAAGAAGAAGAAGAAGAATTGATGGATGGGGAATGGGAAGAGAGTACCTGGCAGAGTTGATGGAGAACGGGGTCAAAGTTGACTTCGCTCAAGGAGCTGAGCAAGAACCGAATCTGGTTCGAAGCTGTTGAGGAGAAATCGCTGGTCACGGCCATGGCGGTGTTAATGGACGGCGGGGATATGACGGTCATCACAGAGGGCACAGAGAAGCAGTGAAGAGAGAAAACAAAGAAGAGATGAGAGAATGTGCGAAGAGAAGAGAGAGTGCGTATGGTATGGTATGGTACGGGGTGAGGGAGAGGATTTGGAGGTCAGGTCAGGTTTTTTACGACTGGGTAGGGAAGTGCTGTTGTGGTAAGATGTGTCGTTTTGCGTAAGGTTCTCTCTTCTGTTTTTGTCTTCTCATTTGTAATTTCCTACTTCTTCTTTTTTTGGGTAGGAGGTGTTCCATTTTGTGAGGCTTGGGCCACTTTCTCAATTGGGCTGGGTTTGTTATTCGGGAGGTTTCTTCGCCAATCTTCTATCACTGGATTTATGATTTATATCTGACCAAAACGGTTTTTTGATTTGTATGTTCTAGATCGTTAGACAATAGGCAGCGTCGATGACCAAAATTGAAGACAATAGCCGCAGTATATGCATTGCATTACTGCAGCAAGCAATTCTCAATGAGTACGGGGTTTATGGGATGCTCTGAGGTTTTTGTTTTGTTGACCAAAACAATAGAGGTTCTTGTTCTTGTTTCACATCAGTTTTTCCTTTTTCAAATTTTTTTAATAATAATAATAAATTTAAGAATTAAAATCAAATTATAAAATATTCTTTACAAAAAAAACGTAAGAGATTCTAAACCTCCAGTGCCCGACATCATATCATATATATTGTGTATCTCATTATATATACAGAGAGACATTTTCAGTAAGTCTTGATATGGTTACTCATTGAATAATTTTTTATAGATATCAAATTTTATTAATTTAACTGTTAAATTTTTCTACTACATAGAACAAGTGTATAAAATTTCAAAATAGTTTGATACTTCATCATCCTTTTTTAATTGGATGTACAATTAGTTTTGATAAGGGTATACTTGATTATCAAGATAATATCATATGATCCAGATATTGGATTGATGAAATATGTTATTAGTAAGAAAATATTCAATAGAGTAAATGTAGTACATTTACTTTTGAAGTAAGTTGATCCCTCCTCATATATAATTATAGAGTATCAAAAATATATATATTACATGCCCTTATCAAAAGCTTTAAATCACTCAACTTCCCCCTTTTTGTTCTATCTGTAATCAAATTTAAATTTTAAAATTTTATGACTACTCATCTATATATGAAAAATCAAGGAATTTTTTTTCCCCTAAAATCACTCAACTTCATTTTTCCTCTATCTGCAATCAAATTTAAACTACATTCTATTATTAAATTATTTTACTCAATTTATCAATTTATTACTTGAGTATAGTATTATAAATCAGAATAGAATCAGATTTAAATTTTAAAAATTTGTAGCTACCCATTTATATCTTGATTCTCTTACAGGTACTCACAATTTTGGTAGCTTCGGAGTATAGAATCATGATAGGTAATAGAGCTTATAATTATTATAGTTAGTTAATTCAATTAGTTAACATAGTCAGTTAAACAGTTAGTTTGTTAGCTTTACTGTTATTTCCTTTTCTGTTACTTGAGTTGGTAATGTAACATCATATAAACCCTCTTGTATTAACTTCAATTCCAAGTTTATGAATTCATTCAATTCACACTTTAACGTGATAAATTAACAACTTATTTTAGTGGTAAATTGTTGATAAATCTGTTTTTTGACTTTCTTTCTCCTTTTTATGCGTGTTCCTCATGCTTATGGAGTTTAGAGTTTACGTGGAACAAGCTTTCAATTATATTTGTTTTAATTCAATAAAATAAAGAAAAATTAATCACAGGAAGAACTCAAAGGCTTCCTTCAAAGCAGCTTATTTGCATAAATCTTTCCTCTTTGGACTGGAGTCTTTTTGAGAAAGATTGTTGTTAAGGAAACTAAGGATATGTACCTACAAGCTTAGTGTGTCTTATATCTTTAGTTGCTCTAGTTGATCCAATTTATGGGCTATAAGTGTATGGTTGCATTTGTTCTCCTGTTATAAAGTTGGCCTTGATTTGTTTTCTCTTAGTAATGAAATTTTATTGATGACAAAAAAATGTATATCACTATTCACCATGGACTGCATTGATGAAGTGGTTTACAACTTTTTCTTCAAAAGTTTAACTAGTTGAGGATATGTTTGTCCTTAAAAGTTGTATTGGTGACATATTTCATGAGTAGCAACGATACAACTAGGGATAATTTATGTTAAAAGTCTTCCCAACTATATAAATGTTAGGCAATGGGCTTTGTGAATAGCAGTTGTGCAAATATTTTCATTTAAATGAGAAATGTTTGTTTTGTGAGTGGGTATACTTCGATTATTGGTTTAAGATAAATTATTCTCAGATTCCTGATAATATTTTCGATTAAATCTAGTAAACCAAATTGCTAATTCATTGATGTAGACAGTACATATTGAATCACATTATTTTTCATGTATTTCTTTACTTTGTTGACTTGATAGATTTGTGAGATTGTTGAAGTTTTTTTCCCAACACTTTAATCCAAGAGAGATGCATTGGATATCAAATAGAATTATGAATACAGAAACCTATTTAAAGCAATTTTCGATAACCAAAATGGCGTCACATTTTAATTTTAAAAAACACATTTGATATCAACAACTTTGAAAAACTAATGTGACAATACATTCTAATTTTCAATAATCTGCTTGAAGTTAAAAACAACTTTCACTAGTCAAATTGATATAATATATTTTGTTTATTGAAGTGCCTTGCTTGTAAATTTTTGGCCTTCGACTAGTAACCTCACAAACATTATTTTGGACTGACTTTTCTATTGTCGCTAAAAATTGTACCAAGTAACAACTAGTTCTCCTATATTCCATTATTCCCCATTATAGCTAACAGATTAACTTCAAAAGGATAGTGTGTGTTGGCTCCATCTTTACATTTGGGCTCCTATAAGGATGATTGACTAGCAGAGTCACTACAAAAAAAAGTCATTTAGCCACATTCAAAAAAGACAACTAACCACATTTCTCAGGTGTGGCTAAATGATTTTCCAACATGTGAGAGTGGCGTGGTTGTTACATGCATGGGAAATGTATAACTTAGCAACACCTCCAGATCTCGTTTAGCCAGTTCATGAGCGAGGTTAATGGCCATTATTCAGCCACATAATCATCTCATTTGTCCACAGTTCTAAAATGTGACTAATGTCACTCTTTTTTAAAAAAATATAAATAGCTATTAATTAGTTGATTAACCTACAAATGTTCACACATTTAAAAGCTAAAGAACTAGATAAAAGTGGTGGAGAAATTTAATAATTCATATCATAAACATGATCATTTCCACATTGAAAAAACTCAAAAAGTTTAAATCCTAACTAACATACTTAATTGAGGTACGGCAAAAAGGAACAAGGAGCTTACAACTAAAACTCCCTGCAACTAGAATCTAAGTAAACCTAGCCTACTGGTATGTAAAAAAAAAATATAAATATCTATATGTGTCTACAATGACATGTCAAGTATTATTTATTCGGTGTAACAAATTTCTTACAGACTAACCATTTGCAAGGACTCTTCCTATGAATTTGGCTTGACTCCAATACTAGTGGCCTTATGTTTCTCTTGCTCAATTAATGAAGGGAAGCACATTATTACTGTAACCACAACCAAACTCAGTTAAAAATGTTCTGTTAGCTGCAAAATAGCAACATTGAATAATGACAATCATCTAGCAGATCTAGTGTCATCTATATCTAAATAAGCTCACATTTCACAAAAACCCAACCTTTATCCCCTTGAAACTCCATATGAAAACAATCTTGGAAATTCAACCGATGAACACACTAAGCATAGGAGAATTAAAATATTATTCAAACCATATAAATAGGGATATATAAGTCATTATTGAATGGGAAACTAAGGCTTATCCCAACCATATTACTACAGTGATGTGAGAAAGAATATATCTTGTTATTTTCCAACTATTATCGCCACAAGAACTCTACTATTGTTGGAACCTCCAAGATGTTTGCCAAAATTTTTGCCTACAAGATACATTCATTAAAAAAAACACTTATGATGTTAGATCTACTTTAAACATATTCAAAATGCTCTTCTTTAAGAATATAATTGAAAAACAAAAAAAAGGGCTCATCATGACAGGAGTTACGTTCATGAACCAATGGTCCCAGGCATTCAAACTTTAGTTCAATCATCTGTCCTTCTTACCTTCTCCTCAATGCATGTGGGAATATATTGTTGTGCTTTTCTATTTTGAATGACCCCTAAACATTATAAAAGCAGTTGGCCAAATTGCATTTTTAAAGAGTAAAGGAGAATGAATAAAGACTAATAACTTTAAGGTTGCATTTGCAATAGGTTCAATGCTAACTGATGCACAAAAGTTTTGTCTGGTAAGAAATCGATTTTTTTCTTTATTGGCATTTAACAGAGACAAAAAAGCAAGATATAAGATACCTAGTACACTATTCAAATTAAACTCTCCAAACATATTTAGCAGATGCTAGCTGATACCAATTACACTGTCCTTGATAAAAAAACATCACTGAAATTCAATCCTTCTATAGCATAGATTTGAGCTTAATAAAACTATTAATTTCACAAATATCTTCAGCACATAATTACTAGAAAGAATATGGAATCTCTTTGGTTGGAATCTACAATTCCTGAAAATCACAACTAGATTGGAACTAGGAGACTACAAAATATTATGAAAATTAACAAAGCAAAGCAACCTGAAATAAACAAATTAGCAAATTCCTATTTCGAAATTTATAACATAACAACACATAATACATCATAAACTCCTCTAAACCAGTAATTAATTTCATTTTCTTAGCCTAAAACCCAATCGATCTAATGGTAACAAGCAAATCCAAAACCTAAACACACACACACACACATATATATATATGCTAACATTTCTGGTAAAGTGATTTGATTCCTGAAGCTTCATGTATTCGAGAATCGATAATTGCTTAAATCACTAATAATTAATAGATCTCGTAAAGCTTCATCCTATTCTCTTCATTTTCTATGTAACTGATACCTAAATCATTAAAATCCAAAATCAATATATACGTAGATTAAAGAATTTGTAAAATGAAAATAGAAAGATAGATCTAAAGAATAAGTCAATGAATCTCGTACTATGAAAGTGAGAATAAAGAGATATGAGAGTGTGCAAGTTCCTAAAAGCAAATGAAGAAGAGGCACTGCGAGAGATCGAGGTTGAGCTAAACTTGGTGACCTTGTGGAGCTGAATCTTTGAGTTGCTTAAATTACATCTACAACACCACAAACAATGAATGAAAATCAGCATGAGTGAAACCAGATCCACAAATTGAAATCGAATATGAAAATGGTGAGTTTGAAAATCTGAGAAAATGAAAGAAAAATTTGGGAGATTAAGCTTTAATAGAGGAAACAATTTGAAGAGATGAATGGTTCGGAAAATCGCTCCTCCAAAAGCTCCGTTCCGATGACGCGATCGTCCTCCATCACGACATCAAACGCCTCGAAGTTCGCGCGATGATGGCACCGTCGTCCTGCATCTCTAACAGTGGAACGCCTCGCTAATTCACGCGATTTACCCCTTCAGAATGATATGTGTTCTGTGTGATTGTGCTAAAGAGAAAAGAGAAAGAGTTTCGTTTATTGATAAAATAGAAAGTGAGAAATGAGATATCTTGTGAAGTTCCTCCCATTTAGCCCCGCTTCCTTAAGGCGTGGGTAAAAATGCATGGTATATCACCGCTTTTTTAGTGAAATTATATATGATGGTGATGTTCGATAAGAAACAATTATAAATATTTTTACAAATTCTCTTCTTCTTCTTTTTTTACAAGTATTTTCCTGTAATACTCTAGTTTAAATAAATGGGGGCAAGAAAATTTTTTTAAAATTAGGAAAGGTGTCAATTACTTTTGCTGGTCATCTGGTCTTGAATTTCACTAAGTCTGAACCCTACACGCCCTTGGAGAGCTATATAATAGAATCATTTTTTTGGGATCAAAAGTCCCGGTAATTGTTCCCTATAGTGAAACAAGTTAAAGAATGATTTTTAATGAATTTTATGAAATCCTTAAATCTTTTGTTTTTAGCCCAAAAGTTTATAAAATCGTCGAAATTCCCAAATTTGAACTAAAACCCAAAAATTAGACTTTGATTTGTGGGGATTTTGATTTTTTAGATATTGTAGTTGAATCCAAATGGGGGGTATTCCCTTATTTACATTTATGTTTTAAAGTTAATGGAAGTTAACTTAAAATTAAGAAATGTAAATAAGTGAAGTAACCGTTCTGGTGAGCGCTACAACACTCATGAACACTACAGCGTCAATAGAAACAATAAGGAAATGCAATCACCATTCTTGTGAGCACTACAGCGGTCGAAGGAACAGTAAGGCGTGCAAGGGATAAAATTCATGCTCTCTAGTGAGCGCTAACACCACGCTCGATAGAAAAAATAAATACCCCATTTCAGGGTCCAGAACCTTCAACTACCCAAAAACACAACCCCTTCACCTCTAGATGCGAAAAACCTCTTCCCCAACCTTTCTTCACTCCCAAATCTCCATTTACTTCCATTTCTCCCAATTTTAACTTCAATCCTTCATCTCTAAAGCTTTAAGGTATGTTGTTCTTCTAATTTTACTACTTTTCCCCTTCAATTTCTTCTTGTTCTTGGGGATTTAAGAGGATACTCATCATAGAGGTGTCATAGTGCTCTTTTAGCATGATTGAAGTTAGATTTGAGTGTTTAGAGGTTAATCTAGAAGTTTCCTGCTTCAATGATAGATACGGGTGCCAATCCTGCCTCCAGAACTTGGAATGCTGTTCTTGTGTCTTCTGCCACTCTAGGTGATTGGGTTCCTATCTGTAATCTCTATGTTGGTCATTATAGCTATTTTCATTAAAGAAGTGATTTTATGCATGATTGGTAAATATTCCTGCAAAAGATTCGAGAATTTTTGTTGTTGTTATGTTATGAACTTTTGAATTAAGAACATGAGCATGTTTTGATAAGCCCATGAGACTATTATTGATGAAAAGTGCTTTTGACAAAGCTAAATTGTGAACGTGTGTTGTTGACGATTGTATGATCTCTAGAGTTATAAATTCCATTGGACTAGTTTACACCATAGGATAGATGCCTTGTTTTTACAATTTAAACATGATATTGGGTTAGTTGATCAACCAAACAGTAGCTATAGAAAACAGGATGCATGTTAACGAAATCCATTAACCTTGGTACCAAGTATGCCTAGGCTAAAGATTTTAGAGAAATTGTTGTCACACTGGGACGACAATACGTAATGCCCAGATGTGACTAGAGAATTGTAAATAGAGAATCTGGTACACTGGGACGGCGGTATGTTACACCCAGATGTAACTAGAGAATTATGGAAAGAGAATAAATTGGTACACTGGGAGCGATACGTAACGCTATATGTAACCAGAAGTAATTATATAAACATTTTTAGTACTCATGCACATGCTTATATTCTCATGATCACATTAACTGGTTGAACATTATTTATATTATTGTGATTTTCTGCATGCCTTTTACTGTCCCATGGGAGGGGTTCCAGGTGAAGACTCACTCACTAGGTTTTGATAACAAAACTCACCCCTCATTTCCTTTTTCTCTATAGATATAGCTCTGCGAATACTTCCACGCCATCTTCCTCCTAGTAGTTTTAGATACAGTTCGAGCCCATTAGGTGAGGTGTCTAGTATTTTGCTTTAGACGTGCTCTGCGATGCGGGATTTCGGGAATTTTAGAGCATGTTGTCTTGTACATAGTCGTATACATTAGAATGTTATTCTGGATGTATAAGACTTTTACTTTTCATAGACACTTTATAAGGACTTTCTGCACATTTTGTGATAATATATCATTATGTTTTGCAATGGACTATGTGAGTTATTTTTTTAATTAAGATGCCCAAAACAGGTGATTGACATATAGAAAAGGATAAAACTATGTCATGGATCTTTTTATCTGCATATGGAGATGATACAAGTCATGAGGCTTACATGAGAATGAGACTTTTATGTGCCGATCACGTGCCCAAGTCGGATCGCGACATTTGCTATGAGTAATAATCATGTTTAAATATTTGAGATCTCATAGAAGATACAACTCTTTCAATATCGATTACTCCATACTTAAGACCTAAATTTGATATCACTAATTGCGAAAAATGAGTACTTATCACTCTAATTGTCCATGTATCGCTGCAAACTCTAAAACTTTTATTTTTAATGAACAATCAAGCATTAAAAAAATCCGCTTCAATAATTAATGTGTATCTTCATGTTAATTTAATGTGTGGTGCGGACATTGCATGGCCGATATTAGGGTGAATTTGTCTTGGCTTTAAAAACAAATAATTATAAAACTTCAATTTTAAATATAACTAAAAAAAGCTAAAACAAGTTGTTTTTATATATTCAAAATATTTAAAAAAAATAAAAAGGACCTTTGCTTACTCAAAGGCACCCTTGTTTGCATTGTATAATCACTTGAATACATGAAGAAGTGTGCATGATGTTAAATATTACACTAGCTAGCATCCCACATGGTACAATAATTTTATTTTTCATTTTCTAAGATTATCATCCAAAATAGTAGAGAAGGATTTTTTACCCATTTAAAATTAAAAAAACACTAATTATGCGAATAAATGGAAAAATATTAATTACGGATATAAATCGTTTTTTCATACACACGAATACACTAGGACGCCCTGCGCATCCCAAAGAGGCATGAATATGCAAGGGCCCCATGCATCTAGGATCTTTATTATTTGACTTTTATTGTTATTTTTCATTTCAAAGTTTAATTTAATTTAGTTTCATATATGTATGTCTAATTAGTTTTAGTTTAATTTTGTGTTTATTCGAAATGCTACCCTTGGTTTGGTCTAGTTTAGTTATGTGATATCCCAAATATGAAATTTATTAGTATTAGAATTATTACTATTACTATTAATTGGTGGATATTTTAATATTAATTTATTATAATACAAGATGTATGCATGGAACGCTCTAGTAATATTATAAGAGAAAATGTGTAGTATGTTGATAATATTATTATTATTATTATTATGAATGCAACCCGTGTTGCATGAGGCACACAGAATTGCATATGTTATTATTATTATTATATACTATTATAGGAACACCCGTGTAGCACGGGTTAGTTATTATGTATTATTATTATATTATTTGTAAATCCATATATATGTGTGTGTTAGATAGGAGTCATTGCAATGTGAGACCAAGTGCTCCTGTGTGTGTAGCTTGTTCCATTTATTCTTATTTTATACCATTGGTATATTTTAGGCACATCATAATACTTCCAAATATTTTTCTAAGAAATCTAGTGTAATACCTCGATTTTAAATAAAATGGTTAGAAAATTTTTTCGAACTAAGAAGGGTGTTGGTTATCCTTTCTGTCATTCTGGTCCTAAATTTCTCTAAGTCTTACCTACACGCCCTTGGAGGGCTATATGATAGAGCTATACTCTTGGGATCAAAAGTCCCTAATTATTCCCTAGAGAAAAATGAGTTGAAGAGGGATTTTTAACGAATTTTATGAAACCCTCAAGTGCTTTATTTTTAGCTTGCAAGTTTATAAAATCGTAAGATTTTGGAATGTGAACTAAAACCCAAAAATGAGATTTTGATTGGTTAGGATTTTGATTTTTCTAATATTTTATTTGAATCCAAATAGGGGTATTTCCCTATTTACATTTATGTTTTAAAGTTAATGGATATTAACTTAAAATTAAGAAATGTAAATAAGTGAGTAGTGGGATAGTATCCAATACATACCATATGGAGCATCTGGAACTTCTGGAGACCGCCCAAGCGGTTACAGAGGTGAAGTCGATGTCTGGAGCTTCTGGATACCGCCCAGGCGGTCATGTGACCGCCCAGGCGGGAGAGAGAGTAAGTCGGTGCGCCAAAGTGGCAGGGGACCGCCCAGGCGGTGAGGCGAACATAAAAACCCCATTTCCCAGATCATTCAGACACACTCACACTCCCCCAAAAAGAAATGCGAAATTCTCACCTCCCCACTCCATTTCTTCATTATTTTCTCAACTTAACTCCATTTTTCTTCCTTTTAAGAGTTCAAGGTATGTATAGTTGTTGATCTTGCTTCCTTATCTCCCAATTTCTCATGATTCTAGAGGTTGGCTTTAGTGTTCTTCATGCTTTCTTGCCATGGTGCTCCCTCATGAAAGGTATAATTAGATTTGAGTATCTAGAGGATGATTTAGAGTTTTATTGCTTCTATGTCAGATATTATTGTCAGTTCCACTCTCAAGTGTCTTGTTGGTGTTGTTCTCGTGCATTCTACCCCTCCAGGTGAGTGGGTTCACACTTGTGACCTTTATGTTGTGCATTAGAGTTATTTTAGGAAAATATAATTTATTGCTTAACTTAGAGATTATTATATAAGAAGCACGAAGATTTCTATTGGATTATATGTTTGGAAATGCTAATTTTAAAGCATGAAACATATTTTGATAAAAACTCATAAGACCATGGTTGTTGAACTGATTCTATGTAGAATTGATTATATGTGTAACTATTAGAGGATTTTATGATTTTCCTGGATTCTGAAACTGGTTTATGTTTATGCTATAGTTTTATACCTAATGTAACTAAGTTTAGAGAAAAGAATTGGAAATATGGTTTAGACTTTGTAAGTTCATAATATCATATTCAGTTTCTAGTTTATGAAGAGCATGACTGATTGAAACATGTTTAGACATTAAGTCAAAATGTTTTGGAGCACGAATCTTTAGATGACTCAAAGCAGTTGGTGGATACATATTCTGTGGACTTGAAATCATCGAGTATGGTTTCATAGTCCTAGTTATGCTAAGGTAAACTTTAGAGTTATAGAGATTAGAGCTTTAGGGAATGAAATGATTTTAAGAAGTTTCAGGTTAATTTCCAGTAGCTATAGAGACAGGTTGTGTGTTAATGGGTAAACCCATTAACATTGGTACCAAGTATGCCCAGGACAGAGTATTCAAGGAACGGACCTATTTAGGTGCCCGTTATGGTCACACTGGGGACGATGATACGTCGCCCAGATGTGACAGAGATTTCAGAGATTAATTGACACTGGGACGACGATATGTAACGCCAAATGTGCCCAGAGAATTCTGTTTCTAGAAGCTATATTAGTATGAGTTGATCTATTACCAGGTACGAAAGTTAGTTAATGAAATGACTTTTGAATTGATAAAGTAGTCACTAAAAAGTATGAAAGAGTTCATGGTTTTAAGCTTATATGGTTTTAGAATGAAAATGAATTAAAGGAATTGCTTTTATTGATTTCATGAAAGGATGGTTTGAGAATGTATTTATATAGTGACATGTATTTGCATAAGATTTCCAAGTACTTTTAATATTATTATGATTTGTTTTATTTATTGCTCTTGGATGTCCCATGAAGAGGATTCAGGTGAGAACTCACTCACTAAGTTTTGGGTATCAAAACTCACCCCTCTCGTTTCTCTTATTTTTTACAGATAGAACCATGATTGTAAATTCTATTCAACCACAACAAAAAGTCAGATGGTAAGCTTCACTCGAGGTGAGACATGTATTTTGGGTTCGTTTAGAGTGCTAGGTAGGGGGGATCCTAGACCTTTGATCACATTTTGCATCTCACATATTAAAACAGTATATTGTTGTTTTGTGTTCAATAACTTTTGTATGCCAATTTCATAGACAATTTAGAATAGAGCGATTTATTGCCACATATTATATTATGGCTTCAGACTTTAGAGGTAGATTATGAAAATTGTAGATTTGACTGTTTAAACGATGTTGATTATTTCGAATTTCAAAGATTAGGTGATTTGTATGTAGAAAAGAGAAATTTTCTATTTTTCATAGATTTCTTTTGCAAACAAAGCATGCATATAAAGCATTATAGGTCTTAAAGCTTACGTGGGGATGAGATTCCTTACGTGCCCACGTGCCGGGTTGGGTCGTGACACCTAGCTATGAAGGAATTTTTCTAGAGAGATAAATGTGATTTCACTCAATTTTCTCCAATTAAGATCTTTTGGTAAGTGATTGTAAACACCATATTTTGTCGGATATTTTTATCTTTGTTTTCACAAAAAAACAATTTTTTGCTTCTCATTCACTCTAAAAAGAAAAAAAAACTCTCAGCCCATTTTATTTTACTTTTATTATTGTAAAAAAAAAAAGCTTTCATTTCCCATTTCATTTAAAAAAAAACTTCATTCACCTGCTTCCTTTTTAATTAAAAAAAATTCTTCACCGTTTTCATTTTATCTTCATTCGAAAATAGAATAATAATTAAAAAAAAAGAAAGAAGGGGAGCGTTGTCTGCGAGCATCATTTCCCCTGTTTTTTCATCGTCAAATTTAGAAAGAGCGACGTACAACCCCTAATGTTAGCGACAAAATCCCTCAATAAGAGCATAATTCATGGAAAATCAACCTGCAACTGGTATAAATTCATCGGAGAGAGCTAATTTAAGGGACAAAAGAGACAAAAAGGAACACACATTGAGAGTTAATTGATGAGCAAGACACAAGAGATCAAGAAGCCAATTCAAAAAATATATAGGCAAACATTGGAGATTAATCAAAAGGCACAGAAACTAGTAATAACAATCCAACGCAAGGAAGAATTAGGCAGAAGCAGCAATAGCAATAACGAGAACAAGTATTTTTTTTTCTTTACATTAGTATTAAAAAAATTAACTATCACTACCATCATCTTCTTCAGTCCACCACCGTCATTCACCAAACATATCACCATTACCACAACCTGGATCATCATAACTTGCCCAAACAAGAACCATAAGCCAAAACCAAATTGCATAACAAAACCAAGACAAAGTCCAAGGTCAAGAAAAATAAAAATAAAAAGTAAAAAGGAAAGAGAAGCCGGTGGCACCATTGACCACCACCGAATGCCGCTGCAATGGGTAGTGAAGCTCCACTCTTTTTGCGTAATCATCGCACTAGATCACGAGTCCTGTCCTAGATCATCGCGCCAAGCCTAGCTACGAAGATCGCATGCGGTTGATGACGCCGTGGTTGTCCTTCTCCGCGATGCCAACTTCCGCTGCTCTTCCCCCAGCTGCGAGTTCCCCTGCTCCTCCGCGCCACTCGTAGCCCCGGCTCGGATCCATAGCCACGAAACCCGCTGAACCTTCGTCGCCAGACGCGAAGCTAGCAGCTCCGCCAAACAAGATTGCGCACGCCACAGAGACCATGCCCACGCCTCGACGATCGCCAACAATCGCCGAACCGATCTACAGACGCTAAAAAAGGCCTCAGGCGCCAGTCTCCGTGTGCCTACACGGGTTCCCTTCCTCCCTCTCGGAGCGCGATTCCGCCATCGCTCTCTCTCTTCCTTCTCTCTCTCTCTCTCTCTCCTGGCCTGTCTCTCTTTGTGAATGTGTGCACATGTGTGTATGTGGGTATGTATAGGTGAGTAGGGTGAGGTAAAGACTCATTGCACCTTCTCTCTCTTTATGTGCCCTTGTCTGTTTTGAAAGGAACCAAGGCAAACATTAAAAACAAGTCCTACTCTTCAAAGTTACTAGAAATGATGATACCATGTGTTTTTTTTTAAAAAAAAAAAACATGCACTCCCCAATGTTTCTTTCCTGTCATTGATATCCTGTATTTATCTTTATTTAATTTTTTATTCTCTTAGTGGATTTGGGTTGCATTGTTCTTGGATTACTTTGTTTGATTTCCTTGGTGGGCTTTGGCCTAATTAGATTGTTTAAAAAGGTAGTTTTATTGTTCATTGGGTTTTTTATTTTTGGGGTTAGCTGGTATTTTGTTTGATTAGAAATTTTAAATTTTTGAGTTAATTTTTTTATTAGGTGTTTCTTTTCTTTTATTTTTTTTTAAAAAAAGAGAGAGAAAAGTTAACTTAATTTAGGTTTAAATGAATTTTTATGTATTTTGCTTTTATTTTTAACAAAAAGAAAATTAATTGATAAACTGCATTTTAGGATTAATTGAGCCACAATGGTTTATTAATTCTATATTCTAAAAATATTTTAGTATAGCTTGATATTCTAAAATTCCTTTTTAGAAATAAAATCAATCAACCCACAATCATTTTCTACAAGAACGACGTGGCTTTGAGTTCCTCATTGCACAGAGGATACGTGACGTATACAACAACTATCAAGCTAAAATTAACTTTTATTTGAATTTTGTTTTTTTCTTTTCTTTAATTTTCTTTTCTTTTCTTTTTTTTGTATAATTATTATGACTTTTGGGAAAAAATAAATATTATTAAAGTTATAATTAAATTGCATAAAGAACTTTAGGGTAACGTATTTATACCGATGTATTAGAGGTGTAGAGGGATTAAGTTTCCACCATTCTCTAATCATAATCAGACTCTGAACTTCATAACTCTTAAACGACCAGTTTTGCAAACCAAAGGCTTTCCAATTTTAGTCAGAATTAAAGTTGGTGTCGACTCCATTTTTTTTAAAAAATCGATTGTCATTTCCATCATGGCGCCCTCTTGGGTACGTTGTGATAGTGATCTTCATATAATTTAGTTAATTCTTCCTCTTTTTATCTAGTTGTGAATTTGAGTATTATCTGGTATAGTTTTCTCTCAATATTTTTCCTCCCTATCATCCCAAACTTAGTTTGGGTGGTAAAGTTAATTTTTTATATTTTTATTATATTTTTTGGCAGTTACCAGTGCCATTCTAACTCCTCAAAGTCAAGTTCTTAATGGAAGCGCACTCCAGCTACCAATGGTAAGTGGGTTTAAGCATAGCCATATTTTTAATCATTATTATTATTTTTCCCAGATTATGAAAATTATTGTGAAATTTTAGAATAATTTATGCCAAGAAATATGTCTGATAGATTATAGAAATTTTAGAAAATTATTGTTTTGTAATTGTCATGACAAATTATTATTTTTGAAATCCCATGGGACTATTCTCATTGTATGTATGATTTAGATTTATCAGCTAGATAATTATATGAATCTTAGTTTTGTATGAATAGTAAGAATAGTGAATTTTGTTGCTATTAGTTTTTTAGTCAATAAATAGTGAGAAATTAGCGAGTTAAGACTTAAGATTAATTGTTAACTTTAGTGCCAAGTGGTCTGCTAGGGGACTAACTCAACCATAGTAAGGAATCTAGTGTGGTGTCCATTTATGGGATCTAGTTAGGTGTCTATTAGATTAGCCTTCAACTTAGGTTTAGCTATCGGCTCAGTTATTTATGTAGAACATCTCCTGTTTCTCTACTAGTTATTGTCATGGATTAAGTTAAATTATTGTTTTTAGTACAGCTATATGTAATTGTATATAAAATGTTTAACATCAATTATATGTATATGTTATGTATTTTGGTTGTTGTCCCATGTGGGTTGTGAGTGGAGGCTTATCACTAGTTTCAATGAACTCACCCTCTCTTTTTCTCCATATAGATCCAGCTCCAGTATAGTTGCACCACAAGATGCTCCCTAGTAGTGCTCCAAGCTTCTTTGGTGAGTTTCGCTTTGGAGTGAAGCTTACTATTGCTTATGTCAGTTAGTAGTGCTCCAATAATTGTGTGCAGATCCGAACATGTATTTTGTTGTTTTGACTACTTTTAGAATTTAGACATTTATTTAGTTATGTTTAGCTTTGGCCCAGGTCATGAATTTTATGTAGTTTTATGTTCAGTATTTATGATTGGAAACATTTTTCAAAATTATGAAATTTATTTGAATTTGAGATATTTTGAATATATTCGATGTATTTATACATATTAGTCAGTTACGTTCTCAGGCTTTCGTAAGAATCCAAATCCTCACGTGTCGGTCACGTTTTCCAGGCGGGTCGTGACAAGTTATTAGGGTAGTTTGGGTTTAACAAAGTTAAGCAAAACCTCTTTATTATATGGCTTGATTTAGAAATTAAAATTCAAATCATATAATTAGTTTCTATTTATCTATTTATTTATTTTATCTAGTAATTACTTTAGTTTAACAATTTATTTTATCTGGTAATTAGTTTAGTTGAATAATCTATATTAACAATTAATTAGTTTAGTTGAATTATTTATTTTATCTTATAATTAGTTTGGGGTTAATATTTCTTTTATCTAGTGATTAGTTTAGTTGAACAATTTATTTTATCTATTAATTTGTTTGGTTGAATTATTTATTTTATCTAGCCATTAGTTAGTCTAAGATTAGGTTGTTTTGTGTAAATTTAAAACTTAATTAGCTTTTTATATGTATTTAGGTAGGTTAATGTCTAATGCAAAAGTATTTAGTTTGTAATTATAGTGATATTTATAGAATTTCAAAACATATATATGCCTAGTCGTTACTTCTTCAAAAATAATGTTTATTTTTTATAATATTTATAGATTTTCAAAAAATAATGTTTAGGTATGTCTAGTAGTTACTTATTTAAAAAAAGTATTTAGTTAATACTGTTTATTTTTTGTTAATAAGTTGTGATTTATTTAGTCTAGGATAATACTTATTATCATGTAGATTAAATTTGTTACACCCTAGGCGTTGTGCGCACCAACACTGCATTCCTGGATGAAGTACTATCTCATGCAGGCTGGATTCTTGGAAGTTGTCCAATTTGGCAACTTCCATTATGACTGCGCTTATCAGCGCTCTTGTAGAGAGATGATGCCCATAGACTCATACATTTCATCTGTCGTATGGAGAGTGTACTATCACTCTCCAAGACGTGGCTATGCAACTTGGATTGTGGATTGATGGTGCTCGGTTAGTGGAAATATCGATGCATGGGAAAAATGGTGCCAACAGAATGTTTGGGATATATGTTGGGACTTGTTAGGTGTAGTGTAGAGCCTCAGCATAGATATGGGTCCTATGTAAAGTTAACTTGGATTAACGAGACTTTCAAGAACTTCTGAGTTTCCGGCAACGCATGAGATTGTTGCTTAGTGATGGACTCGGGCATACTTGTTGGTATTGATTGGCGGCTTCTATGTCGGACAAGTCATTATCGCGTGCCCACTTGAAGTGGATGCCTTTGCTACGGATCTCGCTGAGGCAGGGAGTTACAGCTGGGGATTGGTGGTGCTTGCATGTCTATAACACTCTGGTAGGTGCAAAACACAGGTGACTTTGCAGGATGTGTAGCACTATTGTTATCCTGGGCATACTATCGGATCCCTGGCTTACACCTTGGACATAACAATGGGATCACATTTCCTCTAGCCTCGAGGTATACATTTTATGATGATAATGAGTTATTTATTAAGTCATACATAATTTTGTTTGTTTGGGTGTAACTAATTTGTAAAATGACTTTATTAATTTCAAGTGGGCTGGGATTGAGGATTTCATTCGATGGGGATTCTCGTCGTTAGTTGACTTCATGGCACGGATTCCATACCTATTGACGGGGTAAGTGGCATTAACATCATAATTATTTAAGTTCTACATTCTTTGATGATGTTGAAAGCTTAACTTAAGTTTCCAATAATTGTAGTTTCAGTGGACATCGTATGAGGATGCGAGCGTGGTTGTTGTTACCTCGACACATGTGTATGCAAGTCCTGGTGCCTGGGCCTCCATTCCTGCACGCTTTGCTTTGAGATTATGGAGTGGCACTAGCCCAATCGTGTCATAAGGGTTTCAGATGTAACAATTTATTCCACATGCATCACTCAATATCGATAGATTGCATGCGACTGATGGCTGTGGGAATGATAAGGTTTGGTGGCCCAAGTACCATGCTCAGTGGCACATATTTTGGGATGGACGCTAGGATTCTGTGTGATGGGGCGCACATTGCCAATAGTCGGCCATCGCGAGATCTCTAGTGCTATGGTGGTGTTGCACGGAGGTTTTTATCTTGTGTGAAAGGGACAACAGACATTTTGTCCAAGTATTACTTGTTCTCATCAATCGCTCGCAACACATCCTGTGGCCATTTTTGTCCCCTGAATTTGACCCATGCCTGACTCCCTTTTTCAACAAATAATTTAGCAAGACGAAAGTAGGTGGACTTCACTATGGCAGTAATGGGAAGATTGTAGGTTCTCTTCATCAGCATTTATACACTCGGACAAGTTGGTTGTCATATGGCCAAATCGACGGCCCTCATTAGCATATTGGGCCCATTTTTCACATCGAATTTCATCAGCCCACTGACACATATCAAGATCTTCATCCCTCAGCAACCCATAATAATACGCAATCTCTCATGGGTCTTTCAATATGCCGCATTTATAAGAACTCTTTTGGTATCCTTATTCTTAAATACAAGCAAAGTTAGAGGCAATGTGACAAATACAATATACATGATAAGCCATCGGAGGATGCCACCCACTACCCCCACCTTTATAGCTGATACGATTGATACATGCATACAGAACAATAAGAATACCTTCTTGAGGCGTCACATGTTGTTGAAGACTGGTCAAGAAAAAAGACCATGCTTCTTTTCTCTCTCCTTCAACCACAGCAAAAGCAATAGGCAAAATATTATAGTTACCATCCTAGTAGCCATCAACAATGTGCTTCCATATTTGCCATACAAATGAGTGTCATCAATTGAAATAAATGGTCTGCACCATTTGAAGGCCTCAATGCACGGTGAAAATGACTATAATACACGATGGACACATTGAACATCTGTGATTAAAAATATCACCCACATAATATGGCTTTGTCAATAAACGGAGTTTACCTAGTGTTTCCAAGAAAATATAACAATAAATAACAACCTAAGTAATAAATAATTAATTAACTTAACGGTAATCTAGAATAATTTAATCTTTACTATTACCCAAAAAATAAACTAATTTAACTAATTCACAATAACAGTTAATTAATTTTATGCTGACTTTTAAACTACGCTAAAAGTTAAGTAACAACCAACTAAACTAACTAGAAAATATATTAATTAGTTACTAATTAATATATTAAGCCTCCCAATTACTAATTAATATTAAGCCAAACTTAAAATAATTAAAAATATTAACTAGTTGGTAATTACTTGGCATATAATGCTACACCTTGCAACCACCTCGACAAATCAATGTAGGATTCTTCCAGTTCCCATAAATCTTAGCAATTGCTTTCTATTTTGTAATCCATACCTTCCTTTATGAAATATTAAACTTGAAAACTGGCTCCACATGTCTCTACAACTCTCTAATGGAGACTGAGATTCGCCTCAACCATGGGAAAGATATTGGTACAAATAATATTACTATCCAACTGCGTGTTGTTCGCGAACGAAATCAAACTCACTTGTGTGTTTTCTATTATACTTTTGGACTTCCCATACTTGCCTTTTTTGTCAAAATGTAACATGTATGCTCTAATTACATCCATTGCCAAACTTCACACACTTGCATTGATATTTTATTTGACTAGACTTGTAAATCTTGAATTTGACTTTTCTTCTAATCCTGTAATACTTGATTGCAAACAACATAACCCCCTTGTCCTGAAATTGTTACCCAACCTCAAAATCACCTTCTGTAACACCCTAATATTTAACCTAACACACCTAGGATGCGTTCAAGTTAATTATCAATTATTACTCTTTTGTCTTAGTTCTTATCTTTTGACTTGGAAATACTTTAGCGAAAATCGGGGTAAATTTTTTTTGAACTTTTCAAAACGATACGTGAGCCACGTGTATAAATAATACCTATCATTCATTTATTAGAAAATAAAGACTCTTCATGGGCATATACAGAATGTAAACACGACAATCTTATGAACATAATCACACCATCATATATGTACATATAGGTAGCACAAGCATTTACCGTTCCATGACTTACACCAAAACAAACCACTAAGACGTAATATGTCCATTAGTGGGCATTAGGCCAGTTATAGTCATCACAGAAACATAAACATATACATAGAAACTAAGATCATCTTCCTGACGACGCTCTCGAGGGAGGAAGGTATCTAGGCACACGAGCGGGGTCAAAGGGGGAGCGAGTCGACCACGGATGAACATGGGCTCCCGACGTGGACGGGTGGCTCCTCTAACATCGTGGACTCCCTCATCGGCCACATCACTGTGGCTTCTCCATCTCTCCACTTCCCACATCTTTGGGAATGGTGGGAGCAAAATTGCCTGAAATGCCTGCGAAGAAGATTCCTTCAACGATCCAACTCTGGAGCGGTAGTGTGATACCCTAGTTTTAAATAAAAAGGTTAGAAATTTTTTTTTTGAACCAAGAAGGGTGCCAGTTACCTTACCTATCATTTCGGGTCCTAAATTTTGCTAAGTCTGGACCCTACACGCCCTTGGAGGACTATATATTAGAGTTATTTTCTTGGGACCAAAAGTCCCGTAATTGTTCCCAAGAGAAAAATGAGTTGAAGAGGATTTTTAACGAATTTTATGAAAACCTCAAGTACTTTATTTTTAGCCTGCAAGTTTATAAAATCGTAAGATTTTCCGAATTTGAACTAAAACCCAAAAATGAGATTTTGATTTGTTGGGATTTTGATTTTTCTAATATTTTATTTGAATCCAAATGGGGGGTATTTCCCTATTTACATTTATGTTTTAAAGTTAATGGATTAACTTAAAATAAGTGAGTAATGGGATAGTATCCAATACATACTAGTATTAGAGCATCTGGAGCTTCTGGAGACTGCTCAAGCGGTCATATGACCGCCCAGGCGGTTAAGGGAAGTGAAGTCGGTGTATGGAGCTTCTGGAAACCGCCGGCGGTTAACAAAGAGCATAGTCGGGTTGAAGGTTCATAGCTTGTTGAAGGCGGAGATATAAGACGAGGCGGGCGACACAAACATAAAAACCCCATTTGGTTCAGAACACTCAAGAATGGTTCTCTCCTATCCCTCACGAAAAAATCAGTTCCTAACCCATTTTCACCCTCCAAACTCCATTTTCTTCCATTTCTTCAAGTTTAATTGCAAATTCTCATCCTAAAGCTTAAAGGTACATTGTTCTCTTGATTCTGCTTCTTTCTTCAAGTTCTTTGGAGTTAGGGGTGGTTCCCATGCTTCTCAAGGGAGAGAAGCTTTCCACCTTGCTAGAAAGGGATTCTTGTGGTTTTAGAGGTTTTTAAAGGTTGATTTAGACTTCTATTGCTTCCATGGCAGATATTGCCTGTCATTTCTATTCCAAGAGTTCTGTTGTGTAATTTCTTCTCTCAACCCTCCAGGTGAGTGTGTTCACATCTGTGACTTCTATGTTATGCATTAGAGTTATTTTCATGAAAACTATGATTTATTGCTTGATTTAGAGAATTCCTGTATGAGGATTTGAAGTTTACTATTAAATTCTATGTTTTGAACTCCTGGTTTTAAAGCATGAAACATGTTTTAGACAAAACTTATGGGACCATGCTTGTTACAACGGTTTTATATAGAATTGATGATATATGATTCTATTAGAGCTTGTTATGGATGTTTTCCTGGATTCTGGAACTGGTTTACGTTTATGTTATGGTTTTATACCCAGATACAAGGTTTAGACGAAAAGCACTAAAATGATGATTTAGACTCTATAATTTCAGAATATGAAATTGAGTTTTCCTAATTTATAGTTGGAACTATGTTTAACAAGTTAATAGTTTGAATTTAAAGAGTTTTGATGATTGAATGATGTTTTTGATAATCAATAAAAGAGTTTTAGAGCATGAGGTTCCACGACATTCAGAACAGTTGACGCTACATACTCTGGAAGTTTGGAATCCTAATGTCCACAAAGGGTGATTCCTTGGATATGGTTCCACAACCAGTTATGCTAAAGTTAGGCTGTTAGAATCGAATGGACTCAAGTTTTCATAATATAACAAGCTTATTGTTAATAAGAAATGATATAGAGATTTAGATATAAAAGGATTTTAGAGCATAAATCTTTGTGTGACTCAGAAGGTTGGCGGATACATATTCTGTGAACTTGGAATTATCAAGTGTGATTCCATAGTCACAGTTATGCTAAGGTTGAACTTTAGAGTTAGAGAAATTCAAAGTTATAAGCCCACGAGTTTTTATAAGCCCACGAGGGGCAATCCATTCAGAGAAATACAAGCCCACGAGGGCAACATATTCGAGAATTATGAGCCCATGAGGGGCTGGTTCACGAGGAACCATTGAGATTGATCCACGAGGGACGTGGTTCACGAGGAACCATTAAGATCCAGTTAAGGGCTCTTGTTCACGAGGAATGAGCACCCACTTTTCTGTTATTGTTTATTGTTATGATATTTCAGACTATACATTACTATTTCTCTAAAAGCTATTACATTGTGAATTTATATGATTTAAGGTATGAAAGTGAATTGAGAAAATGGTTTTGAGTTTATAAAATGATGATTTGAATATGGATATATAAAATGTACGTATACTTGATTATGTATAATTTCAAATACTATGGATATTATTATGAGTTCATACATTATTTCTTTGATGTCCCATGGAAGGGGGTTCAGGTAAGGGCTCACTCACTGAGTTTTGGTATCAAAACTCACCCTTCTGATTTCCTTCATTTTTAGATAAGAACAAGACAATAAATTCTCCAAGCCGCAATACAATGCTGATTGGCAAGTTTCACCAGAGTGAAGCATTACGATTCTCTAGAGTGCTCCAGGATAGTGCAGGCGGGTTCTGACCTAGGGTATGGGTTGTTGCATTTAGCATATCATGATAAACTTTAAAGTGTATTTCAACGTTATTTCGATGATATGAATGATTTTGTATTTAACAGACATTATGAGGTTTCAGACATGATTATTTTGTTTTCAGAGAATAAACAATATGTCTAGAGAAAGTGACAATTGTGCTTTAAATGACTTTTATGAATAGAGCATGCATATAGAATAGATCTCGAGGCTAACGTGGGAATGAGATTTCTCACGTGCGGTCACGTGCCCAGGTCGGTCGTGAAAGGTAGGTCGAGGGGTGATCGAGGTGTGTAACCCTGGAAGTCACGGATAGATGCGGGAGTGTGGCCACGAAGATGCTCTCGGTAAGTAGATGGGCGCGCTTGAAAATAAAATCATTAGTAAAAGGGATAGCGGTGGAGAACTAGAAGCTAGTAACTTGGTGTGTGAACGAACGGTCTAAGAAGACGAACAGACAAATAGCACATCGACCCACAAAATAATAAGACTGGTTGGTGGGATTGAAATGCATTTCCTATGTGGGAATCTCAAGGTAAATCATGAATGTGGTCATCGCCCTCTGAAGACGAAATGGAAAGAAAAAGAGGAAATAAGAAATCTGAACATGAATCGCAGAGGAACTCTTGCCTTCAGACATGTGTCATCATTTTCGTCTTCAGGAACCTCAGGTTTCATTATGAAAACAATAGACATAAAAAGATTCATTTATCAAGTTTAAAAGCCATTAGCCGTGGTCTGTGTCTTTTAGCATGATTCTTAATGCTATGAGTGCATCATATCTCGTCATAAATGCATGTTAATGCTATGTGAACACATATCATAATAATCATAATGAATCAATATGGCATAAAGAACACATGCTATCATAATTGATCTTTCCTCTTTAATATTTTAGGTGACTTTAACTTTCTTGTTTTCCTTTAAGGGCCACCCTACTACTCTCTTCTCTTGAGAGTTTTAGGTTATGAGCTCATACCTAATTAGTCGTCACTAGTCTTGTGCGGATAGGGGCACAGGATCACCTTTCATAATCATTAATTCTTCGAGTCTAAAGGATCATCTCTTTGGGTCACCTCCTATAACCATTAATTCCTGAGTCTGAAGGATCCCTTGTTGGATCCCTCTCATAACCATTAATTCCTAGAGTCTAGAGGATTATTTCCATGCATTTTATGTCACCTTTAGTATTAGCACGTTATTTAGAAATACAAACATAAGCATACGGTCATAACCATCATCCTAGCTCATGGTTCAACATTTTATATATAAGAATTGTAATACCCTAGTTTTAAATAAAAAGGTTAGGAAATTTTTTTTGAACTAAGAAAGGTGCCAAGTTACCCTTATCTGTATTAGGTCTTAATTTCACTAAGTCTGGACCTTACACGCCCTTGGAGGGTTCTATGATAGAACTATTTTCTTGGGATCAAAAGTTCCGGTAATTGTTCCCAAGAAAAATAAGTTAAAGAGTGATTTTTAATGAATTTTATGAAATCTTAAAACATTTCGTTTTTAGCCCCAACGTTTATAAAATCTTCGAGATTCCTAATTTGAACTAAAACCCAAAAATTAGATTTTGATTTGTTGGGATTTTGATTTTTCTAATATTTTATTTGAATCCAAATGGGAGGTATTTCCCTCATTTATATTTGTGTTTTAAAGTTATGATTTAACTTAAAATTAAGAAATGTAAATAATTGGGCTTCCTAGAGACCACCCAAGTCATATGACCGCCGGCCCAAGAGAGTAAGGTGGTGCCTGCGCAGATAGGGACCACCCAGGCGGTCAAAGTTTTATAAAAACCTCCCCATTTTAGGTCAGATCATTCCAGGCGCGCCTCCACCCCCAACACCAAGAGAACTCGTTTTCTCACCTTTCTTCACCCTTCAAACTCTATTTTCTTCCATTTCTCTTAATTCTAACTCCAATCTTTCATTCCTAAGGCTTTAAGGTATGTTGTTCTCTTGGTTTTGCTCTCTTTCCTCCATTTCCTTCTTGTTGTTAGGGTGATTGTGATGATTCTTTACATGGGTCAAGAGATGAGGGTCTTCTAGTATGTTAGGTATAGATTGAGTTATTTAGATATTTCAGAGGTTGATTTAGAGTTCTATTGACTCCATGGCAGACAGGTGTTATCCATGCCTCCTAAAACCCAGTTGATACATCCTGTTCTACCACTCTAGGTGAGTGGGTTCAAGTCTATGACCTCTATGTTGATCATTATAGTTATTTTTAACAAAACATGAAAAGGAACCATGATTTTATAGTTTATTTTGTAATAGTTGAGATTTATGTTGTTATGAACCTCTAATTTTCCAAATAGCATGACATGTGTTCTTGAAAAGTGTATGGGACCATATTTGTTGAAATGGTTTTATGTAGAATTGTTGATAATTGCAACCTTAAGATATATGGTTGTTAGTACGATTTTTATGTTTAACCGATTATGAATGTGATTACTTGAGAATCTTATGACCATTGGAAATGTTGTTATGGTTTTAGAATTCCCAAGTCTATGAAAGTTTGATATTTGGAATGAATTTAGAAACTCAAACATAAAGGAGCTTTAGAATATGAGTTGTGTAAGACTTGGAATGGTTGACGGCTACATATTCTGTGGATTGAAACCATAGTGCCTTCAACGGGTGATCCCTTGGGCACGGTCTCACAACCACAGGTATGCTAAGGTCAAATTGTTAGAGTTACATGGATTCAAAGCTCTCAAAGTAATTAATGATGTTATGATTTCCAAACCTGTTTGTTTGATGAGATTAAGCTATGAACCCTAGGACAGAAGACTTTATGAAATATTGTGAAAAGACTGGTTTAGAATAAGGAATTTCTGAAGAAATAGAGTGCAAGTTAACGGGCTAAATCGTTAACCTTGGTACCAAGGCCACTGGGACAAATTATCCAGAGATAAATCAGTCACGAGGGATGCGGTTCACGAGGAACCATTAAGATCTCAGTTAGGGCTCTTGTTCACGAGAAGCACCATTTTTTCAATCATTGATAGTCTATTCCCTTCTTATAATTCTTGAGAATATTATGCTTTTATGGTTTTAGCAAACTTATGGTTTTATTGGTATTATGCGAAATAAATATAAATGATTTGTAAATGCTGCATTAATGGTATTTATGTATTTTCCTTTCCTGTCCCATGTATGGTTGTGGGTGAGGATCTACTCACTGAGTTTTGGTTATAAAGCTCACCCTCCTATTTCTCCTATTTTTCCTATTTTCCAGATAAAGTAACTGTTGGAGATTTTATTCAAACTCCTTCCTCCTCAGGGCATTAGTGTCATTGGTAAGCTTCACACGGGTGAAGCCTTCTATATAGAATAGGTGCTCCAGTGTAGATGTCCAGGATCCCAGACCATAGTGCATCATATATGTTATGTATATGTGGTTATGTTGGACTGTATTATATGATTTCACTACTTATAAAGGTTTTGTATATGGTAGACTTTCTTTATACTCGTTGATACAATGAACCCAGACTTTACAAAGGTGAGTTGTATGTAGAAAGATTTTATGATTTAAACAGTCTTGTGATTTATTGTGCATTTAGAGGAATCCAGGTCATCAAGCTTACATGGGAATGAGATTTCTTGCATGTCACGTGCCCAAAAGGTCGTGACAAGAATAAAATTGAAACAAGAAAAAGATAATAAAATTTTAGGAAAAAATAATTTTGACTTGATAGTTGTTAGCTATTCAACGTATCCTCCTTGCAATGAGGAACTCAAAGCCACGTCATTCTAAATAGAAATATTCATTGGTTGATTGATTTTATTTTCTTTGAAAAGGAACTAAGAACATCAAATAGTGGACCAAAAAATATTAAGCATCAATAGAAAGTAATTTGCATTAGCATTCCAGGATACATATAGATCTATAATATTATAATTATAGACAAAATAGCATGTACTACATCCAATCAAACAGTCTTTAATCATAATAAACAATTCACGGCACAATATTGTCATCATATATAACATCTAGTGCAAAAAGAAAAATATATAGATAGGCTAAAGTAAAATAATAAAACAATAGTATATCCTTTAAAGAATGCTACACAAAACCTAGCGTTAAAATTGTCCTACTAATATATATAATTGTACAAAAAATAATATACTACAGTGTGATAAATTGCAATATCATGTCACAGATGAAAAAAACAAAGCAGTAATAGATCTATATGTGTATTATCTAGCATGGCTCTAAACATTTATTAATAATTACTTGCTATTGGTTTTAAAAGTTCATTTACACGTAACAACTTCAAATTAATGTGCACGGTCTAGAATACATAAGTATATGTTTGGTAGAAGAATAGGATACTGCAATTAAAATATACCAATATAGTAGATAATGGACAACAATGCAAGATTAATAAAAGGGTCAGATAAGTGCAGAACAAGTGAGAAACAACAAAAATTGTTAAAAGTTGCTTTAAGCCAAAAATTTTTTGACAAAGGTTCAATTATCATATCTTTCTTGTTTTATTTATTTATTTGTTTACTTATTATTATTATTATTTTGAACATGAGGTATGGGCTTCATTACCCACCGTGGCTGTAAACACACTCTCAAGAATTTCACCCACTCACACGCGTGCCCACACATTTACAACACAGAATCCTCCTTCTCACGCCACACACACACCCACACTCGGCACCCCCTTTCTCTCACACATACACTCAAACACTCACATGTCTCATCTTCTCTCACACATGCATTCACCAAGAGAAATAAAGGAAGAGGGGAACAACGAGGGAGAGGGAGAACGCGGAGAGAGGAGGAAAAATGGAGAGAGAGGCCGAGAAGGAGAGGGAGGCAGAGAGAGCGAGGAGGAGGGAAAGAAGAGAGACCGGGGAGGTTGCGGCGGCGGCCCACCCGCTGTGGCTAGCACGCGGCTAGGCCAGGTGGAGGAGGCAGTGCCGATGTGCCTTGGAATAGGTGTGGCACGGCTGGGTGAAGGAGATCGGAGAGGGTGGAGGGCGGCTGGGCGCGGGGCTTCCCCGTTTGCATGCATGAGGGGCCGAGGGCGGCGGCGGAGCTCCCGTGGAGCTCGCGGTGTCTCGCACACAGAAGAGGGAAACACCAATGACAGGGAAGGCGGAGGCGCGGCGGGAGAGGGAGACTGATACGGTGGGGCCACGGTGGTGCCTGCGGCTGGGCCCTTCGGCGACAGTTCCACGAGGGCCTTCACGGTGATGGCTATCCCGACTCACGGCGGAGCGGCAGCGGAAGGACCAGGGGCAGTACCTGTTGTTCGCGGTGGCCAAAAAGGTAAGAACGAAGCCGATGGTGGTGGTGGCTGGCTTCGCGAAGTCAGGCGGAGCACAGTGGTGGCGGTGACCGCCCTTCTTCTTCCTTTATCCTCTTTGTTTCCGGTTCTGAACTCTTCCCATATTATTTTTTTTCCTTTTTTTCTTTGAATCTAGCTGGACAGTTTTGGTATTGTGATTGTGAATTGATTCTGATTTGGTATGTCTCATTTTTTCTGATTGGGTTTTGAAGGTTGAACATTTGTTCTGGACTTGGTTAGCTGTAATAATACAGGACTATTTGGACTCTGGGCTGTAACTGATTTAGTTTTCAATGGCTGTATTTTTGTTTTTGGGTTTATGGATATGTGAAATTTGCATCTGCTTGGGTGAAAATTGTGGTTGGTTTGACTGTGAATGATTGCGTTTGAATGTGCTTATGGTGACTTTGAGATTGATTTTTGTTTATTGAGGATGGAATTAGCTGTGAGGACTATGCTTAATACTGAGAAATGGTTCATTGTGTGTGCATGTATATGATTTGTGATATGTGAATGGATGAGGGATATGAAATTTAGATGATGAGAGTTAGAAAAATACCGCACAGTGCTGTTCTCTCCCTTTTCTTTGTTTTGCTTTCTCAACTCTCTCAGGCTCTATGATTTTTGGCTTCAACTTCCCTTAGAGTTTTCTGCAGATAGGCGGCCATTCTTTTCCTTTGTAAGGTGAAACTAGTAACAGGACATGAATAATTTGCCCCGTCCTGCAATCCTGCCCATCATCACCAATTCATGGGCTTGGTAGGGTGCAATCTTGGCTATCATTACAGGGAGTGGGGAAGTGCAGTGGAAGAAATGTTAATATTATCAATTTAGCTTTTCTTTTTTCTTTTTCCTTTTTCTTTATTTTGACGAGCCAACACCATCAGTAAGACCATACGACAATCTAAGGAGTACACAAGACTATATGTAATATTTTAACAAAAGAAATATGATTGTGCCCATGGTTAATAAAAATAATGGGTGTGGCAATCCTAAATCAAGCTTTAGACCAAGATTTCATGTCTTGTGGGGTAGTATACACCATATGCTAACATATTAGAGTTAGGATATTCCAATCCAACAACGACTTACTACTAAATATACAGAGCACGAATAGGTTAAGAATTCCAAGTGCAAATCAAATTATATGAATTTTTATATCAAAATTGCAAGGTTTAAATAAATTAATAAAATCAATTATTTGCAAAATAAAGTCAATTATGTGCTGCTATCTAGAAATTTCAGTTTCTCAACATTTTGTTCCATTATCTCTGCACATAGGGAAAATAAATATGCAAAATGCATCAAATAGAAATAACACTACATGCATAGAGTAACATATAGCTATTGAACGCAACATGCTTGCAAGAAATAAGCAAAGACAAGCATAAAAAAAGCAACTAAAATCAAAGGAAATCGTGGAAATTTTTAGCATGGAAGAAAGAGGCCCTACTTTCGGGTAGTGAGGTTCAAATCATTACTCGGTCCTGTGTTAGATTACCTCAAGGGCATTTTGTACAACGTAAAAAAAAAAATCGGGGTATTACACCTTCACCTCCAACCACTCTCACAATAGGCCCTGCAAAGCTATTTTCATCACATCTAAGTTTATTGAAGAATAGTGATTAGGATATTCTTGTGATACTAAGACTGGATCCGACCCCATAAATCGAGACTATGTATGACGTGTTTCTTCATTACTATACTCATTATCTTCCTGTCAATACAACCCAGCTCTTCTTCCTCTTCTTCTACATGAAAGTCGAAATCCCAACAACCACATGTCTAGTTGATGGCCTTGCATCTTACACCACCAGATCTGCAAAGCTTGGACAAACTAGTGGATCCTGGGCCACCTCAGGGTGTGTAGACCCATGTTGCTCCTGGTTTTATTAACTGATGTATGAGGAGTGTAACATCCTCCAAGTACAACTTCATTTTTAAGTCATGACCTCATACTCGAGGAGTTGTTACTTATAAATTAGCGGATCTTTCTTAAATATCTATAGCAAGCTCGATTAATGTAATAACTAAGCATAATTCTATTAAAATGTATAACAAGGAAACATAATATTTATTGAATACATAGCTAAGTACAAAGGAAGCTCTTCTAAGAGCTTTAATACAATACGTTCTCTATTACATTTACATACATATATCTCTAACTATGTATAGTAAAGTAAAAACATCAACTACTAAATTATCCAAGTCTCGCGTTCTTTCACGTAGCAACCACATCGTTCTCTGGATCAACCTGGAGGCAACATGGGAACACAAAACATGTAGGGGTGAGAATTATACAATTCTCAAGGGCAACTCCCTAATTACACAATCATAATGTCATCATCATCGCCCAGCCACTTCGGTTTATTAAGAAAGTCTGAGCATGCAATATGTATATATCAAAGGTTCATTTTAAAGTGCACAAATCATCCTTCCGAAGTGGGTTTATTTTATTATTCAATCACTTATATACACACGCAATACTACTCAATAGCATAGTATTGCATTCTGAAATATACATGCCCTCAGTACATCAAAGGGGACTTTTGGTGCCCTTTACACACTAAAGGAGACTTTTACGTGCCCTTTACACATAAAAGGGGAATTTGTCGTGCCCTTTACATAATAAAAAAGGGACTTTCCAGTGCCCTTTACACATAAAAGGGGACTTTTTATCTACTTAACATATTCATCATATCAAACTTATATAAGTATCCGTTCATAATATAATTTTCAATCAGATCTCATAAACTAATTTTTTAGGTTGCTAACATGCATTCACATACATCATACTTGAACCAAATATCATTATTTTATCAATTCATTTTCAGCACAATGACAAATTTCACATATTTGTAGCACAATTTATTTGCATATCAAACAATTAATTCAGAGGCTATCAAAATTGTCTAAGACACTCCAATGTGTCCATAAGGTTCCATAAAAATTTTAGAGCAAAAAGAGTTCTCTAACTATGTTAACAAAATTAGACAAATTTGGTGGTCAGAAACCACTCAACTTCAGTTCAAAACCCGAAATTCATAATTTTTAACCATAGCAAATGATTGAATCAATTCAAAAGAAAAATTAGAGTTACACTTCAAGATGTTATCAACATTCAGTAAAAATTTCAAAGGAGAATTCAATCATTTGCTATGGTAGAAAAATTAGAAAAATTCATAGCTTCAAGACTAGAAATTTAGGCAGCACCTATATAGTCTCGGTTCATGATTTTTTTCAGGCAGTAGGAGTCCAAAACAAAGCTCAAGAAAATTCATCGAACTAGCCTAGGATGTTAGCTTCAACATATATTTTTTCTAGCTTATGAAAATACCCACAATTATACCAAAAAATTCGTGAACAATCACTTCCATTAGGAAAACTGGAAATCCAGCAGCATAGACCAAAACCCCTTTTGAAAAAAATGATTTCTAACATCATCCAAACACACTACCAAAATTTATAACTCAATATCAACATATTATCAACCAATATAACTAGAAATTTTAGACTAAGATCAATCAGAAATTTTCATAATAAATTTGAAAAAAAAAAGGCCAAAGAAAACCCTACTTTGGTGGCTTTAAGGATCTTGGTTTCAAAAAAGTTCCAAGAGTGATCTTGCTCACTTCAAGGCCTTCAAACCCACATCGAAACCTCCTTTAGGCAGTAGGATATGAGGTATCAAAGTGATAGATAGTGAGGAAATGAAATTCTAATCTGTTAGTTATAGATTATGAGGAGTAGATCAAGTTTTGTGAAGAGAGTTTGTGGTTTTAGTGACTTTGAGCTTAGGTTTTTGAAGCTTGAAGCTTGTTAATGGAGGTTTGAGAGGAAGAACAATGGAGGAGGTGTTCCTTGAGTGGGCTGGTCGAAATTGATGATGATGGAGTGATAAGGTTGGTAGTTTGTAGTTATCTTGGGTTAGATATAGTAATTAAGTAGTCAAAATGGGTATTTCTTTCTTATTCAAAAAGAAATAATGAAATGGATGGCTATGATTGTTTTCTTGGTCAAAGAATGAATCTTGTCCATCTATTTGGCTCATGATAAGTGGCTTTCTTTGACTTGGGAAGCAAGTAGCTTTTTAATGTTAAAGCTGCACATCGAAATTTAAGAACGGATGAGATATTATCTCGTGAGTAAAATATAATAAATGAAAGGTCATGATTGAAACTTACTTTTCAAGTTTCAATCTCTCCATCCACTTGGCACAAAGTGGTTGGTAAAGGTTACTTGGCTACTAAGTCACTTGTACGGTGTTAAAAACCACACATCAAAACTCTCCTGAATGGGCAAAACACCATACCCGAGTAGTCAAACATTACCCGAAAATATAGGTATAAATTTTCATTCCTTATCATTTTTAATCTTAACTCTCTTTTTTTTATCCCAGGCATTTCTCGTCCAAATCTAGGGTTTTAGATGTCCCAAGGCAGCAAGGTCACTATTCACCTCCTCAAAAATTTTTTTTTAACACATCCGTTAGGCCATCCTCATCATTGCTAAAACTGTCAAATTTTTGAAATTATGACTAATAAATCTCAAAATAAATTTTTAAATAATTTTTAAGGTGTTACAAGGAGCAGAACTAGTAGAACTCAAATCACAATCTTCTAGAATGGCGAAAATTTCCATTACTCGAACCTCTGAAATTAAGCTTGGAATTTAAACATGAGGCTCGTTTCATTGTCGCCATAGATGGAAAAGCCGTTATACTTGGCCACACCACCCCAAATGATATAGGTAATCTGTAAAACATCTGGCTAATCCATTTGTGAAACCTATCTGCTCAAGTATTTTGCTTTGCAACTCCAAAAAACTTATAGACGACTAACAATGACACCAACTAGTCTCTGACTATAAAATCTCACTCCTTCATTTATTGTGTCTTCCATTTTTTTTATCATAATGAACAAGTATGAAACACTCGCTATGTTCTCACAAAAAACACTTCACACACCAAATGGAGTAATCGACGTATAAATAGAAGACAACCAAATACGTAAGACCATTGCGTACCCAGGTATAATCATGAATACATAAAGGATCTTTGCATAACCGCACAATACGCAGGGGTTCTTGCGTATCCAATTACGAAAGGCCCTCTTGCATATTCTTGATATATATAATTTTAGTTCATTTCTGTACCAAATACTTTTTGTGTTTATTTACATAATTTTTTTTTTTTGGTTTATATTGGTAAAAAAGCCAGTAGAGAAAGGTGTCAAACTCGTTATTTTCTTGATCAAGCAAGATATGAGATTTATTCAACAAATAAAAAAAAAAAAGGTTTTTGCCCTCCACCAAAATTTAGTGGTTTCGTCTCGTAGTTGGCATGGCAGTGGTTGATTAGTGTACCAGAAACACAAACACAAAATATAAAAAGTCGAATCAATCAATCAACCAATGAAAATCCTGTCCCAAAATGAGACAATAACCAATAAAAATCAAGCACCGTACCCTTAAAAGGGTGTGTACGTTAAGTACACTGGCTAGTTAAACGGCCTATTCTGACTGAGAAACCAAAGAAAAATAATAGGTACTAATGAGAAGAGGGAGGCCATGACCCACGGGCTCGAGTTCTGAGTGCAACACGTGCTGTGTGGTTATTACGATTAATGAGTCAAGACCTAACCCTGTTTGCCCCTCTTGCTATCCATTTTGTGGCTTTCGCATTCAACTCAAAGGGGTGGGGAGGTCACTGAGGTGAGTGAGAGCCAGTTGGAAGCACTTGCTTGTCGGTGCTACCAATATTGCTTAGACTGCTGAGTACTGCTCATCCTCTTCCATAGCTGACCATATATTAAAAAAAAAAAACACTATTCCATATATTTTAGAAAAATTTCGTACAACTCCAGCTTTTTTCTTAGATTAATGATTACTAAAGTTTGTTCGTGTGTTTATACACAAAATAATAGTACATGCATCTATTTAACCCCACTTGTGTGTGCCTACTAAAACATAGACATACACTCTTTCATTGACGGCTGGTCAAGATTCAACTACATTTTGAACAATACAACATCTGGATTTGATGATGGTTACTTCTAACATGTCTTAATCTCATAATGAATAACTTAATTATATCGTTTTAAACTCTTTTATTTCTCACAAATGCAGCTCACTTAATTATGTGTATCGTTACGGGCGCCGAATTGAGTTTAAAAAGTTTGATTACTTTAAAATTGTTCAGTTGATATATACTAATTCCTCACAGTTTTTTCATTGGGACTAATTTCTTACAATTTTATTCATGATCAAATAATTAATTTTCTTCAGTATTATTAAATCTGAAGTTTTTTTTATTGGGCACGGATTCTCTTTTCTGTGGGGTACAGATTCAAAATTATTTTTTGATTGAACCCGTTATTGAGTAAATTTTATTACTCGATAAGATTTGAATATCAGCGGGTTGCGCTGCTTGCATGTGGACTATACGGTGCCGAGCTTGATCACAATATATTAGGGCCAAGGATTAGTTGGTCCCCTTATATTGGGACCAACATTGATTATATTGTCCTGAAAAAATAACAAGATCATCCCTCTATTTAACTTTTAAAGATGGTACAAATTTTATTAATTTGTAAAGGTGTCCTTCACTCATCTTTAGAAAAGCAACAAAGTAACTCTAAAGCTCCCCGATGGTACCCCGCCACTCTCTGACGAGATCCTTCCCTATCCAAGCATTAACCAGCTCAGCAAAACGAGAATCGTTCACAATGAATAACTGAGCCGCGTGATAAAAAATCATCGGATGAGGATTGACGACCCTGGTCACCATTCTTCCACCAAGACCATGAACACCCTACAATTGCAAGCGAACAACATGTAACAAAGCAACACCCTTTAGAAGAAGGGGGTATGAATGAAATGGTGAGTTTAAGCGGAGGGAACACTAACGGTGTCAAAAACGATGGAGTGAACATCGTGCTTCTCCAAGAAATTCGCACATACAAGGCCGGAGATGCAACCGCCAATGATGGCGAAGAGTGGGTCGTCAAAGAATGGGGCGGTGAAGGTGACCTGCTCCTGGTTGAAGCTTTTCTTGAGAACTGATTTTCTGGAGATGCTGTACGATGATTTCTTGCGGGTTTTGGTTTTGGAGGAGGCAAATTTTGCTTTTTGGCATTATTGATATTGTTGTTGTTGTTATTATTATTATTATTATTATTCATGGTGATGATGGGGATGAACCTTTTGGTTTTGGTTTTGGTTTTTGTTTTGGAAGAGGAGAGAAAAATGAGAGAGACTACATGACAATGGTGGTGCACTGGAAAATAACAAAATATCTACAAGCCTCTCTACTTGCAAATATAGAATAAAGAGACCCTTTCAAAAAATAACAATTTTAAGTGCAAGGGGGTATTTGAGAAAGTTTATATACGAGGACTAAAGTTGCTCCTAAACTCTCCCGTAGCAATGAATCCTTCACCTAGATTATATATGTGTATCACGCTATCTATGTACAATGTCAAAAATTAGACTTTCACAAATCATTCAACGCGTAATGATCTTGAATGCAGATATATTCTCCTATGAAGAAATAATTAACATTATAAAAATTAGAAAACACTTTAAGCTATTTTTTTAAATAAGGTATATAATCCATTTTGCGGGCTTAGTTTAGTGGATGAATCTCTTAATGTGGCCCCTAATTAAGAAACCCTGTTAATGAAGCATGAGGAGCGGGGAAGATAAGAATTTATATAGAGATACTGGGATGTGAAATATATTTAAATATTACTGCCGATTACTCTCCTTAAATATTCTTAGTTCTTCATATTCGAGCTATCAATACGAAATACTCTCTATGTTCAGTTTAAGAGTCCATTTAACATATATTCATATGAAAAAGAAGAAAATGTTGATTTAACAAATGTTTGTGCTTAATATTATTTATTATTACGTGAAAGTTTCAATTAGGTATGAATTATATATTTTCAAATCTATTCTTAATTAATGCATTGAATAAAAAGGAAAGTTTTAAGAGAAGAAATAAAAAAATAAAATTGAGAAATGAAAAGAGAAAAAAGATGATTGAATCCGACTAAGTAAGAGAACTCATCGGCAGTTGATGTGATAAGGAACTGCCGACATGTATGAATTAAGTAGTAGTACTAATGGCTTTCCATGTTGTGCTGTTGCTGTGCATTCATTTCCAAGTTACTACTACTACGTACTTAATAAAATAATACTACAGTACAAGTAGCCTTAGCTCTCTTTTGCTGGTTTTCGCTTGTCTTTCTCTCTGTCTGTGTCTAGTCTGCTCGATCATACTGCATCTTATAGTATTAATGAATTAATGTGTTTTAGGCGTATAGTTATAGTAATAATATAGAAATAGAAGTGAGAGTGAGAGCAAGAGTGAATGCAGCACATACGGTGGCAGTCCCAGTGCGAGCCCGATCCTCTTCGCACGTTGCTCTGCCCCCACCCCACCCCTCTCACCAATCAATCAATCAATCCCCCTTCCCTCCCTCACTCACATATAAAGAAAGAAACAAACAAACCCCACTCTGTTCGTTTTCCATCTCGCTCTAATTCTCACTCACTCACTCACAAGCTCACTACGCTCTCAATCAAACAAAACAAATTAAAATGGACATATGCGGAGGAGGAGGGTCCCCTTCCACATCCCCTCCTCCAGATTGCTTTCTCGACTCATCTTCTAATTCCCAGCACCTCCCTCCCCCCGCCCCCGACCCCGACCACGACTTCTTCTCCCATTTCCCTTCCCTCCACGTACATACACCTCCCAAGTCTCAACTCATTCTAATTACCTTTCTCATTCTTTTCTTTTTCTTATACCATTTACTACTACCATCTTATAATTATTATAATTATAATGTCCTACATTCATGTTCAATTTAAGTGTTCAAGTGTAACCAAAAAATTTAAGTGTTCAAATAATACATACATACCTCATAATTTTTTTTCCTTCCTTCATTGCTTTCCATTATTATTATTTTTTAATTTATTAACTATTTTTGTTTACTTTTTTAACTTTCTCATCACAGAGCGACGAAGCAGCGGAGCTGGAGTGGCTCTCGCAATTCGTGGACGACACGACGTCGTTCCACGACTTCCCACCGAACAACCACACCCTGCTCAACCTGCAGCCATCATCCCACACAACGACGACGACGACGTCGTTCCCCGACGACATTCCTAACAGCAACAACGAGAACAAGAAACCATCACCCTCATCATCGCATTACTCGCACGCTCCTTCTACATCTTCTTCATCCTCGACGTCGGGTTCCGTGATGAAATCGAGATCCAAGAGAGAGTTCCACGGATCAGGAGGAGGACGAATGGTGCGGAGGTGCAGCCACTGCGCCTCGGAGAAGACGCCGCAGTGGCGGACTGGGCCGCTGGGCCCAAAGACCCTGTGCAACGCCTGCGGGGTCAGGTTCAAGTCGGGCCGGCTCGTGCCCGAGTACAGGCCCGCAGCGAGCCCAACCTTCGTGCTGACTCAGCACTCAAACTCTCACCGCAAAGTCATGGAGCTCCGTCGCCAGAAGGAGCTGCTCCGCCAACAACAGCAGCAGCAGCAGCATGACTTCAAAGTCTGCTGACGTGTTCCCTTTATATTGTCGGTGCTTTCATCTCCCCCTTTTTTTCTGTAATATTACAATAATAATTATAATTTTTATCATCATAAAATTTATATAATCATCATCATCATCATCATCATTATTATTATTATTATATATGGTTGTATCCGTCTTTTTATCCAATCCATTGCTTAATAATAAGCATTATCGCAGTACCACAAAGAGTGAAATGGAGTTCGCACTTTGATTGGTGTGTTTGGTTCCTAGTTTAAATGAAAAGTTTCTAATCACAAAATTAGGCTTGTCTACTTTTCAAGCTTATTTGGTTTCATATTTGTTTTTTATTTTTTTCTCTCATACATGAAATTGTAGCTATAGAATTCATTTTCACTATAAGTAATCATCAATTAATTAAATTTTATCAAAATCAATTTTTACATAAAAAGCATCAAATATAAGTGGTAGTTTTCCTTTAGAATCACTTTTTAACTAAAACTGAAACTAAAATTGATTTTAGCAAAATCATCAAAATCTTCACTTTTTTTCTCTTTTGTTGCTGTCATTTGGGTGTTAATGCTACATATGTAGGAGTAAGCTAATGGGGGAAGTGAACTTTTTTGCGAGAGAAAAGTAAAAGGTCGTCCTTTATTGTTGCGGCTTTAATGCTTCATCTACCAGTGGCTGTACCTTTTAATTTTCTTGACCAAATTCACATTCAAAGAGTGAGACAGAAAAGTATGGGACATGCACGTGACGTAGCGCAAAATAAGGCCAGTTTTGTATACAATAATTATAATGCTGCTCAGATCCTACATAAATGTTTGAGATATTATTATACTACCGCCACTTATATTTAGGGGAAAATAAATGAAGTTAGTCAGACTAGTATATATTTGTTAAGGGTTTATTTAGCCAATGTACTTAATAAAGGCAAATATAAAAATTTAATGGTGAGCTCTACTCCTTGAAATTTGAAAACACAAAACTTAATTTTAAAACTCTTAATGAACACTGGTAGGTAAAATCCATTTGTTAAATACGTTCATTGCTTATAGTTGTGATTGCTTAAAGTAGAGTTGCTAATAAAGATATCATATAACCTATGCTTGATCTTGAGAATAAAAAATTATTTCTTTAATCTTTTGGATAATTGCTCAATGTTTATCATCTCCAAGACACCGAGACAGATGAATGTTACACTGCATAATGGGATATTGAGATGCAAGACCATGCAAAAGATTTAACGAGCCAACACGCGCGGCTGATAGTGATTTCAAAGCCAAAAATACTCTAATTTCGCGCAATTGACATCTTCTATGTGATTCCATTGTTTGCTTCTTCTTTCTAAACCGAAATCTAGGAGGGGAAGCTTTAGCTTTCTTTTCCTCTTCCAAAACAAGCTTATTAATCAAATTTGTAACTGAGTATTATATTCGTTTATAATATAGGGCATCATAGATTTGGAAGGATTTATGAGTTTAACCTAGGTTGACCTCTAAGCACTCGGAGAGAACTGTGATGATCGGTCATTTTTATTTTGACAAAGATACATGATCTTCATTAATTTATTTCTTAAGCTTGCGGTACTAAGTTGTTCCCAAAGTTAGTTTTAGGTTAAGAATTTTTGAAATTCAAATACATCCCTATCCTTTGAAATTTTCCAATATTGCTACATTTATAAAACATTTGTAATTGGGTCCCTAAACACTTTTAAGTTGTTATTATATTATCATTTACTAGTGTTTAATAATCTTATTAATCTAGTGATAATCAAACATAATTGCAAACATTTTCCAAATTTATCACAACTTTTATTTCCAAATTTAGAAACTTACTTACAAATTTTTAAAATACATAAACCTATTTGAGTTTTTTCCAAAAAATCAAGACCAATAGATTAATTTAACCTTAATTTTAAAATCTTACATTATAGAATGAAAACAGTTTAAATCTCAGAAAAATAATTTGTGAAAAGTCTATACTACCCTCACAATTGATCAAGAATGAATTTCATGAGTAATTTAAATAGACTAGACATATAAAATATTCTGCTGTTCTTACTAAAATATATAAAGTACAAAGGTTTATCTATGTAAAGGAATCCAATGCACCACATGTTACGATTTTTTTTTTTCAAGATATTTTTGAAGTACCAAGATTTATTTACGCAGAAAGATAAAATTGTATTGAACCAAGCCAAGCTTGGGTAGCATATGTTTTTGGCAATTCAAGGGTCAACTTAATTTTTAATCATAAAAGAAACACTTATGATATATTTATGAGTTTGAATTTTGAAACAAAAAAGAGAAGATGAAAGAATTTGTAATATAATTTTACACTACAAATCCTTCCCTCCCCTTCAAAATCCAAACTCACAACCATACTCTTAAAGAATGCTTGAAAAGTGTTTTATAGAACAATTTTTAATTTTTAAAAATAAAAAATAATTTTTTTTATTAGTTATTCTTTTCATATTGATTTTAAAAAAATGGATTTTATGTTTTAAATACAAAAATTAAAAAATAGCTGAAAAATATTTTTAGAATTCTATTTTTTAAAATAATAAAGAATGAGATGACACAATTATAATTAGTTACTTTTATTTATTATTATTCAAAAGAGTTTTTAAAAACACACAAACAAAAACAATTCTAAACAACCTCTAATTTCTTTTTTCCTCTATAAATGCAAGGATGGCCTTTGGATCTTTTAAGAATACCATCAAACAGCCCCCTAGGTGTACGAAGCATAAACTGTGAACAACTTTTGTCACTACTATTATTGCTATCTGACTACACATCCAATTCTGATCGAACTATGTAATTCTTACATTTAAAATTTCAAAGTAAATATGAACGGAACTCCCAAATTCCACAACCCAGACACCACTCTGTAGAAAGATATGGTACAATATGCAACCAGCAACTCTCCCATACAATACAACGCGTGCCTCATCTCCAAGGGCTTTGGCTACTCACCAAAGTTAGATTCACTTTTCAGGTTCTATTCAAAAAACTAGTTACCATAATCTGTTTGAGAATGCTAAGATTCAAAACAATGGGGGAAAAACGTTTTTTTTCTTTTCCTTCAAGGCCATGAGGGGCATTCAGGCATGTCGGTGACCTCTTCAAATGCGCAGCAGGACAGCCGGCAAAGAACTTCAAACAATCAATATTGAGGCTTCTGTTGCATATTGACAAATAGTTAAGTGCAATGATCATTGCTAAAATGGACGAGCTGTGCTGCTGCTGTTGATTATAATTTATAAATATGAGCTTTCCCTAACAAATTATAACAGGGTAAGTCAGAAAAATATACCACCGACCAAATTCCTAGAAAATTTGTTCTTAGCAGCTTTGGTATGAACTCAATGGATCAAGGCCTGTAACCTTTGCAAGTTGCAACTGACTCTCAGATCCTTAGCAGCATTGACAGAAAGCACCTGCACCAGATATGTGTGTTTTGCTTTTATGGTTGTTAAAATGGTAGTAAAATAAAATATATATATGTCACAAAACAACTTGAGCGAAAAATATTACGATATCAAATGAGGGTTGAAGAATGGTTCTTTCACTTCTTTGTGCCAAAAATAAGGAAAACAACTTCATTCCACACAACCCTTGTAAAAAGAGCGAGAGAGAGGAAAGGAGAGGAGAAGAAGGCGCCGCAGGGGGGGGGGGTTGTTGTGGGCGCAAAAATAAGAAATGAAAACTGCCAGTCAGTCAACTAAGCTCTGATACAGAGCCATCTCACCTAAAGGCCTAAGCAGCTAAGAAAGACCTTAAATAATGGGTTTGATCATGTCAGCTTCTTCTAGACCTTTGGGATGAATTAATGATGGATAAAGATAGGGCAAACACTGCTACAGGCGACTGATCCGGCAATCCTATAGTTATACCAAGGTACTCTAAATGAGCTGATAATAAAGCTTCAACAGCACCACAAACATCCCACCCCGTTCTTTTTCATGGAGAAGAAAAGGTATTAAAGAAAAAACAGGAAAGAACAAAGAGGGAGGGGATAAGATGTTATTCTAAACAAAGAAACTACAATAAAGGGCATCCATCAGGCTATGAAATAATTGTATCTCTAACTTAAACAGTATAATATAATTAAGGACTAGGACCACTAATCTTAAAACACTAATCAAACCAAGTTATATAATTGTAACCAATTTAATCACAACTAATGGTATTGTGAGTCTTCATAAATTATTACACAGTTGATCCAACAACAGGATCAAATTAAAACCACGGGACATGACATGTCATGTACCCCAGATTCAATTATTTGTAAATTGAATATTTCAAAAGAAGACTCAATGTTGAAAGCATCATCCATCACTCCATTGTATTGAGCGTACTTAAGCTAAGTCACAAACTTAAGGATATAATATGAGCTCCAAGGCACCAAGAATCTCTGCATAATCAAAACACTTAAGCAAATTAGAAACCACACATACCAATTAAATTGCTTGGCCATTTTCTTTTGCTTTCTTAAGCCATTTAAGTGTGCTCTCCAATGTTGAGTAGGCAGCAACATCTGTCAAACTCTTGCTCTCAACTGCATAATCAAACACTTCATAAGCCTCTGCGACCCTACCATCCCTACACAGCGTCCTGACAAACGTGGCATAAGAAGCCATATCAAGCTTCAGCCTGCCTGATTTCATCACTCCATACAAATCTGTAGCTTTCTCCAACAACCTAGACTTGCACAATCCATGTAGCAGAGTGTTATAAGTGCACGAATTCGGACTGCACCCCTTCTCTTCCATCTCTCCCAACAATGCCAAGGCACCCAATGCATCCCCTTTCCTGCACAAACCATTCATCAGCGAGGTATAAGTCACCTCATCAGGTAAATAGCCCTTCTCGGCCATAACACGCAACAACTTCTTAGCCTCCGCGACCCGGCCGGATTTCGATAGCCCAAAAACCAAAGTGTTATAAGTAACAAGATCAGGCTCCACCCCATCCTCCTTCATCTTATTATAAACCTCAATTGCCTCGCTTCCCCTGCTCAACATACAATAACCTTTCATAATAGTATTGTAAACGAAGCAATCCGGCTTAAACCCCTCTTCCCCTAGCACACTCACCAACCTCAAAGCTTCCCTCAAGTTCTTAGTGTTACACACATTATCAATCAAGATAGTATAAGTAACAAGATCAGGCTTCACACCAAAACTGCTACGCATCTCATCAATGAATCCATAAACAGTGCTCAAATTACGGCATTTACATAAATGCTTGACAAGGAAATTGAAAGTGTAAGTGTCAGGTACACAATGCTTCAAAGACAACTCTTTAAACAATTCTACAGCATGGTCTACCCTTCCCGCGGAACAGAGAGACCTAACGGCGACATCGGCTGTGGATTTATCGGGGATGACGCCGTTGCTGACCATCAAATTTAGGGTTTGGTGGATTGGGGAGAGTGTGGAGTTTGGGGAATTGCACGATTGGTAGAGGACGATGTGGAAGGTGGATCGGTCGGGGAGAAGGAAGGGTGGGTGGCAATCATGTGGCGGAGGAACGCGATGGAGTCGTCGAGGGTGGAGATTGAGGCGTAGGATTGAAGGAGGGAGTTGTGGAATCGAGGGTCGATGATGGAGGAGGCATTGGAATTGGAGCTGCTGATGATGGAGTCGAAGACCTTTTTGGCGTCTTGGAGGCTCGGGGACTTGAAGAGAGCAAGGGTTTTTTGAGGGTGAGGCTCATTGTGCTGGTGCTGTCTGGGTTTTTTGGATTGAATTTTCTTGGGGAAGTAATGGGGCTTGGACGACGATGGTGGAATCAGAGAAGAGGGGCTTCTGAATTGTGGGTTTGAGATCGCGGAACGAAATGAAGGTGGGATTTTTCCCATCTTCTTGTCTTCTTCTTCGTGCTCGTTGCAGCAGGGTTTAGTTAGGGTTTTGCAGGTTCAGCTTCGCATTCTCATCTCATAACGTCAGTACATCACAGCTCCATCTTTTTTTTTTTTTTTCTATTTTGTGGTCAATTGGTTTTCGTTTTGCTTTTTTGTGTCCGTGGTTTTTTTGGGGACAGCCTTTGAGTTGGGCCAGAAATCAGATACTGCCATTGTGGCTAGGAAGTTGAATAACCAAAAAATGAGACGCTGCCCAAAAACTGAAAGCCAACAAAATTTGTCACTGGTGTTTGTTAGCCTTGCCATGTTAAAGATGGAGAGTTACGTGACCAAAAATAAAAGATGGAGAGTTATAATTATATTCTTATGTTTTTCCTCTTTATGATTTAATTTCCTCAAATAGGATGGGGCAAAGGGGGAAGAATACAAAGTGCGCTTTTACAGTAAAATGTATATAAGAACAAGAAAGAAAGAAATTAATCCTGACAAAAGGGAAAAATTAATTATAGGAAGGACGAGTCAATGAGAGAGATTTTTCTTGAGGAGTTTGGTTTGTTTAGGATAAGAGAAAAATGTGTTTGTAATAACTTAGTGAAGAGAAAGTTTACCGTGATACTTCAGCTTTTCAGGCTCTCCAACAAAATAGGCTATTTGTTTTGTAACACTTTATGTTGTCTCTTTCTGCCTTATACCAATAATTTTAGATAAAATTCTCTGTTTAATTTAGCTTTCATTTTCATTTTTATTTTTAGTTTTCAGGATTTTGTGAAGAAAATACTAAAAACTGTAAATGAAAATCAAAATTGAAATTTGTAATTTTTAAAATTTTTAGTATTTCCTTCATAAAATTTAAAAAATTAAAAATAAAAATTAAAAGTGAAAACTAAACAAACATATCCTTAAGGTTTCTAAATACTATGATTAACCTTCTTCAACACTTTTTTAACTCATCTTTATATGTTGGAGTTTGAAACCAAGTGTCTTGCTTTGGACAATGTATGAAAAGAAGTCCCATATTAGGTAGTATATATGAACCATATCTAGATTGGTTTTGTAATTATAATTATAATAGCTACCACCATAGCTGTTTTGTTGCCAACAGTTGTTCTCGAGTGGCAGCACATATATATACATTTTAAGAACATGATGAAGAGGAGTTCATGATTATCAATATACTACAGGAAACTTAAAGGGTCACTAATTCTGAGTGAACAGTTACCCAAATGAGACCACACCATGACAGACAAAAGAGGATCGGAGTTCGAAACTAAGAAAGTGATGTTAGGAGGCTGCGATTTACTTGCCTGAATTCTTGCCACCTCAATCTCAAATTTTTACTTCCTTTTGTCAATTATACATGTTCCTTAGGTAGGTAGCTGTAATTTAAATACTGGGTCAGTTCCTTACTAACCGCACATCTGGAAGACTTGAAAACCAGGACTTAAATATGTATTTGATGTGTCGTGATGTTGGCTTATGCATTCTCCTTATATTATTATATACGTACGACAAGACACACTCTATCTTCTCTCAGTCCATGTTGATCTAACTTATACAGGATACAAATTGAATGGGCGGAGCTGTAGATGAAGTGATGGTTGGGAAAATTTTGTCCATTGATTTGAAAATTGTGAACTGATTATGGGAAAAGCTTAAAGCTGAAAATATAATCTATCTATGTCCTTGCTATCAGAGTGGTTAGGTATGATTTAGGTTACAGGTACAATAGTAAACTTGAAATTTAGGTAGATGTTACACTGTAAATATTTATATAATAATCACTGAGGAGAGATTGTGGTCACGATACAGAGTTTTATTAAATCCAATGTTCTCCCTTTTGCATGAGTTCCTGTTTTGGCTCTTGATTAGGTTGAAGATGTTTCTTTTCTTTTTTTTTTGTTGTTTTAATAACTTTTAACATTTTTATTCTCAAGTGGTTTTGCGTGTTGGCAGTGGCGAAGAGTGCCTCTGGAAAGTACGTCTCAGGTCTATCTGAACATCATGCATATTTTCCTTTTTCTGGTTTTTTAATGTTTGATTTGATTTCACCTTCTGGTTATGGACAATATGATGTTAGCTAAGTCATTGGATTCGGGGTCAAGATGATATTTGAAGTCCCACTCTGTCCCCCACACTAGCAAGAAAAAGGTGGATGCATCTGCAACAGCAAAAGGAAGCGATGCATGCTAGCAGGGCTGGCAAAGTAGTTTGAGTCGTCCGGTCTATCAACTCATTACTTTTTAACAGGATGGATCGAATTTTTCAATTGGTTAAAATTTTTCAATTAGTCCTGTTTTATGGGCAACCCATGACAGGTTAGGTGGATCTACAAAATAGTTAAATACTAATTAAAATTGGGTTGATCAGTTGGATTGGCAGCTTTTTTAATGGAACAAATTAATATTTTTAATCTAAATAATTAAAATGGATCAATCAATCTCACCACACTTTATGAACAACCCTATGCGGACCAGGGTGGGCTGATCTATACCCCGCCCTGTTTGCCACCCCTACATGCTAGGAATATATAAGGATTTGCAAGCCAATTAAGGTGTGGATCGCGACGTGATTACACACTATATTTGCCTCAAAATATTAGCGCCAATTATTGGTACCATCACGTGTGGTGGGCTACGCTATGTTATTTTATTGGCACCAAATAAGATGAAATATGCTTTTTAGTACATTCAAGTCATCAACGAATTGGTATACTACTTTAACTAAAGGTTCAAGCTAGGTGCCAAGTACTATTCTCTCGTATTATACAACCAATGTTTTATTTATTTATTTTTATTTATAAACGTTATACAAACAATGTTTAGAGGTTATATTAGGATCCATAAAAAAGAGAGAGGCTATATTAGGATATTTGGATGATATTGGTTATGATTTTTTAAAATTTTTTATAAAGTTAAAAATCACATTTTCAATTATTTGTCTCATTTGATTATATATACAACTTATTACTTTTTTAAAAAGTCATGTTTAATATTTTTTTGAAAATTTAAAATATTTGACTTGTCAAAAAATATTTTTTAAATACTTAAAATAAATACTTTTGTTACTACATATTTCAATACAAAACAACTTATACATAAGTAATTTTTAAAAAATTACTTTCATATAAGTAATTAAATAATTAAATCATTTAACTAAATGGGACCTAGAAATTTTCCTAGCTCACTAGTGCTCTTATACGTGGTGTGATATGAAATTGTTGAAGTTTTGATTTTTTTTGTTTAGAGTAATATGTAGTTTTTTATTAATGTAATCGTACACTTTGCTTGTGATTATCAGATTTTATGGTATAGTTTTTCTGTTGTATACAAGCTACTACATTGCATCTTATTTATATTTATTATTAATGAAAAACCATTCGTGAATGTATTGAACAAGAAAACCGTACGTGGACAATAGAACCTTAACAAATTGAACTGAATAATTCGAAACATTTTTCTCTTTTTCCGAGCACGGATTTTTCTTTTTTAAGAAAAAAATTTACTGAAGGTAGTTAGAAGGTCCATACAATTTTACATTTGCAGATTGGAATATAAGATATTTTAATTTTATGACGCAACATTAAGCACTTGAGTAATGTCCATAAAAAACACTCGAGGTTGCTTTATTTGTCCTGTCAGTGGTACCCTAAAGCTTTCTTTATGAACATTATTGATTATTGATTATTGATTATTGATGTTTCTCCTTTACTGGCCGAGACACTGCATATTCATTCAGTGTGGTTGAGTGGACTATGGTTGAGCACCGAGGAACTTGTTCGAGGTTCTAACACTGCTGCATGTACTGGGAAATCTGGATTAGACCCCATCTCCCACATCCCCAAAATCTTTGTGGGGCTCACATCCTGCCACTGGGTTTGAGTTTCACATGCATGGGCCCAGCCCTTATGACCAAGTTGCAATACTAACAATAGTAACAATCCAAATCTGAGGGTCACTTCCATTAAGAAAATTGGTGTTCATCTAGGCCCACCACCCATACTTCCCATGTAGTGCATCATTGTGTTTTGTACGTGGGTAAAAATAGAGTAATTTTATATTTAAAATTTAAAATTATAATACATAGAGCTATTCATTTATTAAAAAATTCGTCCGATTTTTACCTCCATATCAAACTAATAAGGAATGGAATTGCGTTTTATTTTATTTATAATTTGACATCTCCACCATTTAATTAAGATGTAGTGAAAGTAAAAAGTAATAATAATTAACTAATGAAACGTGTCAACAAGTGAATAGAACATAGCAAATTTTTTCTATTAGTCTAAAAACTGGGTAAAAATTTCTGATTGCACGGCATGAAATCCCCCATTTAAGGTGCAGGCTGCTGGGGTGGTGGGCACATTGTGGACAGAGCAGGGGATGAGGCCAGAAAGTAAAAGGTTGCTGGTGTGTGTGGCCCATTCGATTCAAAGCCCCCTCTGAGTGTGATGACTTTCTTTGTGTTGTGGTGCTGCTTTGTTTTGTTTCACTGATGGGCCCATCCCCATAGAGGCTACAACTTTTGAGGCTGACACAAGAAAGTGAAGCCACTCTCCACCTTCAGCTACAGGGGAGAGACAGGGACAAGGTTTTGGTGCTTTGTTGTGATGCCATATTGCCACCCTACGTCGCTGAGTTCGGATCCGGACAAGGTTGTTCCTTCTACTTTAGGACACATTTTCTGGCTTTTTTTTTTACCTTTTTTTATGAGTAATAATAATCTTTTTCAATAATGGAAAATATTTAGTAATATTGATTTTTTTCATAAACCATAGTAATCAAATTAATTGGAAGGAAGATGACGCAATTAGTCTGATATAATTCAAATTATTTTATTGAACTGATATAATTCATTTTTTATTAGTCTGGTATAATTCAGTTAGTAAGACAAGGGGAAAAAAGAGAGAGAACAAAGTATTTTAATATTTTGGAAGATGTTTTTTTAGCATCTTTCTTTTTTGTTATATAACTTATATTACAATGGGAGATAAGAAGTACAACGATGATTTGTTACATCTGCATGTGTTTTGCATGCATTGTCAACCATCTACTATTGTATTTTGAAATCACAAATATTAATCTCATTCATGAAAACATATTCTCAACAGATATTGCTCTCGTAATTATAGAAAATTGACCATTTAAGGTTATCCCTCTTTTCAACAAATATACTGTTTAGAATTTAAATTTGTGTCCTTATTCTTACATGGGACTAAGCCATTCATCACTCATCCAAGAACTTATTGGTAATTTATCCTCATTTTCACTACAATCAAACATACTCTTAACCTAATTAATTTCTTCCATAATGGTTAATAAATACTCCATGTGTTTTAAAAGTAAATGTACATTTCCATTTGTTTTACGATAATCTATCCCTTTAAAAAAATTTAAGAGCATTAATTACTCTTCTCTCATTCTACCCTAATTAAACGAAAAAGTGTAAAGAGTAGTTAAGTAAAAGAAAGAATGGATTAAATTAAGAGAGTAGCTTTGTAAACATGCACTTAAGTTAAATGGTGGGTTTGGTGTGCTTGTTGTTTTCTCTTATTGCCGGGGTGATTTGAATTAATGACTTGAGTTCTCTTACTTGAAGATGTCGGCGGGATTTTTCTAGCCGGAGTGTAGAGGTGTTGCTGCCTATTTTGATAGGTGAAATCTCCGTGTCATTTTGGTTTGTGTGCCCAAGCAATAATGTGGGCGATGGCGATCTCGGAACTCTCCCCTTGTTTTCAACAATCATGTTTGGGCAAGGAAGCGACACTTTCGCAATCTTTTAATTTGAAGGTTTCTCTCATTAGTTTCGGGTCATTCAAAAAATTGGTTGAAGCTCAATTGGTGCAATAGATGTTTCAGGATCTTTGTTATGTAGTGTTTTTTTGTTGATTTTGTTTTAAGCTCTTCTATCGAGCTTCTTTTTCTTATCCGTTATATTGTCAAACCTTTGGTGCTTGCTTTTGTTTCTATCATTTAAGGAGTAAAGCACTTTTTATTTTTTATTTTTAAACTAAATCATGTTCTCTCATCAATTTCATTCTCTTTACTGTTTTGGTGATTAATTTCGTTCTCTTACTATTTCTTTGTTTCTCAATTTTTACCGTTCTTAAGTTAGCAAACCTAAGGATTCAATCAGTCATATGTAACCGATGAAGATTGGCATAAGAAACCAACTAAGAGAACAATCGAAGTGATGATGCAATTTAAAGATTATTATTTTCTTAAATAATTAAAAACGAACTGACGCCCATATCAAGAGTTCAGGAGGTCAGTATGATACATTTATGATTAATGCTTGAATTTAACTTTAGTTAGCCGTCAAATTCTCTGATTGAGTGAACGGCAACCAATGTTAATTAATTAACTTTAATAAAGCGTTGATCATGCTTTTTCCTTATATGTTTGATAGCGAAAAGAATAGTTGGGAAAAATTGGAGAAAGAGAGATACGAATCAGGGTTGATGTGGTGTTGACAAAGATTGAAGCATTTATTTTGTAAGACAAAAAGAGGGTTGTTGAGAGGGATTTGGTCTTAACAATGACCGTGATGGGGCCTTGAAAGCTCGCAATTTTTGAAAAATAATTACGGCAAAGTGTACTTGAAGATTTCCATTCCATGAGATTCGTGGGAGGTAACTCATCTTTTTCTTTATTTTTTGGACATATAATGAGGAGCAATCCCTTCATGCCAACAATGTGATGTGAAAACAAAGCATTTCTTAATTGGTGGGGCACTTAGGAGAGGAGAACAAGAGGGCATTACAATGGATAGAATAATGTTGTTAATCTTCTACTGGATCTTCGCTCCAAGGGCATTATTAATATTGTGAAATATAATATATAGATCAATTGTCTTTTTTTTTTCTTCTTTTGGTGTAAATCTTTGACTTGTCAAATGCAACGGGAAGATAGATACCAACCTTATAAATGTTGTTTATTTAACAGTTTTATTTAAGTACATACAGGAAGCTATATGAGTATGGTTTAAACTGAAATAAAACATTAAGTGAAATTATATATATATATATATATATATATATATATATATATATATATGAAATCCTTTATCATGCAACCGAAAGCTTTAATGCAACATTTACAATAAGTCAAGGCATTTCTAGATCAATATAATAATAAAATTAAATAAAGAGTTTTCCAAATCTAGAAGATGATTGGTCTGAATAGTAGATTTTGAATTTATCTCCACGTGTTTTTTCAATTTTATTATTATAATTTTTTTTGCTAGTATAGAGTCTTAGAATGTACAATTTCAACGCAATATGATAAAATAATCTTTATTCAAGATTTCTTTTATATATGCGTCAAAATTAAAAAGTGCTTAACTCTTAAGAGAAATTCTAATAAATATCATGTGTTCAGAAAATATAATGGAAAACAAACAAAGAAAACGAGAATCGGAAGTAGAAGTAGAGTTAAAAAAACTTCCAAACAACACCCGCAAAGGAGGCAGAAACTATTGTTGATCTTCAATGCAAGCAGGATTTGGAAATCTAGCTAAACAACAGATCCTAATTAATAATAACCGTAGTTGGGGTCTCTTAAGCAGGTATGCCGTTCAGTGTGTAATTCAACGTTGATTGATATGTGGCCGGATCATATATACAAGCTCGTTACTACCTACCATGTTGTTATATATCTTTTGATTTCTATTTTTCAACCTTGCTTTAAGGTGCGTGAGCATGAGAATGTAGCTCATTTTAAATGATCGAGATGTTACACTCATCAGATGAGTCTTCAATCTTCACCATATTCCCATATCCAATGTATAGGACCCAATATCCAGCTAATTCTGTTGCCAACTGTAGGAGCTGAGTTCTAGCAAGTTGTAGCTTTTTTTTTTGTTCTTCTGGATAATCAAAGGAGCTTAATTCTCATAGAGAGGCAATGGATAACGATATATGTTACCAGAACCTCAATGAAACAAAAGCGCAACACACAATAAGCCCCTAGAACTGACAACTAATTAAAAAGCAACATACAACAGATCAACAAAAGCAGGCTCTCTAATAATTCGAGAGAGCAAAACAGCTCATCGAGATGTTGATCCTAAACATTGCAATCTGTGAGCTCTGCCTTATTAGCCAATGCTAGAACAACATAACGTACACCATAGTGTTAGAACAATGCCATCCTCAGTGCAAGCTGCGATGAGTTCTAGCAAGTTGTAGTTAGTGCACTAAGAACAAAACTTCATATCCTAATTTTTTTATTGGGTTTCCCATAGTATCCTCCAATAAGAAGCAATTCTGTTTTCAGAGTATTGAAAATTCTTATGTGACATGACTCTTCTCGTACCGATTTTTCCATATACTAATTAACACTTTAAATCATAGACAGGTATTCCTCTTTCACTCGGGATACGATTTTTCACTACTACCCATATCCCTTTAATTTTACGTGTTAAGGGATAGTCTCTTTAATTCATTTATCTAAGGATTTCGCCGTACGCATATCATCATTTCGCTTTAATTTAGCTCCCGAATTAATCTCCTTAGCTACTACCATATTCATATTTTTATACCAATTGCGCATGTTTTGTACTTTCATATTGGATCATGGACTGGCCTAGATTGATTGATATACGATTAAATACGTAGGATTTTTTCTTCATTGGTGAGAGCATCAATCGTTCCTCCGCAGCCGAAAAAAAAAGGCAAGGATGCTTATATATGCCATGTGCAACACACGCCTTTGGTGTAAGTCGAGGTCCGCGGCCCACATACCAATATCACTACTCCACGTTTTAAATTTGATAACTATATGCGTTGGACATGTTAAAAAATATTGTATATTCTTTTGCCTCTATTTTGGTGGATGTTTATCTTTCATCAAAACATGTAACCAAAAAAAAAAAATTCTTAGGTGTTATTAGAATAAAAATTATTTGTTATTTTTTATTTATTGATTGACAATCAGCTATTTTCTTAAAAATGTAGAGAAAGTATGAGATAATAATCCGCAAAAGCAATGTCATTTAATAAATAGATCAAAATGTTTTTCTTTTACTTAGGTGCACTTAAATTTTTAAAAAAAAAAACTTTCATCAAAACGTTTTTCTTTGTTCTGCAGATTGACTGAATATACATTGTGATCTCTGCATACCTAAATCGATTCTGAATCACATTAATTCTATTACCTGATTTATTGGAAGACAGGCTCCAAATCTTCAAAAATGGAAGAGGAGCAGAAAATCTACACCAGCCTAGCTAAGTCCATCGTAACACTTACACCAAGGATTCATTTGCTAACAAACACTATACACAAGCGCATAGTGGACCTAAAGGCATTATATTGATCTCTGTATATATCCTAGTAGATTAGCTTTGATATAACAATCAAAGAAAAGAAAGAGAATCTATGCTTCCCCCTCCCTCCTATCAATCCTGGGCCTGCAATGCTTGATGATTTTTGAACAATTTTATTTTATTTTTCAACAATTTGAAAATCGATTTTCGAATTCGATATTAAGAGAAAATAGTTATTGCAGATATGTATCATTGGAGGCCACAACCCACAAAGGTCCACAAGTGGATCATCCATCTTATGCAATCCCACATCGCATGAGAATTTTTTAAGCAAAAGGAAGACCAAAAGTGGACATGGCCCCACATGATGCTTATCACCTCCTCACGTTACAAAACAATCCACACTGACGGGTATCCTAATCCCCGCCGTTGATCTTACATAATATTATTCATGATTTTGACTGCTACCTTGCACGTGTTTCGCAGATTTGACCCTACAGAGTGTAGAATTTTCAACCCTCAGACGTGTGGAGCACAGTAGTGAATCCCTCACGGCCACGTTCACTTTCCAGTCCTATTTATGGCGTAGTAGACTTCGTTGAAAGTTAACCACATCCACACACACAACTGTACTTTGGGTTAGTTTTATTCCTTAATTGTTCATGGGAATTCATTTATTGACGAGGACGTCCCCTACTCATATACGACAAAATAAAGGTTCCCACTTACAAAGCTGACGCTCACTTTTTGGTTGGGGCATTACCGTCTTTTCGCTGTTAGGTCTAGCTTCACTTTTACCGTTCTTCTTGCGTTAGTCTCACGAGAACAAAACAAACCCACACTTTCACAAGGCGCGTGAGATATTTTTTTTCTTTTTCATTTTTCAAGGCATGACCGTTAATTGGTGAAATTTGATCGCATTTGATGATAATTCAATTTTCAGAAATAAAGAATTTTACTACTACCTTGAAATTTTAAATTGTTGCATTTCTTCCATAATTTAGTTAAGTGCCGGTAAAAGCATGCATGTGTAATAATCGAACAATGATATGAGAATTTGCTTTTAACTTTACTTCATTTTCGTATTATTCTGCATACCAGGTGTTTCCTTTCGAGAATGCTGTCATTGTTCTGATGACAATCATTGATTTGATTCTATCTTTTGTAGTCCGCCGCAGCTTCTGTGATTTGCTAGAATAATTATTAAGAAGACGTGCATATAAGCAAATATGCAAATCCTTTATCATCGGACCTCAATCATATTTGGCACAATACGTTCGAAACATTGATTAATGAATTTGCCTTAATTCATGGTTACATTTGAACCACCTACCTTAATAACACCATATCGCAATTAGGGAACAATTATACTTCTTGCCGTTTCGCCACTTATGATAATTAGCCGCCCATCCATTCCATCGTAATTAGGATATATCTATCAGAACATTTCCTCTCAGTTACATCCCCGCAAGAGACATGTTCTTCTTAACCTATACGCCCACATTGAGGTCATAGGTTATTGTGGTTGGAGGAAAACCCTTCGATCCCCCACGAGCGAAGCTACACATAAATTAATAAAGTGATATTTTAAGTTTTTGAAAAATCCATTTGATGTGTTTTTTATAAGACTTATATAGTAGTATTATAATTTCTGAAGAACCAATGCAGTGGTTTATTATAAAAAAAAACGTATATAACCGTAACAATGAGAACTATGGCATATATACATTAGTTTAATGTTCATTGTCGTGTTTAAAAAGGAATTTAAAATGTGTTAAAAGAAGATCAAAAGATCACTCTAAGTCGACAGCTAATTAAATGATTTATACACACTTGTAACGTAAGTTCAAGAGAAAGAATTTCATCATTATAAGCACAATAAAGTTGATATATAACCAAGAGTCTATGCTTAGTTATAAAAGGTGGGAGACACAGCGAATTGTCTATTGTCTATAAATAAATATAAATAAACACTTATGTTCTGTTCTTTTATTTTTTGGACAGTACAAATCCCGTTTAGATCCATCAAAACTCACAAATTCTAGAGATCAGAAATACCTATCGATCCAGTTCAAAAAATATATAAAAGAACAAAGAAATACGTATCGATGCCATAAAGAATATACCTGTCGATGGATATAACTATATTATTATTATTATTATTATTATTATTATTCGATAACCTTTTGAAACTCTAGTTGTCATAAGGCAAGGAATGGACGTGCTTGAATGCGAATAAGATGATGACGATGACGATAGAAATTCCGTGTTGGGTAAGCCCGATATGATGAAGCCAAATTGGTGGGTTTTAACGGTGGTGGATACGTGTGACTATTATTACTCATCCTTTGTTGGCAAACAAGAATCTGCGACTTGCGATGCGTGTTTCACAGTGTGGGGATTGTGGGTGTGATGGTTACCCTTGATGGCTAACTTGCCAATTTTATATGCAAATTCCATAACCCTTAAACCGGACAAAAGCTGTTGAAAAGGAAACAAGGAAAAGAGAACGAGTACAAATCAATATTATTCGGACATAAAAATAAATATTTAAAGTAAATATTATTAAAAGAGATATCAACTCACAATCTTAAATACTATCATCAAATATTTTGTATTTCTGCCTTTTTTTATATAGTGTCTAATCTTAATATAATTTATATATTATTAGTGTCATCTCATAAATCATTTCATATGTATGATTTTTTAAGTAAAATATAAAAATTAATTATATTTATTGGTATCTCTAGAAATTTTAATTTATTTATTTTAGTTAAGATAGTGAAAAGTAAGGAGTAGGAATTGAAGTCAAACTCACTACCTCAAATAATTTATTGAGACATGTAGAACTTTGAGTTCACTGCTTGCAAAAAGTTCTATTTATTGATAGAATATATATAATTACATGGGTTCGTAATTTTTTTTTACATATTAATATCATTACTGAAAACATCATTTAAAAAAGATAAAAAAAAAAGAGAGAGAATAGGTGAGAACTACTAATCAGGGAAGGAGAGGCGGGGGAGTGTAGTGTAATTTCCGCTCTCTTTCTTTTTTAAGGTTCTTTCTCTCTAGTCCCTCACTGGGCTGCCTGCCCTAACTGAAAACGACTGCAAGCAACCTGTGGTCTACCGGTGTGTGTGTGTATGTATATATCCATCCGCTTTCTGTAATTTTACAAATCGACAACAACACAACGCAACGCACAACACATTATTATATCACATTCACACACCGACTCAACCCCCCAACTCTTCTCCTTCCCTTCCCCTTCTCCTCCTCCTCCTTCTTCTTCTTCTTTCTCTCTCTCTCTCTCTCTGTCTTTCTCCTTCCCTTCCCTTTTACCTCACTTCTCATATTCCCAGCTTCTTCCTCAATTAATTCTCTCTGAGTGAGTTTCTGGCTTCGGATTGAATAGCAGCTATGGTGGATCTTCAAACGGTGTGCTGCATGTGCGGTGACGTTGGTTTCCCCGACAAGCTATTCCGCTGCAACAAATGCCGCCATCGCTTCCAGCACTCGTATGTGATCCCGATCTCTTTTCTCATCTCCTTCTCAATCACCATCATCCTCCTCCTCCTCCTCCTTCGCATGCACTTGCATACCATCATACAAATACACATACATGCATATGTACACAACACATGCATATATACATCTCGATACCACACCGATCTTTCTTTATCAGAGTAGAATAATCTTTTAATTTGATAGATACATGTAACTAAACATATATCTTTCTCTGATTCCCGTTTAGATATATAAAATACATATCAGGGGTATACATGTATTCATTATTTTTTAAGCTTTGCTATCATGAGATATAACTTAACTCCATGTTCATACATGCCATACAAAACATATAGGATAATTTCATGTTCATATAAATGGGAGGTCTCTGCAAAGAGATTAATCACTGATTTCGATAGTAGATATCGATAAACAAAATAAAACGATATATATATATTTTTTAATGTTAATAGTTATCTTAATCTTAGGAGCGAACTCAATATAATTAATCTTAAAATTTAATTAACGTTTCAGGTATTGCAGTAACTACTATGGGGAATTACCGGAGATAGAACTGTGCGATTGGTGCCAAAGCGAGGAGAGAAGCTTGAGACATATCAGCTCCAATTCGAAGAAATCGGTGGCCGTAAACGACGCCGTAACAACGAACCGTTCCGAATATTCCGGGAGAAGATCAAGCATCATGATCATCATCATCATCGTGAAGAGATTATGGGCTCAGAAAATAAGGGGAAGAGCCCAACGCCTTCGCCGAGACCCACCACGCGCAGGTACAAGCTTCTCAAGGATGTAATGTGCTAAACAAACAACAAAAACATCCCAAACAAATCAAGAAGACCAGTACTCCTATTATTAGTATAATTACTCTTACTCTTAGGTGGTGATCACTTCTATGTTGTGTTTATATTTACTAGTAGACCTGAGTGTGTTTATGGGTGGTGGTCTTCTCTATTTCGGTGTGGCTTTTCATCAAGTTGTGAATAGAACTACTATGTAGCTAGCTTTAATGTACTAGTTTCATAATCTATGACATATATAATATTAAGTTTAATTTCATGCTTTCTCTACCTCCTCTCCTTTTTCATTTGATAATTATAATTGTTCTCAAACTATATGATATCATATAATAATTAGGCGTAAAATTATAAATACAAACAAGATCGATGATCACAAACAAAACAAACTTGCACACCACTTCGCTTTTATTTTAATATATATTTTAGTAGGTTAATGCATGGTAGATGAAGTAGGTTTCTTGCATGAGATTTGTTAACCGCAGTGATGATGGAAAAATGATATTTTATTCGAATCGGAATTTGAGACGCAAAGGTTAATTAATTAGATTGACATTATCCAAACAGTTCTTAAACAGTATTTTATGGTAACTATGTGAGGTTTTGGTTCAAGAGAAAAAAATTACACAAATTATTCCTAGCTAGCTAGTTTTGTTTTGAATTTCTTGGTATAGGGACAAAATTATATGAAAGCGAGAGGTATAGAGCAACGGGTTTGACTGGGTTGAGCCTTCTCATTTGCGCAGTTGAGTCTAAATTGAATGCAGTGGGTTGCCTTTTGGGAGAAGAATTCATAGTACCTGATGCCTGCTAACTTTTTCAGATTCATTGAAGGCCTTTAATTGCTAGGCCCTCTCTATTATTGTCTATGTCAAAAGAAAATGAAGGGTCTTGATTGGAAAGTGGAGAATTTGCACCACGTAAGTCAGATAGGTAGTATACGTACCTTCCAAGTCCTGTTTTCTTTCTTTTTTTTTCCTTTTAATTTTTCCTTCAAGATATTAGATATCCATGCCTAAACAGTGCCTCTCTGCAATCTCAACAACTGTATGGATAACAATGTCTACGTACGCAAGAATTTTTCTAGGACCTTTTGGTTTAATTTTTAAGAGGCAAAATAAAGCAAAGAAAAGCTTGTCTTGAAGTGTTTAATGATTAAAGCTGAGTTTTTTTCCAATTGTGGTGGTTGTTTCTAGGCCATACATTTAATTCATGAAACGTACTGGATATTTTTATTTACAAGTTTGTACACTGTTGACTCCTAGCTTGAGAAATATCCCCAAAGTACACTTGCTGATAAGGCATCCTCCATTGTGCCTGTTTTGACTATTTATTAGAAACCAACAAAATCATTTTTCATTGGGTTTTTGACATAACGATAAAATACATGTTTAGATTATAATTTATGAAAATTATTTAGATCAATCAATATTTCGCAGCCTATATGTGTATATAATCCAAACATGGTGGAAGCCATCAATTCCGCTTACGGTTTAGCCAAAATAATAATAATAATAACTGTGCTTCATATCTTCTCTCTCGAAAAAGGAAAAAATAAAGGACGACATACAACTATTGGAAAATTTTATTTCTTATTCATCAAATTTCAAACTACATAAAATACTTACAAAATTTTTAAAAGAACGTTTAAGAGGCCCTCAATGTTCCACGACTTTCTGTCTTAACTCAGTATATAATAATAATTCCCAATTAATTGTATGAATCTAAAATTATTTTTCTAAGTGACAGATAACTCAGATTATTTTTTCACAATCTTCATTGATAAAAAAAAGCCACATAAACCAAGGCAACTAACACTGTTAATTTAAAACTACTGGTTTTCATTTTAATTTTTTCAACTCCTTTTGAGTCTGATGGTAGTCCGATACCATTGCCTAAGACGAAAATTGTTTGATCCCGAATTGTGTTTAATTTCTTGTCTTACCACTTATTTCTTATTATGTAAAAGATAAGTAATATATATTTTTTAAGTTTTTAAATTTTAATTTCTATTAAATATTCATCTTCCACATAAAATAAATAATTAGTGGAACAAGAAAAATAACATTTGAGGACATGTAATATATAAGTTAATAAGGAGGGAGAGAGATAACTCACATAACAGGTTTGAAAATGAAACAAGCCAACCCATAAGCTATTTTTAAATTGGTTCGTTAATATTAACATAATAAGCTTAGTTGACGATGAGTTCATGTGTCAAGTGTGAATTAAGAGTCTAAACTTGTTCAAATGAGCCCGAGTTTAATCTTTACTATATTTGAGTTAATTGCTGCCGAGCTAACTCAATATGTATGGGAATATTATAGATTATCAAATTAAAGGTTTAATATCTGGCCCAAGCCATCTCACAATACCTCATCAAGGTTGAGCAGCTTATTGGCTAGTTTAAGCTGGAGAAATTTTCGGTGAGTTGAGATCGAATTAAAAAATATAGTTACTTTTTGTTGAATTTGAGCTTGACTCAAACCTATAATTAACGAGTTGAACCTGAGGCTTCAAAAGCTCGGGTCAAGTACGGTGCTTTCTACCAATTTGGATTAATGCGAGACCTTATGAATGAGCGTGAAAAGGATGATGCATTCTCTAGATCTAGCAGTAGAGTGTGCGAAATATTCATCCTACTAAAAATGTATATGGTTAAAATTGCTTTTGATTTGTGTAGGCGTCGATCAATATTCCTAATCTTGTATGCTTATGATCTCAAGTTGCATGACGACCTGCAAATTGTAGTTAGAGGGTACATATTCATCATCGCATTATTAATTAATTAATTATCCTTTATTAATAAATTAGGTTAATTATTTTTATTATGATGTATGGAATAAACAATGTTTCATATATTACATTAAGGAAAAATTATATTATTGTGGTGTGAAATCTTGCTATTTACAAGATTTCATTTAAAAAATAATATTTTATTTATAAAATGTAGTTATTGACAATATTTGAATTACAAAATTAAAATTTTGACCACTTTATTCAAAAAATAATATTTTATTCAAATAATAATAATATTTTATTAATAAAATTTTATTATTGGTGAAATTTTATTTGAAAAAAATTATATTTTATTAAATATGATTGATAATTTTGAGAATTAATAAAATTTTACCATTAATAAAATTTCATACACCATATTTATATAAATCACCAAACCAACTTATCCCATCACAAATTTTTTCAATACAGGCCATATAAAAAAAAAATTGACCAATAAATTTACTCATAAGTAATCGCTAAAGATATAGGCATCCTGCATATGTACGTCTGTCTACATTTGACTGAGGTCCCTTAGGTAGTGGTAGTTGATACAGAAGACCATCTCGTTGTGTGGTGAGTTGAATGCTGACACGGGTGACGGCGCTGCAGCCTCAGAGCCTCTCTCTCACTCTATGGCGTATCGGAATATGTGACGCACTTGTCTTTTCGTGTGTACCTTCACTTTTAATTGCGCCCGGTAGCAATGAGGAACCCTTTGCATTAACAGCACTGTTGGACCTAGCTGCTCAGTTTCTACTCATCGCCAAGATCAAAGACAGCTTTAGGATATCTGGTGTGATATATTAGCCGAATAATTACTTCTCCCAATCGTACGTGGATTAGGGTGGATGAATTCTAATATTAAACAAGTGTGGCAATTTTGTACGATGTTGTGCTGATGAGGATTTCTGATCACAAATTGTAGCAATTTGTTCGAGTTGGTGTTGAAGCTAATAAGAACTTTGTTGATGATCGGTGATATTTATGTTAAAAAGATGGCATTATTCCTTCATCCGGTCCGTGTCACTCTCCGAAGCTCCAAAAAGGTGTGTATATATATAGGGTTAAGGGAGGACGTTATAGATATAAGAGGTTGTATTGATGTTAATCAAGGATATGGGTTGTCTGTTGGCTTATTGTTGACTCAATCTCAACTTAATCTATGTAACAAATTTTAGATGCAACAACTTTATTATTATTTTTTTAATTTCTTGGCTTTCATCGCATCTTTTCTAAGGATATGCCTTGTAAATTATTGAAATATACTCTATGCACTGAGTGGAATTAATGATATCATAAGATTTCTCTATGGGGCCGGGTACATAAAATGCACTCCATTTCGAATTAATGTGAGCTTATATGGAGGCTGCTTAAGAGGGCGCTACATTTTCTTTCTTCTGCATTTTCCTCTGATAAATCCGAAACTGTGATCACAAAATTTCATGCAGGGAGCACCCGTGGAAACTTAATTAGCTCACGACTAGTAAAAATTTAAACTATTAAAACTTCACTTGATGCAAACATTGATGCATGAGGGAAGTGCTAGAGTAGTATAAAAATCACTTATATGTAACTTCATGTATTAGTTTAGAGTTTTAGGAAAGATGACCAAGTAGAATTAGCATCTTCATAATCAAATGAACACATGATTTTATAACATGATACTAGAGGTTTCATAATCAAACAATTAGAGATTCCATCGCTCTTATTTCTTATTATAATAAACAATTGATACTTCAATTTCAAAATAGATATTCTCGTAAAAAACGTGTTAAGAGTTTAAAAATTTGGTGGTTTATTGACATTTATTGGGAAAAAAAAGGTATAACCTTAAGTTTGATGTCTCATCACTAGCTAATTATGAAAGTTAAAATTGGAGCATGTATAAACGAACAACAGAATCTTTTCAAGAAAGATGACCCACTTTATCTTTCCCGTTTTGTGAATGTATTTTTAGAAGGGAAAGCTTAAAATCTCAGTTAACACTAGGGATGTTAGCGAATCCGATAAATCCGATAAATTCAAATCAATCCAATTTGAATTGAGTTATTGAGTCAATTGGTTTGGATCCGAATAAAATCAATCATATATATTGGTTCGGTTATTGGATTTATATTTAGTCAAACCAATCTTATTATTATTACTATAATTATTAATATTTTTCTATCATTAGTATGCAATTTGAGACCTAAATGAATATCATATCATTATTATTGTAAACTTATGTCAATATTTCAGTCTCTACATATTATAATAGTATATTATTAACATATGAGAATTTATTTATATAAAATTTTTATACCTTATAATTTATTATAGTATTTTTTATTGAAATTTTTAGATAAAAATTAAAAAAATAATAAATATGTAGATCTAAAGACTTGATCCAAACTAATCTGAAATTGATTGGACCAATTTGATTTGAATTTTATAAAAAAAAATTATAAATTTAAATCGTTCAAATCCAATTCGAAGAAGTCCATTTACACCTCTAGTTAACACGTTTAAGGGAGAACTTGCTCCACAACGCTACTACTTTCAAACTTTTCAAGGGAAGCGGAACACGTGGATGATCATCCCTGTGACAAACGGGTTGCATTGTTATAAAGAATGTCAAATCTTAGCATCCGTAATCTTGGTGTTTAGTTCCCAAGGTAGTTGATATTATTGGACAAACGACCGCATCACATACACTAACTTTAATTTATTAATATATTTAGATTTTCATCGGTTCGTAGTTGCTTGGGAATTGAGTGGCGTATTTCTATCGACTATCATAGATGATCACAAAACAATTGCATAGCAATCACGAGGTGTGGAGGAAGCTCACTTTATTCCCTAACTACATGATTGAGGATTTAATCCATATTCATGAAAATACAGAATATTTTATGGCTAAAACTAACTATTTATCTCTCTAGAAAAGCTAAGGAATTAATCACTAATGTTGACATTAAATATCATGATTTCAATATAAAAAAAACAATAGTCACAGTGTTATTATTATATTGCATAACTTTTTTTTAACTTCTGAGTTTTAAAACTTCATATATATCCTACTCAAATTTCAAATTATTAGATCAATTTTAATGGCGTGATTTTTTTCTTGAAAAATATTAATTCGTATAAAATGCTATTTGTATGTTACCGTGTGCAAAGACATAACGTTCATGACAATTTGTGTAAAACAACCGCTCCAACAAGGCCTTTGCATGATGAACATATGTGCACGTGATTATGTGGAGAGAAGAAAAAGAGAATGAAATCTACTGAGAGGTTAATTAGCTAGGACTTACTTGCGGTCCAATGTTTTCGTTAGCTTTGCATCGATTACATAGGTTAATTAACCAAGTGTTTTGAGCAAATGATACATACACTTTCTCTATTTAAGCACAAACGTTTGAAGAATGCTTAGGTGAGTAAATTTTCAACACCTCATTTTTATATGCGTTTATAAAAGGGTTAGTGGGACCTATAATTAAATGAGTATATCAAAAATAAATTTGGTGGATTCCACTTTTATTGTGAGTGTATAAGGATGACATGTTGGAAATTGTGTCTATACAAGAACTTCTTTGTTTGATTTAGTCTTTGATTGCTCCCAAAAGAGAGTAACTCTAGCAAATATACTAGGTCATCAAGTAAAAGAGAGGATTGTCTTACTCATAGGGATAATTCAAATACCAATTCTAATTAATTTAGATGACAAGTTGAACAATTGAAAAGAAATGATATCAAAAGGAATTTAAAGGCTAAAGTGCTAAAAAGATGTAATTGGGATATGAGAGTTGATAGAGTAAAGTGCTAGGGTGATTTACTTCAACATGTGTAAACAATATGCAATATGAACTCCAATATGCCTTGTTCAAATTTATCTAAGTGATGGTAGAATCCCTATGTTCATTAAAAGTCTTTCTCAAAATCAGTTAATACTACTCAATTAGAGTTAAACACCTAATCTCTTAGCATGCTTAATTCCAACTAGAGTGATTTAGTTCTCAAGTCCTTAAATACCACATGAATCATGTTTGCCTAGCTATCTCTAAGTGTCATTTAATTCATGATATTGCATTCATAGACATGGCTTTTACTCATTTTCTCAAATTTGTAATAAACCTCATAATCCTAAATTAGTGATCAAACAATTCAAGATAAATAAATGCAAATGCAATGGTCATTATCAAATAAGAACAAGATATAAATTCATTAATATTAGCATAATATCAAATACCTATGCTTTATTAATCACCCTTAGCAAAGAGGGTTTAATTACAAGTCATAAAAAATGAAACAAAAGCAACATAAAGGAAGGAGGAATAAGAAGAATCCATGAATAAAGAAAAATATACAAGATGTTGAAGAACAATCTAAGAGAAGTCTCCTCCTCAAGTTCTTGAAACTTCAACCCCTTTGTCCTTAATGCTCTAGCTTCATTTTTCCCAATTTGATGTTTTAATGATGTAACTCCCCCTTTCCAAGTGTGTTCTTATAGGTTTTTGTATCAATCATGGCTGTTAGAATCAATACAAAGGAGGCTCAGTCCACATGTTAGGTTCGTGCACCATGCTATAGTATGACTATTGCTACGCTGGAGTGTAGCTCAAGTGAGAAGATCATATCTCTAACAATAAACCATGCTGTAATGTGGCCTTAGTTTCTAAACCCATGCTCTAGTATAGATTTCTAACACACCTTCAACTCCAATCCTTGTTCCTTTGCACTTTTAGCTCCATTATTGATCCTCTAATTCTTCTTAAAAAAACTACAAAACCAATAAAAAACACCACTAGAATCCAAGAATAAACTTGAGTGTAACTATTCAAAAATTTGAACTGAATGATAATAAAAGACAACCAAGAAAATTAAAGCTAAGTATCAATAAACTAAAAATTTCAAGAAAACTTAAAAAAAAAAAAGTATAGCTCTTAAGGAGCTATCAGTCTCAGGTATATTTAAGGTATATTAATTTGTAAGAAGTCATGAAATCGCATGAGTTTAACTTAAAGGAAGCAAAAGCAAGATGTCAACTACAGGTTATTTTAACTTGATGGTCTCTTAATTAGTATACTGCTAATTGCTACATGAGTAGAGGGGAAGAAATGGCCTGCCTCTTTGTCAAAGTTTGATGTTCATGGTGGCGATCTTGGTTGTTCGCATGCTGATCGTGCTGAATGGTTTTTCAAAGCTCGTAATTATTGGGTGTTTGAAAGTTTTTCTTTTCGGTGTCTCTCATGCTATTCATGATGTTGTTGACCATCAGGTGGGTCAAATGTGATGTTACACCACCATGCTACTTGCAAAGCTAGCTAGCCTATCACTAGTGATGAAGCCAGCTTTTTTACCTTTCATTCTGTTTCTGTTTGACTGATTGAGTTCCTCGGTATTTATCCACACTCTGGTTGACCCTTTTTAATCAACAGTGGACGAGTGTGGTTATTTGGATACCCACCTAATCCAACATTCTCTGCAGTATTTATTTAAGATATCCATGTACTAGTTCGATACACACAGATATGAGATATACTTACATCAATACATAATAATATGGCATCTTGCATAATTTTATACATCTCTTATCCAAAATCATACATAGATTCCCTATAGTGAATTGGGGACTAACAATATAGTTCCCAACGCCAATGACTCGAACCACACATATATATTAGCCCTGAACCGCAAAACAACTGTATATATATTGATTTCTGTGTGATTATGACCCCATAACAACCGCGACACTATACATTCCTTTGAATATACAGCAACTACTACTCAATTTAACATCTTTCTTTCTCTCCTGTTTTTTTCCCCCTTCTAATATTCTATTCAATATCCTTTATTAGGGCCGGGTCTCCGTACTCCTTATATATACTCGACCCTACGTCATCATTGAATCTGTAACCCCTAAGTACAACATAAAAGAGAGCAATAGGGAGAACTACTATAACAAAGGAAAGAACAAAAAAGGTTCAAATTATAAACATCCACATAAAATATGTATAAGAGAAAACAGAATCAGACCAATTGATAACCTCAAAGGCACCACTCCAAACTCATCAACACCTTGATTTGCCGACATATCAGATTCAAGAGCCCACTCAGATCTGAAATTGGGGTTGGACCCATAAAGAGACTGCACTCCCTTAATGTCATCAATGTTCAAATCAGCTCTCTTATCTCTAGGCCTCAAACTCGGATACATAACAGCCTCTTTAACCGAACTATGAGACAGCCCTAACAAATGTCCAATCTCATGTGTGGCAACTGACTCCAAATCCACCGCCACCTCAGACTTGGTCACACCAAAGTCCACCGCCCACGTCTCCGCCGCATCGAGGTGGAGCCGGCCACTCTCCGGCGAGAAGGAATGCGCCAGCACACCAAGCACCCCATCAAAAGGCTCACCATCACCGTGGTCACCACTATAAAAACCTATCTTAATCTCTGCAAAACCATAATCCTCTGATTCAACAAAACTAACCGGAATAACCTTAGCCCATCTCAGAAATGCACGTTGGAATGCTTTCCTTATCTCACGCATGCTCAAGCCATGGATCGTGTATTCGGGGAGAAGGCATAGGTGAGTGTCATTGGCATGGCACGTGACCAACGTGGTTTCCCTGGAAAATACACAAAGTGCTTAGTGGAGTGCATGGTGTGACTATGATGATGATGAAAATGGTTGTGATCATGAGTTCCTGTGTCTGGAACACCGCATCTTGGTGTGATCATTTGAGAAACCGTGCTGGAATCGAGCTTGCCAGTGACTTGGAGTCCAAGTTTTCGTTGGTATCTGATGAGAGCCGATTCAAACATGGCATCAAACTCGTCTGTGAAAGTGTTGTTGTTGTTGCTCTGAATGTACCCGAATCGCGACAAGTATCGTTTGAATTGTGATATGCCTGTGATCTTGCTGCCTCTCCCGGCATTGGTGAAGCCTTCCATGTCGCGGTTTGTTACGGATATTTTTGTTGCTGGTGGTGGTGCAGATTTTGTGTGATCTAGCGTGGTTCTTGATGAGATGACAATGTGTGAATAAGGAGATGTGAGAAGGGTGAAGAAGAAGAATGTGAAGAAGGAGTATCTGCGTGTAAGGAACATGGCGGTTCGTTAGTGCTTTGGAGGCATGGAATAAGCAAGCTTTGATATAAAGCAATATATAGAGAGTCAACCTTTCTTATAGAGAATTAATCAATTAATTAATGATTATCACCAAAGCTTGAGACAGTTTGGATATGATTGAGGTATGAGAATACGACTAGCCTGAATCTTTATATAAATGGCAAAATAGTTGATAGATTTTGGATTTTACATATTTTGCTCTTCTTTTCTTCCGCTATGCATGGAAGGTGTTCATGCTTTCCACGTATTTTATAAGTGCTTTATTTAGTGTCCGCGAATATATTGCTGTTGTTTGCCATTGCACATCTTGGTCATATAAGAAGCATTTATTGTGAAATATTTTGTATGCGCTAAGGATTTTAGCCCAATTATTAAGCATTGCACAATAATATTATATTCTTCCGAAATCCTCTTATTAATTATTAGATTTTTCCCTTAGTTTTCCGACTTATCACTCTTTTGATTTGAGCAGTTAGCATGGAACAACTTCAAGTGGGACTTAGATAAGTAATCGCCAGTTGACAAAGTGGTGTCACCTTCCGAAATAGCTTTATATTTTAGAAGTAACTTAAAGAACAAAGCAAGTTCATGTGTAAAATCGGGCAAGTAGAAGCAATTGGGAAGTTGCCCATTCTTTGAATCTTGCGGATAACTGTTTCAAGATAAAGTGGCAATTCAGGTCTAACAGACACTAGTCTGCAGTTGTTTTCTCTTGAAGGAGGGGAAACACTCAGTCACTGCTCCATACAAGTAGTTACATCCCATCATTATTGGTAGTTGGCTCAGTCTCATCCTCTTTATTTCTTTCTCTCTGATCAGAACTTTTAAACGTATTGTTTACTCAAAGTCCCAAAGATGTTTGAAACAAACGAAGGTAATACTACAATCTGTCTTTTATGGCTTTGGACGTGAAGAGCACTCAATGTTTCATTAAGGGTTGGAATTTCACATAAACTGTCTTCTCAAGGCGTTATAGCTACAGTACTTTATATATACATGTGCTACAAGTGCCCAGCCACTCGAATCGCGTTGAGTTGATATTTTGTTCTCTTCCCTCTTCTTAATTAGTTAGAAAAAACCCCGATATGATGAAATTGACAAGTTCACTAACAAATTGACTTGTTACTAGTACATAGCTACTGTAATATATATCTCAAGAGGGTTATTTGTATTACCAAAAGTTGGCATCCAACTGGGACAAATAATATTTTTGAAGCTGCTTAACTGCTATATATATCCGTGAACATGGAAAACATCCTTGCAAGGTGTGTATTTATTTAGAAGTAAGATTATAGCTCCAAAGATTCGACTCTCACATATTGGATGAGGGAATATTCTGTGAAAACAAAAAACAGTTAATGAAAAATTTGCTCATGAATAATAAATACATTTTTGTTTAATATATGGAAGTTATAATCGGGATGAAAATAGATTAAGTTCAGTCTGGATGACTCAAACTTATTTTTAAATTAGTTAAAACTCCAACTTTGTTTATAATGTTATCAAATTAAAAGTTTTTATCGTTGAACGCTAAAAATTATGTGTTTAATTTTAATATACTTATAATATAAATTTTTTAATATTATTATTCAATTAAATTTTTATATTTGTATGACTTTTTAAATAATAAGTATAAAATTTAACCATATTTATTAATGTAACAATACATAATTTAATTATAATGTAAAATATTTTTATATTATTAATATATCAAAATTAAATCCTAAATTTAATACTATTAAATGTTTGTTGATTGAAATCTACGCTATTCAAAATCCCGAACCCCATTGCAGTTGAAGTCATTTGGATCTAGCTAAGTAGTTTATATGAAGAAAAAATTTAATAAGGTTTAAATATACTCGTATTGTCAACTGCAAAATGCTATAAAACTTTATGGATAATTTTTTGGGTAGGTAAAAGTCTAATCGTTTATATTTACATTTATAATAAAGTTGGTTGAATAATCCATAATTAACTGAGTGTCTTAGATAAGTTGATGGAGAATATTATTGTTGTGAGTGTTTATAAATATGAGGGGTTAGGATTATAACAATGAACAAACGCGAGATTGATTATGGTAATAGGTATCTCAGTCCCCTCAATCAAAGATTTTTGGTTCAAGTTATGAGAATGGAAAATCCTTGTTGGAAAACTCCTATTCCTTAAGGGACCTCATCAAGTTAGACAAGAGATTACTTGAGTTCTTAGTAAAAGGATTCAGATATAGGTAGTTCTACTGATTTTTTAAAAAAAAAAAATCAATTGTATCATCAATGGAAGAATTTCTCAATTTTATGACCCACAAAATTGAAAAAAGAATAAAAAGTATGACTACAGAGTAAACATGTTCACATCTAAGAGAAATCTATATACTATAATATTGTAAAATAGATTTATTATAATTTTTCATGAAATAGATTTATTATATAGATCATAGAAACCGGTTCGTGCATATGATAGTTGTACAAATAAAATTATAAAATTCAGGAAGTAGGTATGTGTTTCACTTTTTGTTTTTGCCTGAGTAAGTAGGTATGTCTTTGGGCCACCAATTTAGCTGACTAATTGGCGGTTGGGCTTCCCTTCTTCTATTATTTATAGCTTATCGAACCCATTCTTTATAGGGCCTCGCTTGTAAGGGGTACGTAAATTGGTTTTGATTATCCCAGGCAAAAGCCGCTACTGGGAGAACTTCACCTTCTCCTTAACAAATAACAACCATTCTCTGAAGATAAGCATTTATTTATCTGCCCCAGAATTTGAAAGACTTTACTCAGCCCAATCACATCAACGCTGCAAAAGACGAGATAAATCAAGATTGAAAAGATAAAGGGGGAGGTGAAGAGGGAAATCTTTATCTCCTAAAACATAACAAATGTGGCTTGTGGGGGGCCCATTGTTATATGGCAGAAGTGTGAAAATTTGACTACAGCATCGCCAGCAAGCACCTCAAAAAGAAATAGTGGTCATATAATTGAGGGGACAGGCACAAAAGAAGCGACAAATTGATGAGGTATGCAAGAGGTGTGGAAGTGTCAGGGCCACCACTCCTCCGACGATGAGCAATTTCAGAGCCTTCCTTCCTTCCTTCCCTTCATGAGTTTAGTTAGACAGGGAGAACTCTTCCCTCTGCGCGGACCCCATCTCTTGACTCAGCTTGATGGGACGTCTTATGCTTTGTCTCATATTCTTGCCACTTTCTACCCTCTTTGTGCTGCCCCCAACTCAACTCGATAGGATAACCTGATTCTGGAAATTACACATCCACATTATATATATGGCCGTGGATATTTGTCATCAACAGATTGGCTAGCTAGGCATATCAGAGAATTTCCTTGAAGATAAGCCTTGCTGTCTCAACTAGTCCCACACACTCATGTTTTTCCAGTAAAATTTTAGGTTTAGATTTTGTAAACTCTAGTAAGAATGCATACAACCGACCTTATTTAAAGCAAATTTAATTGAAATTAGTTATCAAATAACCTCTCCCAAGTGTTTAAACTCACAACAGTATATATGAATTAATACACATTCTTATACAAATATCTTTTTTAATTTAAAGCATGAATAATTTTATTAGAATGAGAATTTAAATTTTAAATAACTTAATTATAGAAATTTTGATATTATGTTATGAGCCATAAACTGCGTGTGCCGTTCAAAGATTAAAAACAAATAAAGAAAGATAATTTCTACGGGGCTCATGGCAATGAATTATGACGTCTGCGAGCCATCCACACCACCGTATGAGCAAAGTCAAAAGTGAGAACGTCTCCCCACTTTTATATAAATGGTATCTCATAGTACATATAACGTATGCTATTTTTGAAGTCTAAACTAAAACTCTCTTCAATTTTCATCTTTTATTTTTACCGCTAGGATTTCTTTGCACGTATTCTTACCACTGCAACTGGTCCACAAAACATATAGCTCTCCGGCTTTATAAGGAACATGTCCTGGACTACCCTTTTTACCTAGGCGGAAGAAGGAAGCTTTAATATATATTTGCTTTCAACAAAACACTATTCCATAATTTGATAATGCTATATCATTGTCCACATCACTTAGCTAACTAAGATTTTTTTCACCTCTAATAATTAAATTTTTTTTGTGACAATTTATGAAGAAAAAACAATCCCCAAAAAATATGCATTGATCACACCAGGCGTTGAAACTAAGAAGTGGTTGTGTGACGCTGCAACAACTAACAAGTACCGTTGTCCGTTGGTGGCATATATATAGCATAAAAAAAGTAAATCATGATTTTGCAAATTAGACTTTTTTTTCCTCCCTTCCAATTAAGATTAAGTAGATCAGGAGTTCCCTCAATGATTTTTGGCGTGCTTTAATATGTGTAAATCCTCTGTATATATACATAGGTAGCAGATTCTTTTTCCATACATCCAAGTTGATTTCAATTGGATCATATATAATAATACCAGTACAACGAGCCAGGGAGGTGTCAAATTATTAAACAAAACAAGTTCCTCCAAAATTCCGAATGGTCCCCTCGTCAACAGTTGTAAATACAGAATGGTCCCCATTTGTATGCTCGGAATTCCATTCATGATCCTGCAAATCTGGGTGTCTCATTAAAAGAAACCAAAGCAACCCTTGTCTCTCAAATTTCCGACTTGTTCGAGTACGGGAAGTAGAAAGTAGAAACTTGAAACTCTGTGCACATGGGAATACACGTGTCAGTTTCCCAGTAAAGTGGGAGTTGTATCATCTTCTTGTTGCTCTTAATAAATTGCACCACTTGTTGAGAGCAAAAGTACAAAGGATCAATTAGAAAAAACAACTCATTTAAAATTTAAAGTAATTCTAGTCATAAAATTAAAATATATATTATTTTAAAATTAGTTTAAAATATATTATGATTTTAACGTGCGTATTTATTTATTACTTTCTAAATAATTAAGTTGTTTAATTTAAAATAATAACTTCATCTAAAGAAGAAGATTCAGCATGTGCCTTCCCTGCCACACTCCGCATGGTTCTGTACTTTATGATGCCCTATATTGGCCGTACACGTGGCTTTATCACAGGAATCAGGCCTTTTTCTACATGTTCTTTGGTACATTTGTGTGTGTCATGTAATGATATATGATAGTTTATTGTGTGTTTCAACTATATATGTACGAATGAATCTGCTACCTTCTTCTCCTCATCACGGATGTTTCGGACTACAGTCACAATTTTTTTATCGATAACTAATTAATTAGCTGATGAATACACATACGATTAATCTTGATCCGTTTTCTATGTTGCTGATATAATAGGGAAATCAGAATATGTGCAAATTAGATAATATATATATGCTCTCCTTGTTTTCCTCCTTTTGATTGTTCGCACTTTCGTAGCTGCCTGTTAGGGGGGGAAGCTGCTTGAAGTACATTTAGATTAATATTCGAACTCTAATTTGCCACACTCTGGAAGACAATCTCCCATTTCGCTAGACACTGAATATATATATTATTCTTAATATTTTTTTATATATCCCGTTGACGAAGGAAGACTTGTAAATAATGTTCATAGGCTGTCCAAAAGGAATGGCATAGAGTGGTCATAGTCATCCATCTGAGTCTATCTTTGCTCCATTTATGTGGAGTTATATTCAGGTGGAACCCACTAATGACACGTGTGCGGCCTATATCCTCTTCTACCTAAAGACTGCATGCAAGCACTTTACAGCCTGTTGCGTTCATCTAATTTGCATTGAATGAAGACTAGACGGGCCAACCCCTTTCCAGCCCATCATTTTCCCTAAGGTGAGTTTTAATATCTTCAACCTTTGAAATTAAATTACATTTAGAGACAATACATAAAAGATTATCGTCTCGTTCCAACTTGACTCTGCTAGCAACTGCTCTTCTCATTCATATGGATGAATATTGATTTCATAGCTCTCACCTCATATATATATATGACAGGTGGAATTAGAAATCTGATGTTCAAGATGATTTTAATTTGAAATACAACTTTGCTTCATGTGATGGTATATATGCAATGTATTGCTCACGTGAGTACGTAGTGAATAAGCCTATTAAGATTTTTCGTTTATGGAACGTGTCAAGCGAAAAGGTAGAGGTTAAGCGGACATATGACCAAAAAACATAAAATAAAAATGGCGTGATCTAACCTCGAGGTGGGAGTGGAGAAATATTCCTGTGCGAGTACAAATTTATCATATTATTATTATTATTATTAAATTATCCTTTTCTTTTTAGGTTTATGGAAATAAAATTCACACTTCTATTTATTTACCTAACACTCACATCTATTTGTCAAATTTAAGTATTTATATTAAGTTAACTTCTAATTCATATAACATTGATAATAAACTTAAAAAATGATATTTTTGTGATATTAACGCTTTAATTAATAAAATTATAAAAACACCATAAACTTAACAGAGTAGGTATATGTATTTTTTATAATGTTATTAATTAAAAATAGTTAATATCATAAAAATATCATTCTATTAAGTTTATTAACATATTTCTAGAAGTGAAACTAATGTAAATACTTAAAATTTGACAAGCAGAGGGATGAGTGTAGATAAATAAATAGAAGGTATGAGTTATATTTTCACAAACCTCAGAAAATGAGTATAATTTACCCTATTATTATATATATTTACAATAAAATTATGACAATCCACAAACAAGAGGACATATCTTGTACTAATTTATTTTTGAATAATTATTTAATTATAAATACACACAAGAATTAAGGACATGTTTAAAAAAATTTAAATTAAAAAATAATAAAAAAATTTGCTAAATTATCTTAATTTTTCTAATATTCTAACTTTCTCTCTTCTCTTTAACTGTATCTCTCTCCTACTCAAATAGTATCTAATAGAAACATTATTAAAAATAAATAATTAATATTACTTAAATTTTAAAATAGATAATTATTTTTAAATAAAATTTTTTAAATTAATAATTATTCAAAGACAGGAAGAATAAAAAACTAGTGAAATCCACTTTTAATTTATCAAAAGTGTGTACAAAAATAACATAATACATTTATGTTCATACAAGAATATTTTGAGAGTAGATATGATATCCTACCACCTTTTAAAAAATTAATTATAAAATATAAATTTCATATATAGTTAAAAAAAAGTTTAAAAATATATTTTTTAGAAGCTACCTTTTTAGCATCTATACGAAAATTGAAAACATATTTTTTTGAGATTCTAATTATTTTTAAAAAATTACTTAAATATATGAAAATTGATTTTTTTTTAAGCAAAAAGTGATTTTCACCTTAAAACAACTTACCCGACCGTACCCTAGCATTGTAGGGAGAGGACTTATGTTCTTTATAATGCTAATGCCAAAACAAAAATAATAATAAAGTTACGATGCAATTATCAAAAGAGAATAGCATATACTTGTATTAGTACGGTTATTGGTACAACTATTTTCTAGGTATGATTTGAAAACGTGAGGAATTAAGTGTCATATGAGAATTATACAATTGCATTGCTATAAAGTTATTATTTGTGAGAAAAATATCAGAAATTATATATTCATGATCAAGAATTTTCATCATTTTATTCAATAAAAAATTTAGATTGTTTATTAGTAATTATTTTATAACATCTATTATATTCACAAAAAAGCCTAACTGAAATTATTAATTATTTATATATTAATTTTCGAATACCTGAAACGGTGTGTAAAATGTTGGAAAAGGATGTATACACTTATATATAACTCTATGTGTATTGATTAAAAATCAGGGCTAAATTGAGGTTTGCCAAGACAATCAGGAAGAAAAAACAAAGAAAATTCACATTCTCGATTCTCAATTCTCAATTATCAAGCATTCAAACCCGAGCTTGGGTCATAGAAATTTCAGTACAAAAATACAAATAATAGTAATTCTAACTCGAACGCAACCCATACACAGTAATGAAGAATATCAAAAGTCGCCCACCCACCCACCCACGTCTCTAGCATCTCTGATCCGCTTGTGTCTTATCATTCTTTTCACCATCTCTCTCTCTCTCTCTCTCTCTTTTCTATGGCTCTGATCACCCAACTGTTCAATGCTACCCCTTTCTCTCATGCTGCATTTTGAGACGGACGACCCTATTCATTTTCACGTGTCCGTTCCTCCACAAGTCACACTTACCCCCTTCTCTCTCTCTCTCTCTCTCTGAGAGTGATGATGAGCAGCTTTGCAGCCTTTGGCTCTCTCTTTCTATCATGACTCCATTGGACTTGAACAAACAAAGCAACCTGCAGACTCCTCTGCGTCCATTCTCTCTCACACCCTCTTTCCTCTTTTACACCAAACAGCAACGCCAACGCAAAAAGAAACCAGATTTCACTCAGAAATGGCCCCCCTCTCCCATCCCTCTTTTGTCCATCTATGCCCTATAACCCTACATCTATCTATCTGCGACAGCCTACCTATATTTCATATAGGATTAGATCATCTCATGCTAGCTATGTTACCAAAGAAAGATATATATAAATAATTTTGTTTCATTTAAATATATTATATTATTGATATATAAATTCTATATAATTATTATTTCATTATTTATTATCATATTATTATAATCTTCCACTTTTATAACTTTACTTAAAAAGTTATGACACTTGAATGGATTTTTAGTATAGAAAAAGTATGTTATATCAAAAGTACATCAAAAATCAAAGTTAATCTTTATTGATATTAAAACATTTCAATATTTATTTTGATTTTTCAAAAATATATTAAGAAATAAATTATTTTTCAGAATATAAAGATTTCAAATTAATTTTTTATAATTTAAAAAAGAGAACAAAATGACCCCTAACTTCATATGATTAAAAACCAAACCTACACCAAGGAATCAATTTCAAATTTTAAAAGATTAATTTATCCTAATATATTTCTTAGGGATTAAAATAAATATTTTATAAAAAAATATTTTAATATACGAGTCTTTCTTATGATGTGATTTAATAAAGAAAAATAGATAAATAAAAGATAGAATACTTTACCTTGACAAGTAAAGTGTGCCCTCAAATCATATATTCTAAAAAATTAGGATGATAATTTTATTTAACATAAATATTTTTTTAATTTAAAATGTGAATAAATTATTAGAATAATATATTTTTTAAAATTATTTTTTTGAAAACTTAAAATGCTAGGTAAAGCCGCATGAATAATTTCATATTTATGAAAATAGCTATTTCTTGAATAATGGTTATGTCTTTGTTTTCCTTCTTGGTTCTCATGACAAGAAATTCTAGAGTTAATAAGGTTTGTTTAGTTTTAATTTTTATTTTTAATTTTTTAGATTTTTATAAAGAGAAGATTGAAAATTTTAAAAATTAAAAATTTTAATTTTTAATATTTTTTTATAAAATTTTGAAAATTAAAAAATTAAAAATCTGAAAAGTTTAATAAACTCGAGAGAATGTTATGTACCATTCTTATATACTTCGTTTCCCTCCTTCCAGGCATTATCCTCTGTACCTAACCACAACTACATAGAGTGACTTCAGTTAGAGAGAGAGAGAGAGATGGACTTCGGAGAGAACATGTTCTGTCTTAACAAACACATCAGGGAGCAAAATGGAAACACAAGTAACAGTAACAATAACAGTTTTACCTGGTATTCATGGGAACCCTCTACCACTTCATCCACCCTCATCAACGCATTCCACACTGCGGCCGAGACCTCCGCCGCCACTCGCCACCATCACCATTCGCAGCAGCCGCCCCTGTACGGTGGCGATGGGTCCCACGTGCACCCGGACCCACACCTCACGTGCCTGAAGCTTGGCAAGAGGCACTACTTTGAGGACAGCACTAGTAGTAATTGTACTAGTAACAGTAACGTTGCAAATGCTGTTCCTCTGGGGGAGCGACACGTGTCTGTTGCTGGTGCTGAGTTATTTGCATTGGAGGGTGATAAGAGAGCGAAAGGGTACTGTGGTGGTGGCGGTGGTGCGGGCGGCAGCGAGAAGACGGCGGCGGCGGTGCCGAGGTGTCAGGTGGAGGGATGCCACGTGGCACTGGTGAACGCGAAGGAGTACCACCGGAGGCACAAAGTGTGTGAGATGCATTCCAAGGCACCAAAGGTTGTCGTGTTAGGGAGGGAGCAAAGATTCTGTCAGCAGTGCAGCAGGTCTCATATACTATGACTCTCCTTTCTTTAATTTTTTTTTTTTCTATATTTGTGTTATTGTTACAGACATGCATGTCTATCTTTTCTGCGCTTAATTGTTTGAGCTGATGATGTGGAGATTTTGGGCTTAGGTTTCATGTGGTGTCCGAATTTGATGACTCAAAGAGGAGTTGTAGGAGGAGACTGGCTGGCCATAATGAGCGAAGAAGAAAGAGCTCTCATCATTCTGTTGCTAGAAATTCTGCACAAGGTAACACAGGCTACATATTACTAATTCATCTTTTGTAGATCTTTATGAGAATTCATCATCTATGTTTTTGTGAAACCTTCATTCGAATTAATGGGGCTAACTGCTAGGAATCTAAAGCAGATGAAGCACAGCCTTATAAAATCAATTAAAAAAAAAGAAGAATAAAAATTTATTTGAAGGTAAGAATCATGATTGAACATGCACTCTTGATCTACTCTGACAAATGAATTTATAAATACCTTCTAGCATGCTTATCTTTAATCTCACTTGTACCTCTACATGTTTAAGTCAGTTTCTTTCATTTTGCCATGAAAAATTTTAGTTCATCATTGGAAAGGTATTGGATGTGTATTGATTTTCAATGACTCCAAGGGTTGATTGCAATTGTTACTAACAAAAAAAGGAGTTTAATAGTTATTCTTTTTCAAGCTTTGATTAAGACAATAAAGCGGACAATATTTATCTTGAATACACTTAATACATTCGAAGTACTTTGCTTTTAACTAGTCAATATCCATGTACAATCTGAAACTTTAACTCATGTTAGGCACCTAATTAGTTAGTTTTATCATGATCCATGCCTGCATATCTCGGTCAAAGCCATTAGAATTCCAATATATCTATTTATAATAGAGTTCGAAGGTATAGGTAGCTAGAGGAAAATAGAGTTTTTCTGCTCTTCCAACTATTGCTAAGCAAGTTTTCTTCTGTAAGTTTCCTTCTTTGTTGGATGAAAAGGAGTGTTATGGACCCCCTTCTTGAGCATGGCTTTTTGAAACACTTGCAAGTTGCCCCGATTGTCCCTCAAAAGTGTTAGAATCAAGTTGAGACAACTGCAAGGATCCATTGAAGGAACCTATAATAACCGAGGGATTGCAAAGAGGAAAACAAATTATTATTGTGCATACTTATTTAACTTTTTATAAGTGATAGCATAATACATATAGCTGACATCTTCTCTTCTTTGGTCCATGAATTCAAGCAACCAATCTAGACAATAACTGATCAGTTACTATGAACTAAATTCATACAGCCTCTCTTGTTTAGTTTATGATACTGATACCTAGAGTCAGCATATGGAACAATTCTTTTGATGCTCCCACCATTCCTTAGTTAGAAACTTCTTGTGGAATGATCATTGAAACGGCTTATATTCTCTCTTTTATTTATTTGTACTTTGTTGTTGGCATTGATATGAAGCATTCCTCTGATTTGTAGAGCTATGATTTTTGTTCTTCAATGTTTAATAATCTGGTCCCTGCATTTAATGGCAGTATAACCAACTAAATTTGTTTCTATTTCTGCCATTTCTTTGACAATTGTTCTTATCATGTGGTAAGAATTCTGGTGTAAGGCAAGAGGTACTTACCGCTTGAGTTGAGAAATAAGTTCAAATGAAAAAAGTTGAAATGAAATGACTTACAATCCTATTAAAATTACAAAATCTTAAAATTATGAAAAATAACACTTAATGATTTGAAAATGAATTCTTATTTATACAACCTCAAACAAGTTTTTCTTTTAAGAATTTGTTTACAAATGAAATCTTCATCAACTGCAGCAAATGGAATCAACCAATTCTTTATGTTTCACACACTACTGTCTGTGTTCTGTTTTTTGTCCGCCAAATTACAGAACGAGGTCAGAAGTAATCTTTGACTTCACTCTGTGTATTTTTATTTTCATAATTTCGAATGTATGCAACTTTAATTTTATGAAATCCTAGTTGTGAATGCAAGTGTCTTTGCGCAACCTGGCCAGAGGCATTCACTGCTAATATGCACTTTGTCATATCATTTTTATGATAGGAAGAATACCGACACTTTATTAGTTCAAGTGATTAGGCATTTGTTTTTATTCAATTGTTAAATGCAACAAATGACATCAACATGCATGGCCTTTCATACGGATTTGGCATCTTATATACAGTCGATGAGGGCTTGATAACTCTTAACTCATTACTTCATGTCAAAAAGAAATCTACATGTTAAACCCTAAACCCTAAACCCTAAAACCTAAGGTAATTACAAATTACAAATTAGGTGTGTGACACAAAATGTAAATAAAAAAATATCGTGAACCAAACGTGATAATAGTATAGTAAACTAAGCATGTAATCGTTCATGGTAGACAGTAATTTGACGGTTGAAAGGTTTTCCTTATTTCCTTAACATCAGCAGGGTGTGCTCTCTCTCTTCTGTCACCTGGGAGTGATTCTTGGCTCTCTCATGCTGATCTCTCCATGAGATGCAGTGCTGCATTACACGAATTGATAGCAGAAAACCGTGCTGCCCTCATGACTAGGCAGCTTGTTTTAGATAGAGACTGGCATTTGCACCAACATGCAGTGGAAGACTCTAAGGAATTACAACCTGAGTCCAATTATTTTCCACAACAGATATTTCCCCAGACACAATAGTGCCCGCTTCCAAATTGAACTTGTCAAGGTGCTAGCTAATTAACTCTCCTCATCTATTGCACCTTTCCAAACTTGGCTTGAAGCTTCACTCTTATCCATAGAGCTGTGTTGCCGCTTATGTTGCAAGTCCTAACTGGGACGCATTGTTATGTTGTCTGGATTTTTCAATTCTTTAATTTGCTAAAAATAAAATTTGTAACTTTATTCCAGGTTGAGGTTTTAGTTTTAGACTAACTAGGTAATAAATTTTAAACGTTGCATTTGCGAAGTATTTGCACTTCCATGTTTTTTATACTGTATTTAATCTTTTGACATTTGTATTGAACAATTGTACTCGCTAAGGTGTTTCTTTAGTATAATATTACAACTACTGTGTGATAATCTAATTTTTATTAATTAATTGGAACACAAGCTTTAGTTTGTAACATGACTAGAACACTTATTTGTACCTCTATTTTGTTACGTGTTTTCAAAATTGTGGAAGTCATACCACCACAAATAGCCATGAGATTATTGACAGAAGAAAAAACAGAAAGAAAAGGAAAAGGGGGAGGGGGGGGGGTTGGTTAAACAGTGTTTTAGAGATGGTTTGATTAATTACGAGGCAAGAGGAGCTTATTCCAGTTATGAGAGGAGATGAAAATTCATTCCCCACCCAACTCCCCCGTCCTTCTATTTATCAAGAAAGGGTGACAAGTTTGTGGGTTAGGAAGGTTGCTTCTACCCAAAGGAAGCTTATGTTTTTTTTCTTTTTATTGTTTTTTCATGTCACATCATGGGTGATTTTTTTGTTCATTGGGTAATAATATTTTTATTTATCATATAATGAGTTGAGTTAGATAATTGTGACCAAATTTTTAAGAGGATTTAGTGACACCTTTATTGTTGGGTGGTTATTTCATTATGTCCAAGCTATAAGTTGACTGGGCGAAAATATTTTTTACTTCATTCCAAAGCAAACAGCAAGAAGTTAAAGGATTCCAACGTCAAAAATTTTATTAGATAAGACTGAAGAAGTCACGTCTAACAAAAAGAAAAAAAACACACACAATCACCGGGGGACATGGTCATGACTTATGAGGTATAATCAGTTTAGATTTATAAGATATGAAAGGTTTGAAATTTGTTGATGAGCCATGCAGGTGGAACAAACTAACTTGACAAATCCTACCCACCAGCACGTACTATGCTACCCATAGATGATGCAAGTAAAATGAGACGAGGCCAATTTTTGCAGGTGAAAATTAAATCAGAAAAGCCTTTTATTTGTATATTAAAATGGAATTGAAACCGGTTGATCAACTTGTTTTATGTTTGTGTGTAACCTCAGTCGCATATATGCCAACTTGCTTTATCAACATGCTAGACAGAGAAGTGAACATAGTAAAGTCAATTGGTGCAAGTGGCCTGGAATCCTCAACAGGGTAAGTGTTTAACGAACAAACAAGAATGGAACTGCCCATGGTTTTGTCTTGTCATGTGTGCATCGGATCCTTTGCTTGCAGCATATATGACAATCTTACCTTTTCCTTTTTCCTTCCCTTTTATAAAATCTTTTGGACAAAAAAAATGCCCTTATTCCAAGGTTAAGAAATGCGACAAGCCTCAAGATGAAGCTTTTACATATATAACACGTGGTTGGCTGAAGCACGAGCATTGGTGGACGTATAGTGATTCAGCAAGAGTTATTGCATGAGTTGCTCAGCAAATGCGAAGGGACTACTATCAAAGTTGCCGGAATTGCAGGCAAAAGTGGAAGCACTTATAGCAACAACTTCTATACATATATAAAATTTCTGCGAATCAAAGTTCATTACTATTTTTTGAGGGCCTCTACATTGTATTTGATTGTTCATATATTCAACTTAGTATTTTAGTTATCATGATTTCTGTGTATATTGTTGTTAATATTCCGGTAGCTAGATCATCGATACATGGTGATGCGAGGAAATTGAAATGGTTTTTGTACATTATTTGTATATTTAAACTTGATTGTTAGCCACGGTTAAGTTAAGACAAGTTAATTTTAAACCCCAATGATTACCCCACCAAAAAGCAGGAGAAAAAAACAAAAACGCTCATGTTTTTTTGTTGCTTTTCTATTCCTCTAATTAAGACGCTTACAGTAAGTACACTTTGACAGCGTTTAAGCAGCTGGGACTTCTAAAAGTATAGTGTGAAGGCGAACGCTAGAGTGCGAAGGATAATTTTTTTGCACACGTCTTAAGTTATATTTTCTATCCTATTCCATTAATTTTTTTTGTCACATATTTGATAATTATTTTATTTTTTAAATATTTAACTTCTATGTGACAAAAAAATATTTGATAAAATAAATAAATAGATGTTAATAAAATAAATAAATAGACATAGTTTGGAAACAATTATTCTTCTTATATTTTTTGATAAATAATATTAGCTCAACCCCAAATATGGAGGAGCAAAAGAAGTCTGATACAGCAAGAATCCTCAAACACATGGCAGCCTACCTCAAGAAACAGAAATACATAAGGAGTAATGTCTAAATTTTTTTTTCTTGGCTCACTTTTTATTTCTCGTCGCGTAATTTAGGACAAATAATTGAAAAGTTCAACAAATATTGCTTTAACGAAAAAGAAATTTCTATTATGCAAAAAAATTTAAGTGAATAAAAGATTCATTAATCTAAATTAATGCATGCATGTTTTAAGAAAAAAAATTATAAATTTATTTAAAAATCATGGTATAAAGGTTCACCTTTTCTAATTAGTGTTTTAAGGACACTGAATAAAAAATTAAAAATAATAAGTTTTTTATTCAAAAATTAAATTTTTTTTCATATACTAAATATATTAAAAAATCACCAGTTTTAATTAATTCCTTAAAAGTACTAATTGAAAAAACCCATTGTATAAAAGTTGCTTGGCCATTACATTTCATCTTGCGAACTTATCTATCGCAATTATTATGTTTCTTTGTTTGAAACACCCCGTGTTTGCTCATTCTTGCTCATTCGATTCTTTCTGAAGGTGAAGGTGATGTACAGCTTGTATACCTTTGATGTGACAATTACCTTCTTCAAAATCAGGGAAATTCTGCAATACACCCTTCCAAGTATGGAGCGTGATGCTCTCTGTATCTCGATCGTTCATTTTAATATTAATGAGTGAGATTATGTGAGGAACACTCATACACCCTTTGATGGTGGTGCACACTAAAAGCCAACAACCCTTCTCTTTTGCGGTCCCCATTCGTTGCCTACTACCGTCGAACTAATCTTCCATCCACCGACGGGATCCGCGCTGACCATGGTTAATGCCACCATTGCCACACCTTTGGTGGCAGAACTTGATGGGGTTGGAGTGGGGAGGGAGGATGGTGATGCCGTTATTGGAGGGGCAGTGGTTGGGAGGGTCGTCGAAGTTGTGACGGGATTGGGAAGAGGGTGCGGTGGTGGTGGTGCTGCAATTGGCCATCAAATCAAGTAGAAGATTGGGTTATCGGAAGGTAACGGTGGTGGTGGTGGTCGGAGAAGACAGGTGCTGCTTGATGCTTTTAATTGAAATTGGCACTTTGTTGCTTATGTGGTTACGTTGATTTGATCTGAATCTTATGGATTGAACAAAAGATTGAAAAGGAAGGTATATTGCTACTACCAACAAGGTTGGTTCTGGTGGAGCCTTTGCTCAAGGCGGTGGTTGGGAATACGTTTGCAATGACAACAGGGTGGTACATGGATGGTCTGGCAGAGAGAAATTATGAGGTGGTTCAAGTGTGTTGTTCATTGCCACTACTAACAAATTATGAGGAAGGTACATGTGATTGAGTGTGACCACCATCAACAATAAAAGCAAAGGAATTGAGTTAAAAAGGTTTTGAAGACTTATTTTACATTAATTAATAAACTCTAATAGTATATTACATAAAGTTTCTCTCTCTTCTTCTCCTTCTCCCCCATCCCCTTAGTAAACTCTAATGGAGGGATTCAACTTAATCCCTCTTTTGAGCCTCACCAAGAATATATTATTAAGGTGTCATAAAAAGAAAAATGCGAATTTATAGTCCTTCTTCTCTCCAATAGTAAGGATTAGCTTCTTTTTTGAGTCCTACATAATTTTTTAAAATTTAAAAAAAGAAAAATTAATAATATTATGAAATAATTTATTTTAATATTTTGTATTATGCAATTTTATTTTTGATTTTAAAAAAATAAAATAAAAGTTTTAAATAATTTTAATTTTAAATAAATTTTTAGTAAATTAAATTCCAAATAAATATTGTATAAATTTTTTAAAAAATTAAAATGTAAAAAGCCATGTGAGTGTTCCAGTGTCGGTTGGGTTCTCCATTTTTATTCTCTGGAGCATATTCTAGTATCATTCAAGAGTGAATTTCTTCTTAGATCTTTTGAAATAAAGTTGATGAGCCAACTCCATTATATCGTCACTGTTTGAACCACTCCTTACATTTCGAGATGCTTGATCATGATAAGTACCAAATACTTAAGCTAGCCAGCTGATCTTATGCCATCATTTCTTAATCCCAGGAACCCTCTTTTATGTTGAGGTTGCTTTTCAAGCAATATGCATGGATTCGGTTCCAAAATGTAATATCCTTTTGGTTTACCAACTCCAGAGTCCATTGAGACGTTTAACCATGCATTAATCAGCTCATCCACTTCTCATAACTAGTGATTACTTCATTGATTGCGATCTTCAAATTTGTCATCATTGAGGTCGATATCATGTAGCGCACCTTGGATGGAATACTTCTAATGTCGTGAACTTGGAGTCGAATTTACTAGGGTTTGAGGGATGGGTCATCTAACCTACTAACACGACTAATCCAAAAGGACAAACACCAATTTGGGTTTGAAATAGGAAAGAGGATGTACTCATGACTCCTAACAATGTGTTGAATATAGTAGGGAATGGATGTTAAGGTGTTTGTGAATTTTGAGTGTATGAAAAAAAGGAAATTGAAAATTGGAATTTTGAAGGTGTTAGGGTTTTGAGTTTGGAAGAAATTTTGAATTTAGAAATTTTGATTTGGATTTTAAGAGTTTAAAGATTGAGAATTTTGGAAATTTAGATTTTGAGGAAAATTGGAATTTTGCAGGTAATTGAGAAAAGAATTTAATTGATTTGGATCCATTTTTTGTGAAATAAAAAGATCGTTATAATTTTATTTTGAAAAAGATGAGTATAATTTATGTGGAAAAAATTTGATAAGTATTGGAATAGAATTATGAAAATAGAAGTGAGAGTGAATGATATTTAAAGAGTAAAAAATTATGACCGTTGCAATCAAATGATTTTTTCAAACTATCTTTTGAAGCCAGCTCTTTCACTCATTTTTTACTATACTGGTGTTTCAATTTTATTTATTTTTGGCATAAATTATTGCCACAATTGACACATAGCATGCTTATATTGGCTCATTTTGGTCCTTGTTCAGAAGGACTCTCGCTTGGAGGAGAGCTGTCCTCCTTCCATCAGCTGTAATGCGTGGGTTCGAATTCCTTTATTGTGTTTGTAGGGATGAGGACCCTAACTTATGACCATGGAGGTGCTCTAAGTAAAGTTTGTATCAAAATATTGACTATTCAATTTAAACTTATAGTATAATGTTGAATTTAATTTCTATGTATTGACAATGTAAGATTTTTTACAATATCATCCAATTAATTCATCCCATTTGAATCACTTTTTAAATATTGGGTGTGGGACTTAACTATTTTTATTGATGTGGCAAAATATAATTGGATGATAGTGTAAACAAAAATTATAATGTCAGTGCATATAAGTGGTGATTTTATGGTAATTTTATTGAGGATTTTGCTTGGAAAATAAAAAGGGTATTTTTTGTGAACAAGATTCATATGTTTAATTTTACATACACAATTTATTCATGAAAATTTACAATTTATTTTACTTCCTAACTAAGCATACTCTAAAAGTTAAATTTTGATGCATGATATTATAACAAATTTAAACCGGCACACAATTAATTTTTTTTATATGACATTTCAAATAATTAATAAACGTGAAAAAGTATATATTTATTGATATGATAATACATAATGATAACAGGAATGCATCAAAGTTAAATCATTTTATTAAAGCCATACAATTAATTCTTAAATTTAAACTCCAAAATATTACAAATAAAGTTAATTAAATTGCATTACAATCTACTTTAAAGTAGCTACACTTAGAATCATCTCATCATTCGCACATAAACCATAAACATTTAACAGTTTCGAGTACCTTCTACATTTGTCTTTTTTTGTTTGATGTACATTTTAATTGATATTGATTGATAATAATAGATTGAAACAGGACAGCATTTTAATAAATGTTCCACATAAAAGTTAATATACAAATTAATGAAACTCCCTTATATATAATGATTGATAAATTGAAACTGCTTTTCCCTCTCTTTTTTCGGTTTGAATTAGCAAGCTCTAAGAATAGCATATGAATCATCCCACTATTATTAGCAGCAGCATCTCCCATTTGATTCATGCAGACAGAAAAACCAACAAAGGAGGAGACATATACGAGTAAAATGGAAGCGATCATTGCAGGGGGACTCTGCAAGTTCATGAGTACCACCCAATCAGTGAGGTGCCCCCCACTGTCATAACTTTAGAGCTATCCACGTGCTGAGGTTTGAAAAGTAGGATATGATGATGCTCCAAAGCAAGCAATAGTGGCCATGAGAAATTATTGGGTCCTTATTAGCTTAAATTGTATTTTGTTCACACAATGATAGTTAAGATAAAAATATAAATTAATGATAATTATTTTCACCGTTTAATTAACATAAAAATGTCGTCTTATAAGCAATCAAAGTGTAATTCTAATTGATGGTCTACGAGCAGCTAATAATTTAATAATTTTTCTGATGGAATTTGTGTTGTTTCTGAGTGATAAGTTGCACAGAAAAGGAGGAGGGTCCACACTCCCCCTCGTCACAAAATGCATCATCACCAACATGATGGTAACAATCAAAGCAGGCCCCAGTGATTAATGAACGAAAATGATGTGTGGGGAGTGTGTGGAGCCTACAAAGTTGGGGATTTGGGAGCTGCAAGAGCACTTGCACCGGTCCAATGAAACAATGGGCATCCCTTACATTCTTTTGGATAAACAATGAGGTTCCATAGGGAAAGTGTGGGACTTTACGACCACATTTGATGTAAAAATAAAAATGAACTATAGTTGATGGTATATGTCAGCAAGATGCTAACATATTTCTTCATCTCAGGGCTCTTTTTTGTGTTTGAGATTCAGCTTTTGGATTCACAATCTCGTGGTTTATGACATCTCATTCTTTTTTTTTACCAAAAAAGAAAAAAAAACACATTTAATTAAAGTAAGTATTTAAGTTCTTTGGCAATTTCAGTTTATCAACCAAATTCGTGCAATTACAAGTCCTGCTTATTGGAGATGCTGTGAAAAATGTTTAATGTTATGAAGTAGAGTGAATTGATGGAATGTGAACAACTTTTGACTTAACAGGGAGACATAGAATAGTGTGTCATTACATTAATATTTGTTTCCCATTTGAAACATGATTGTTCAATTTTGAGCTCCGAATTCATGGGCGTGATAAACGTCATTCTGGGCTTTATTTGGATCGTTGATTGGATTTTAAAATCCAGAATGACATTTGGGCTTCTCAAATCCAGCAAATTAATACTCCAACAGAGTAACAGTTGTTGCTTCTGCTGAAACATTACATTATTCTTAGTATTTCATCTTCTTCTACTTTCTTTTTTTTTTTGGTCAAGCTTCCACGTACTTTCTGTATAGTTAAATTACTATGGTCTCTATCCTTATCTTTATCCGTTTTTGTCCTTTTCATGCTGCTTCTCTTGGTTTTTTTTTTTTCGGTCAACTTCATGCTGCTTCTATATTCTCCTCCGATTCTTTCTTTGGGCCTTTGACCGTACGTAATTAGAATCTGAAAGCTTTCAGGTCATTGCTAGAGATAACTATAGAGGTGAATCACAGATATATCATTTGGGTACCATGTCTACGATTTTAGACACATTTTAATGTCAGATTTTACATGATACATGGATAACACATATTCATATATATTTAATTTAATATTTAATTTTTTCTTATCTTAATATAGAAAAATACAATATAAATAATGTTATAAAAAAGAAATAATACATAATTTTTTGAATTTATAAGAAAATAAAACTTAAATGAAACTTACATAAATAATATTTTGAATAATGTGTCACTTTCTTCAAATTTTTAATTATATATATGTAATGTTAATATCTTATAAATTTTCAATTTTGATGTGCCATATGTCCAATCATACACGTGCCAGTGTCTACAAGGTTTCAATAAATTCATTTGGAATGATTAAAAAAAGAGTAAACAACCTTGGTCATAATATTTTTAATTAGATTTCGATTTGATTCTAAGAAAATTTTCTATATCAATCTAATCATAACAAAATATTTCTACATTAGTTTAGTTCTAACATATTTTCTTTTGACATCACTTCAATCATAATATTTTTTATTTTGACATCAATTTAATTATTAATACATTGTAGAAATCCAACAAAATGACTAAATTAATATCAAAATTAAAATATTAAAACTAAATTGATATAAAAAATTAGGACCAAATAGATATCAAATTAAAAAAGCCAGATAAAAAATGTTATTTACTAATAAAAAAAATGAAAATGATTCAATAAGAAAAATGAAAATGATTTGATTCGATTTGTGAATCAAATCTCTTGTTTAGATTTTTTTTAAAAAAAGGAAATAATTTAATTTGTCAAATTCATAGGATTTACGTCCTTCATTTTGAAATCCTATAAAATTTGACAGGATTTAAGTGAAATTGATTTAATTTTAAAACTTAAATACAAATCAAATCATATTCTACTCATTCTAAGCACAATCTGTTATATTTTAAACATGATGATATGATGTGAGGGTTTTATATCCTATTTTATTTAATCATTCCAAATATAAGATTTGACTTATAAATCAAATTAATTCAATCAAATCAAAATACTTCTCAATATCGGATTTGAAGAGATATTATATCTTGTTAAAAACTTGCACAATTCAAATATTTTATAAATTAATTCAATTTCTATTTTATTATTTAACCATTCCAAGTATAAAATTTAACTTATAAATTAAATCAAAATATTTCTTAATTTTAATATTTTTCAAACACTACTTTATATATATATATGGATGATCTCCAGATAGATAGGGTTTCTCAAGAAGAATATTTAATTTATTGGCCCCACAATTATCAAAGAAATTTAATTTAATGGCACAGTATCTGTTTTACATGTCACGGCTCAAGTGGCGTACAACCTCTTGTGAGGTCGAATTCAAATTAATTAAGCCGTTTGTTTGAATTTATTTACTTTTTTCTTCTCACATATTTGGTTTTAGCCCATTTCTTTTTCAGAGTTTATGTTGCATGTTGTGCACATGCTATTTGACTTTTTTTATTATGTATCTGGGTAGAAAAAACAATTATGAATGCTTTGTATTTTTCCCCTTTTGAGATGACTTTGTTTGTCCTTCCTCAGGTATTCTTTTTACTTTTATATATAAAAAATTATGAGACATATTACTCTTATAATTATACAAATACTAAAACCTTTATGATTATTTTCCTCATCTTTATGGTGGAAAAGCTGTTATCACTCGTCCAACAACTCTGATACTTCTTGAAGTATTCTTAACCTAGCTACAATAGTTCCAGTCTTTTGTACAATCAAGGCGTATAATTTATTAGTATATTATCTAATACTAATAAGCGGATGAAAAAGTGATAAGTAGCTATATCCCCCATAAAAATGAGAGTACAAGCTAAGTGTGAATTTTCAAAAGCGTACTTGTTGAGAGGAAAAATAACTATAAATGTTATATCCTAAAAATTAAGAGAATAATGTCTCCGCATTTTAACCTACCATAAAAAAGTATATTTTCTTATTTATATTATATTAGAGTTTTAATAAACTTGTGTATATATTTTCTTATTTATATTATATTAGAGTTTTAATAAACTTGTGTATGTAGGATTTAATTTGTCTTTTTCTTTTTCTTTCTCATTAATTATTTGAGATCATCTCTGGGTTAATCACTTGCTTAAACTCACTTTATTGTATTTTGTATCCTGGTCTTGTCGCAGACGAAAATTGATCTATCCGGATTAGCCAAGCCAAATTTAAGCCATGACTCATGAACGCCCATAATTATATTGATTCCAGTTGCACTTAAAATGGAGACATAATTTTTTCCTTCTATTTTCATCTACATCAAACATGCCCTGAAGCCTAGTCAGCGAAATTCTAAGAGATTAAACAGTTCCACTTTAAATTTATTTCCCTAACATTGGCCCCAATGGAACAGAAAATCTTCAGGATGAAACCACAGGAAAAGGACTCTTCTCCAACCTTGTACTGATGAATTCAGAAGATAGATTTTCTTTTGGGTCACTTAAGATTTGTTTTGCCATATAATTGTTGGCTTGTCTAAGTATGCACAGGCAAGAGGCCATGGGCAACCAGTGTTGATTCTCTGAATTAGTGAAACACCGACACACCCATACCGTGTTTCAAAATTTCAAATAGCAGTTGCTAGGTGACAGCAAGATTTCAAATATTATGATCATGTCCTTATAAATTTTGTTGCACTGTCATGTAGCATTTTTATGTATATTTTATATATAATTGATATTATTCCTTTTGGTGCATTTATAAGAGTACTGATATATGGTCTATAAATGTTGACCAATTACTATATTATTTTTATGTATTGTAGAAATTAGAAAATGTAATATGATGTCGTTGATACTTGTAAGACATGGTTCAACTTTGTGAGTTGTGTTCGCCTTTTCCCAACAGAAGTGATATTTAAACGAATTTTTATTGATTAATAAATTTATCTAAAGCAATCAAATGGGTCGGTAACCTCCAGTTCGGGTCTTTCACCGTTTAGAGACAGAGTAATTATAGGATAGTCTTGGATTTATTATGAATCTTATATATGATAATATATTAACTATTCAAAATATAATTTAAAGTTATAAATATATAAATTTTATGGAAATATCAATTGAAATTAGATCACGTGTAGAATTCATCATAAGCTTCAGTTTATATTAATATTTTTCTTAAAGAAATGTCAAGTCAGCCCTATTTTCTTTTGAATTACCACCCTTACCCGTAAGCCAGGATAACTTGATCTTTTGTTTGATGACCAGCCGACCTCACTTCATTTTTTTTTTTCATTTCTCAATATTTATAATTAAGCTAGCCTTTGGGTCAAATTTTGGGCAGGACTCAGAAGAACTGACTAGTCAAGGGTCAATTATGCACGTAATAACCTTATGAAAATTCATTTCTTATTTTTGGTACGCATATATGTAGATTCATTTTAAGTAGCTTTTATGTGTTTCAAAATTATCATTAGCGAATTATTTTTCAGTAGTCTTTCTTCAATTTTTGATCAATTATCATTTTGAGCAGTTTTTATATTAGGTTTTGTCAAAGGAAATATATGATGCACTCAAACTTCTCTCTCCCAGTTTCGAAGAATATTGCATCATTTAATTATCGAAAAAAAAATGCACATGCTGGTATAAAAACAAATGCATGTGGCGGCTCAGCAGCAGTCTAATCTGTTGTTAATTTCTTACTCCGGTGGGGTTCTACATATTTACACCGTACAATTAACATAATCTATACATTGACTATTGACAATTATGTTGTGATTTGTAGACTCATTAATTGGACGTAGTCATGTAAAACTATTGTGTCTCTACCCTTTGGTGGCCTATCATTATACCGAAGGAAAAAAATGAAAATAATTCATATGTCTTTACTAAGTAGTTTAAATTTTAGGAAAAAATAATTTCATAACGTGTGTTATCAAAACCTTTATGATTAGAGATTAGGGGTTCAATTTATATACTTTTATCTATCAAATTAAGCTTTTAGAAGATATGATTTTATGAAAAAAAATTGAGTGATATTGCATAATCTATAACTCAACTAACAAGATTAATTTTGATATATCATTGATGTAAAAATCAAATAATTTTATTGAATCAAGATAATATATGATTGAAAGTATGCATAAAATATTTTTACATTGATAGCTTATTAAAAATAAATTCAATAACTTGTATTTAAAAAATGTGACTCATTAATGATGTGTAAGAAAAGGAAGAGAGGGGAAAATGACAAATAAAAAAGATGGTGAATGATGTAGAATGCGCGAGTTTCATGCGAAGGAAATGTAAAAAACTTTTGCTTATCTTAAACGAAAAAGAAATTTTGATAGGATAAATAGACTCAACAACAACTTACTGTTTTCTGTGACCGTGAACAGAATAAATATTTATATATGGTTTGGTCTTGGTCGTTTAGATTAAAGGAACATTAGCCTAATTTCAATATAAAAAAAACATTAGCCTAATTTCGTACGAAGCATCCAAGGCAAAACCAATCTGGCCCCAGGACAAATCAAGAGTTTGTTGTCGAGTTTGATTACTGCTTTAAACATTTTGTCACGACACGAAGTCTCAAGCAAAAGCATGCTACATGGGCTGATAGTGATATCTCACATTTTTGTTGTTGATATTAGCAACTAGTTAGCTTAGCCAGTGACTACTAAAATAATAATAATAATATAATGTGCTGTCATTCCATTACATAAAAGCAAAACAGCAAAGAGTTGGGGGAGAAGTAAAGTTAATTACAGACCCGACCCAATGAAAGTGCCAAGTGGCCCACCATAATTTTCTTGGAAGGTTCATGGGAAGGAGGCTTCTCAATTGTGGGTACTTCATGTGAACCCGAAACAAAGAAAGCGATCCACTTCACAGGACGAGCAGATTTCAAGAATAACAACAAAGAAACAACATGCCATAATAAAGGCTTAAAGAATTGATGAGCTTCCAAAACCATTACATCTGTTTGGTACGAAATATCAAACACTTAATATCATGTGTCAAAGTAATAGTTCTTTCTTGTGAATAATTAAAATCTATTTGAAAATTTATTTTTGGCATGCATGCAATGCCTTGTCGGAAGCTAGTTCATATGTGTCCCCCATTATTGTAGCGTGTGCTTGGGGAAACTTCTTCTTCCCATCTCTCTCCTTTTCTTTTTTCTTTTTTTTTCACATATTCTCTCGGAATTCGCTAAGCTTTTGATTTCATGAACACTGTAGACTATGATAAATTGTGAAATAAAAAAAGAAAGGAAAAAAAAATCCTAGGTGGTGAATCCACGTTATGGCGATAAGTCCCCTTTTAGATATTTTTACACTGTTCACTTTTTGATTTCCTATTTCAAAAAGCAACTATTGAATTACAAACTTTCAAATCTAGTTTGCAATAGACTAATTTCTTTTTTTGACATGTCTATATACTAATTTATAGTTAGTTTATTTTGCACAAATCACGTTAACAAATAAACATAACTCGTTCTTTAGTTTTGAATCTAAATTCAAATATCAAATTAGTATAGCTAGCTAACTAAAAGTACCATTGAAACTTCCTTGGTAATATTTTAATATATGATTGAGCGGGCAATTCAATAAAAAATTTATATTTGAATAATAATTTTGAATTTGTTGAAATCATGCGAACAACCATTCGATCTATTTCTAAAATATATGAATATCCGCCTATCTAGCAATTTTTTTCTTCCAACCTACTTAAAATGAAAATTAGCATAAGAGGAACAGGATAGTTGGCCTTCCATTTCAGGTATATATGAACCATGTAGGGACGAACACTTAAATCTGGTTTAGACACACTTAAATATATATACATTTTTTTCCAATAATTAAAAAGTACTTAACTCTCAAAGATAAAAGTCGAAGAGAAAAACTAGTGTTCAAAATATAATAGAAAATGAAAACAAGACTCAACAACAAAACTTAAAACGAGCTTCTAAACACATCACTAACACAAGCTACAGAAATTATCTCCCAAGAGAAATCGAGATATACAAAACAACACACTTAAATATAGGTGTTTGAATATATCACTTTAAGTAGTTTTGATTATTTTCTCACTAATGATTCTAACTATCGTTAACAAAATGCATAGGAAGTACTTAGTGGCAGCAATAATTCAGACGAAGATACATATATTTTCCAAACAAGACGAGAAACAATGCAATTTTGACAAATAAGTATAGGTTTTGTTGTATCTAGGGGGAATCGAGATCTAAAACTGTAGGCACTACAAATATTTTGGCCAACAATACATCAGAATGATTAATTTTATGTCAATGATGATATAGGTGATTAAGCTAAGCTAGCTCATCAGATACTATAATTATATCCACCATCACCAATAGCTAGTGATTTAGCTTATTAAGTTTGTAGATATTTATACCATAACTGGATAACTGAATAGAGCATAATTTGTTGCCTATAATTGCGGCAAAAGCTGTCTACCTCCTCTCACACGTTGCCTAATTTGATCAGAGTACTAAAGCTTAATATCGATGGAGAAATATCCTCTCAGAAAAACTTGAAATTGCAGAGGCTCCCATTAATGATATTTTGATGTAACTGAGGCCTAGATATAGATACTTGTCCCTTCCCCGTTTTTATTGTTTGCACTATCCATTAAATACATGCGCCACATGGGTGGGTGAGGTGAAACGCGTTTGCATCTTTTGGCTCATTTCCATCTGCCGCTGAGGGCCATGTAGTGACCAAGTCCCCCACCAAACCCATCCACAAATATGCACACACACAAAATGTAGAGAGAGAAAGAGAAGAGAGAGGCCCCATGCAATCAAATGCTAAAACAACCTTCAAGGTTAGGATATCATTCTCTTATCTCTACTACTTCGATTTTGGTTTTGGAAATGTTATTTGTACATACTGAATATATAGGGCTTGAACATGAAAGAGAGGAAAATAAGGATAGTGTGAGTGTTAGAAGAAAAAAAAATCACTTTTTTTTTTAATTTCATATGTTCACATTATATAAAACTTACATATATAAATAACATTTTTCTTCTTAATTTGAGTAAATATTCAGCGTAACTCTTAAAATTATGTGCATGAATTATTTTGATCCAATAAATTATCATTTCTAATACTTGAAATTGTAAAATATGAATTACATTCATCCTTGCCCCTTTTTTTGTTAATGTGCCTTCACATTTTTTGTTGCTATTTTATATTAATTAACATACTAATGATATGTTGGAATTTTACTTAATTATCAATTAAATTACATGAAAATAAAAATAATTGAAGACTATAAGATGAATTTTACAAAAAGGTAACATTGTTATTATATTTTGCAAATGCTTGACTCCATTATTTAACCATGTCACCTCTAAAGTCAAACAGGATGTTAGTCTATTATTGTATCATCTAACATGATACATTGGAGAAAAGGTAACCGATGACATAATAACAAAAATAAAATCAAATACTCATTTTAATTCGAAAATTAATTTTTAAAATTGAAAAATTAAAATAATTTATACAAATTTGAGGACTAAAATAAATATTTATTTATTTATTTTTTTGTAGTTTTTATGGTAGACCCAACCGGTAGGTACTTAATAAGAAATAGCCACACATGTAAGATGATATTATGTCATGTGTGTGTGTGTGTGTGAGTGTGAGACGAAAGAGCATCTGCGGGTTGATATTGGGTGGCAATAATAACTGGGTTTTGGTACAGCTATATAGCCTCCATAGAGGAGACAGCTTGACGGCTTGGGATTCCAATAAATGTTCCTAGCTACAAAATAAGATTGGAGTCCCATTTTCTACATTATGTAGGTTATATTCATGATTTACATGATCCCTGCATTTTTCCGGAAAAATTCCAGGGCCAGACAAAAGGCAAATAATTCACTACCCGAAAATGAATGTCCATAGGCCTGAACACCCGTGCTCAGCTGCCACAACTCTCTCAGACCAAAACAGGTCCTATTTCCGGGAAAATCCAAATAGAGGGGGCCAATTTCCCCTTCTACGGTTTACCATAACTGAATGAAATTTTTACAGCAGTGAAAAAACTGAACATGTCATTATAAAGCAGAGGCCCGCTGCAGAATTCCATTTTGCCATTACACTACTAAGCCACTAGAAATTAAATTAAATATGCAACGTGTAATATAGAAAGGGTAGTAGTAATTGACATAGATGCTTTGAATCATCATCGTTCTTACTAACAACACATGATTAAAAGCTTCGAAATTAAATTTGGGGATAAAGTTACAAATTAAAGTGCAAAGTTCACTATATTATTGTTGATGCTCCTCCATTAGTTTTCTTGGAAATATTAGCCATGCAAAGTAAACTGCTCCTACATGCACTGGCACTGCTACTACCCGCTTGAGAAAAACAGTGAGCTTGAAGTTGTTGATGGGCTTGTACTTTGGTACGGCCTTTGCCGGAAATAATCTGGTGGCGAGACCGCCACTGTCACCGACGATGACGACTGAGCTCCAGAGTCCGGCGGGGACCCTGCAGGAGAAATACAAAATGAAAATAAGTGATGCAACTGAAAGCCTTAATTTATATATAGTAACAAATTATAAACGAAGATAGATAATCGTATGTTTACGATGTAAAAGCCTTTTGTCTAACTAAATTAAGATCTATAATTTTGGATCAGAAGACAATTTTACATAATTTAACATGATTTCGATTTAGAATATTAGTGCTTGATTATCAACGATAACAGACAGTTAATTAATTAACAGCACCATGCTAATAATTAAGAGTTAGAAGAATAATTAAGAAGAAAGGAAGTAAGAAAAGGTTGTACTTGCAACGTTATCCAAATTAGTAGGCTGAGATTTGTGGATCTCTTGAGTTGGCTGCTGGGTTTTTCTTCTGCGACGATTATGATCTGCGAGTCTCTTCCTGCAGCTACGTTTTCCATTGTCAAACTCAGAAAGAAGATGGAACCTGCACATATGTATATCGATCCAACTCAAATAATTATATTTTTTTTGAAAAATAATGGTAATAATTAGTGTGCTGTGTTGACACAATGGAACTGCTGTTAATGGTACTAGCTAAAAGGAGCAAGACAATGCAGTACGTAAGTAGCAAAGTAAAACCGAAAGTGGAGTGCTGGAGGAGTTAGAGCGAACAAGAAACAAGTTTGGGACGCAAATGCCCTCGGGATTTTCCCATGTACGGTCCGCTCAATCATTATCAGCGCTCCTCCCAAGGGCTTTTCCGTCTTTTCAACCCCAACCTCCACAAGCTCCCCTCCCTCCCACCCAAACCTACCCATCAATTCCGGGAAAACAAAACAATCAACATACACAAAACAAAAACATTAGCGAGGTCCTTGCCCTAGCTAGTTCCTAAGCATCACAATTAATAATTCGGCGATGAATATATATGATGAAGAAAGAAATTAATTAACCACCCAAACCAAGTACCCTATCTCACTCGTTATATATTTAACGCTTCCATTTTTATGGGTTATCACTATTTTTTCAATTTTATAGCATTTTCGTTTAATTAAGGTTAAATCAAACCAGTTAAGCAAAAGTGCACACTGCCATTAGAAGCAAGAGGCTAAAAACAGTGGGAACTCATGGGGAAAAGGACGGAAATGCCCTCGCGTGGTCCGGGGAAGGGGTCAATGATTGGGTGGGTGGGAGGGAGGGAGGGAGGAGGGGCAGAGGTGTCATTTGGAAGGACACAACAACCTGCTGCATTGCTGGCAGAATCGCTGAGTCAACCCGGCGGCGATGACGGTGGAGGCCTTGGAGTGGAATTCGCACACTTTGTGGCGCCGGTGGTAGTGCTTCGCCTGCGACAGATCAGCATTGCACCCCTCCGCCTGGCACCGCGGCGAGTTGTTCGACGACGCCACTGCCGACCCCGCTTCCGCCGGCCTTGACCGGCGGTAAAGCCCGCTCACGAAGTTGTCCTCTGACGACGAGAAGTACGTCCGGACTCCCAGGTTCAGCCCAATTCGGGAGCCCACGAAGTCCATCGGCCGGCCGACATCCTCGGATTTCGGCACGAGCAGGAGCCCGGGCCCGGGCCCGCAGTGGGCGTGATGGGGGAGGGGGTCGAGGGAGAGCATGGAGGGGGGTGGCGGGGGATGGGGCGGAGGGTAGGGGTTGGAGACGCGCCGTGGAAGGCGCGTGGGTCGAAGAAGGTGTGGTGGACGTGGTGGTTATGTTGGTGGTGGTGGTGGGCTTGTGGGCCGAAGCTGTGGTGAGAGAGGTCGATGGTGGGGGTGTTGTTGTTGGCGTTTGTGGGTGTGTTTGTGTTTGTGGTGGTGGTTGTGGTGGGCCCGGGCCCATGCAGGAAGTGGTCGGGCAGCAAGCCGTGTGAGGCGTAGTGCTCGAAGATTTGGCGGTGGGCTTGGTCGGAGGTGGGTGGGGCGCCGCCGCCGCCGTCTTCGTTTCCGGTGAGCATTATGGTTGATGGGTTCCCCCATTCGTATTCCAACATGTCTCTCTGAAAATTAAAAAACAAAATAAAAACAAAAAGTGTTACACAAGTGAGTTAACGAGTAGTGATGACAATAAAAAGAGAAAAAGGAAGAGAGAAAAAGTGATTTCTTCCTATTCCAGTATATTGTTAGTTTTGGTGATGGCTTTGGTGTTTGGAATGAAGGGGTTTTGGGGGAAAAACCAAAGCTGTTTCTTACCAGTGGCAGTTGTTGTGTTGAACTCAGTGAAGAAGTAGGATTCGATTTGCTAATACCGAAAACCCTAAATAATCTGCAGAAGCTATGACTGGCTTGCTGACTCCCTTCTTCCCCACTCTAATGGCGTGTACAATAAGTCTTTTAGGTCTCTCTCTCTCTCTCGCAGAGTCTTTTCCTCTCTTCTGCAGCTAAATGGATGTGTGTTTAAAAGATCTCACTTTCACCCTCAAAAAGCTGAACCCTTTTGTCCCCTTCTCCATTTCTCTCCAATACAAATAAAAGTTACTCTCTCTCTCTCTCTAGGTGATCAGACCAGTGTGTAGTGAGGGTGGGTGCATGTGTGAGTGTGTGAATGAGTGTGAGTTTGAGGGAAACTCAGTTTATGAGTTGAGTTGAGGCGGCTTCTGCAGAGAGTGGGTAATTGGTGGTGAACTGTACTGCTCGGATATGTTACCCTTTCATCTCAAATTACCACTTTATCCATGACCAACATCCAAATATTATTTCTAACCATTAATATTATTGGTATTTTTACCATATAGAATATATATAGATATAGATTATAGATATTAATAATAAATAAAAATCCAACTAAAATTGTGTAACACAAAATATTCACTGAAAATATACGTGAGTAAAACTTTATGTCTCTTTCTAGTAAATGTTTATTTTTTATGTTCATAGTTATATATATATATATATATATAATAACATTATTTCGATAACTGAGCAGGTACACTATACACAATTAATTACTCTACGTACCCTGCCTTTCAGTTCAGAGGTAAGGTAACTAGAGCCAAATAAGTTAGAGGAAGCAGCAGGATCAGTGTTGGGTAGCAGCACTGCAGTGATAAGCTGTAATGTGAAAATTAGGGACTAATACAAACAAGAAAGGAAACCCCGTGTGGTTTGGGAGGGGCGTGGGGTGGGGTGAGAAGGGATTAACCCTCTAGCACAAGCAGGGGGTGACATTAAATTTTGGTGGACCCACAATCTGTTTTTGAGTTTGGTCTACTTGATCAGTGGCCCAAGCCAAGAAGATCGTCATGATTAATTCATATATGGCTAGGTGGATTTTGTGCTTGCTACTTTGAATTTTCGCTTTCTTGCTTTTATAAACGCATCCTTTATTTCGTTTTTGAACATTTGAAAGGGACTCTTTAGAGCAAGTGCAACTGCTTGTGCTTCATTATTTCAGTGTAAATGCATGCTGTTTTTACGCTAAAGCTTCAACCCATGTGATTGATTGTTCTTCTGGACAAAAACTTTAGGCATCAGCAATTACGGGTTTTCTTAAACTCGTTTAGAACTACTGCCCGTGAAAAACTATCTTAATGACTCACTTTAATTTCTAAAATGATTCAATTTGACTGCATTGAATTTCACTTAATTTTTGTTAGATTTGAAGCTATATGATTGATGTTTCAAACATTAAAATTTACTACTTACTCATATGTTCCGTTTAGTTTAGAGTTGAGTCTTTAATGGCCAAAAAATAAATAAAAAAAACCACCAAAAGAATAATTGAGTACTCATGAGAAGTTTGCGTATAATGAGAGAGAACATACTATGGATACAAATAAAAATATATATATATATATATAATTAATGTTTCCTTAAAACTCTGAAATCACACATAATATTAGACAAATTTTTTTCTTCAAAAAATTTTTATAATTGAATTAAGGGAGTATTTTTTAAAAAAAAATTTGTAGAGGCTATGAGGACTTTTCATAGGTTGGGATTCAAATTTGCAACTTTATTCCAAGGGAGTTGAAATTATTTAGTATTGAGCAATGTTATTTGAACTCAAAATATATAAGTTAGGACAATATGTAGACATACTCTTATTTATTCCTGAATTAGATATAAAACTTAAATTAAATGGATCTATGTCTATTAATAATAGATGTATATTTATAATATTCAAGTTGTGACTGCAAATATTAACACTTCTCTTTAGGACTATAACCCATCTTGATAAGTTTTTTTTTTTTTTTTATTTTGGAACTGCAATACATTTCAAGTGGCTTTGCTCAGTTTCAGGGAAATCAAAAACTTTTATCCTGTATCCTGCTTTACTAAGGAAAATATAGGTGAAAAAACGGAAACTTCTGACTTCATACATCATAATTTACTTTATATTTTAAATATGAATAGATTTATAGACCATATTATTGAAAAAAGAGAGAAACTTAATCAATAAAACTCACAAATAAGGATGAAAATAGGTCAATCACCCATTAGAGACTTTAGGAATAGCTTAATTAGTAAACAAATAAATCAAGACTTTTCAAAAAGCTTTTTGGTAACAGATCAAATTGCAGGTAATGAAAAAATCTATTTGGCCTAAAGAGCCTATATATATTATCACTATTATTATTATTATTTTAAAAATTTAATGACAATAGAAACAATTTTGATCTATTTAAAAATAGACTTTTGTGCTAATTAAGGAGCCTGGTGACCCATTTTGTGCTAATTTTGATATATTTATTTTGACATATTGTGAAGTCTTTAATCCTATTTAAGTGGAATTTTGGTCCATTTAAAAATTGTATTATTTAGAAGGCTTTTTAATAAGTTATTAGACTAGGTCAGTGTTTGAAAAAAACTATACTAAGACCATTAAAAAGTCTATGATATGTAATAGGCCCAAGCTTAAACTACTCTTTTGGAACACAAATCAGGTTTATTTAAGTCAAAATATAGTCTGCACAAAAAAAAAAAAAAAATCAAAGCCTAGTCTAGCTTAGCTTCTTTTCATCTTTTACTCATTGTCTATACTGGATTGTTTGAACCTTTTAAAAAATTATTACTGTTTAAAATATGTATAAAAATTCAAAATAATTAGGTATTTTTTAAAAAATTAAAACCCTTTTATATATTTTTAACGATCAATTTATGTCAAAATTATTTTTCATATTAATACTTTTATTGATACTTTAATTATAAAAAAATTGAAAATACTCAATTTTTTTGTGGTGTCATTTGGATAAATTGATATATTTAAAAAATCAATATATCTAACTAAATTTAGAGACGGAGCCAGGGGGAGTAATTTCAAAGGGACACCTTCAATTATCAACGAAAAACAATATTATCAATTTTTAACTACATATAAAACAATCATTTAATTTAATTTTAACATTGGATGGCAATGATTTCCTAAATTAATCATTGATTTGATATTCTCCAAAAATCTATTACATTTATGCACAATCTCCAAGGACAAAAAGCATGGCTAGTGCAAGGTCTTTGATTGACTGACTTACCGTTTACCTTCGAGGGTTACAAGTCTATTCAGCAGTGATTACCACTGCATTTTATTTTGTACAAGAAAAAACTAAGGTATATGGTTCAGTACCAAACTCTGTTGACATTGTGCTAGACAAAGAAGAGGCCACGCAGGTCAAGCCTTCTTTTGCAAAGAACAAAATGGTGACATTCCAATGTAGGAACAGTACTTAGACAAACATGCAGGCGCAAAATTATATTATTCTCTCACGCTGAATTAGCTAGTTTTTCATTTTCGGTGTAGCGCTGCTCCTTTGTTGGAGACCATTAAATTTTTTAAGCCAGAAAGGAGAACAAGGAGGCATGCTTGCTTATCTCAAAGGGAAATCAAACTGAGAAAGCATATTATTGACATAACACATTATAATTCCTTGTCAAATTTTTTCAAAAAAGAGAAAAGACATATATAGGGCGAGAGGGTGGGAAGGGAATTGAAGATGCTGAATGTGTCAAAGAAACAGTCATTAATGAAGCAGCTTGGGGATGTGGTTTGGTTTAGATCTTGTGGTGATGATGGTTCCACAATAAGAAGGAAAAGGTGTCAATTCAAGACCATATGAGTCAAACTGTAGGGACCTTCTTTGGCCCGAAAACCACCCACGCGAACCAAATTCAGCCGGAATTTCAGAAACAATCACGTGGGCTCATTACCAAGAGACCAGGAGATGGAGTAGTTAGTGAAAAACTTCTTTTTTTTTATATTCATCATGTACTTTTTAAAGTATATTAAAAGCGACTAAGGTTATTACAAAAGTCCATTTTTATTATTTTTATTGAATTAATATTCATTTTAATTTTTGATTTTTATTCATAAATTATTTTAGTTCTTAACTTTTAAAATGAATCAAATTAGTTCTAATATTATAAAATGTGAGTTAAATTAGTTTCTTATTCCAACTTTTGTTTAACATTTTATTAATTAAATGATGATCTGTAATGTTAAGTTATATTTTATTATATCATGTGTCACCTGAAATATAATAGAGTTTAAAATAACTTATTTTGATATCTAAAACTCCAAAATGAGTCATTTTATGATTTAGAATGAATATTTGAATGGCTCATTTTATATAATTTTAAACACAATAATAAGTCATTTTAAATTTGATTCTACTTCAAATAACATATAATATATTGAGGTATCACTAAAGGTTACCTGATCATTTAATTGATAGAATATTAAGTAAAAGTAGGTTGAAAGACTAATATGACCATATTTTGTAATATGAAAACTAATTTGATTCATTTTAAAAAGAGACTAAAATAACTCATAAGTAAAAAGTAAGGGATTAAAATAAACATTAACTTCTTTTTATTTGATTGCCAAATAAAAGACTTCTATTAGAAAAATTAATTAAATACGAGTTCGGTTAAATTTGAACCAACTTGTGTTTCCCCCCCCCCCCCCCCCCCCCCTCTTCCCTCTGTGAGAACTTTGGTAAACATCCATAGCTCCGTACTATCAATGTCCCGAGCGCTAGCAACCTAATCTTGATGCGCTCTTTGTATTTACAATTATGCATTTATTCGTTCGTTCGTTCATCCTTTTATCAAGAGCAATAGTGCTATATAGATCCCGATTGAATGGCACGAAGATCGATGCCAAAAACAGTTAATTGGCATACATGTGAGATAATTTGGGGGTTAGGCACATTCACAACTTTCTACATATAAGTTTACAATTTTTAACAAACTGATTTATAATTTTTTTATATATAATTTCACATTTAATCATTAACTTGTTTAGTATGTGTCATTAATTAGTTTATAACTTTTATGTACTAGTTTATAACTCTTTACATATTAATTTATAACCTTTTGGGTATTGATTTATAACATTTCGTTATACGCATTTACAATATATTAAACTATTAAACTTATATATAAAAAAATTGTAAACTAGTATGTAAAAAGTTATAAATTTATATGTAAAAAGTTATAAATCTGTACACAAAAAATTGTAAATCGATTTAAAATTAAACAAGATACACGATAATAATATAAAATTGAATGTTCTGAATTTTATATATATTGTAAGAATACTTTATGAATTAAATTTATTTAATGTTACTTTTAAAATTACTTCAATTTGAATTCTTTAATCAACGCTATTAAGACATAAGTTGACAAAAATCATGAAATTTAATTTTTCATGTGTTTATGGTTTATGTCTTAAGATATGAATGATTTTTTTTCAATTTTTTCAACAAAATGAACTAAAAATAACTCTGCTAGAAATTGAGATTTGCTGTTATTGTTGGAAATTGAAGTTAATAAATTGTAAATGCAAGTTACGAAATGTTGTAAACCAATACTTAAAAAGTTGTAAACCAATGTGTAAAAAATTGTAAATTAGTACACAAAAGTTGTAAACAAATTGAGAACACATACTAAACAAGTTTATGATTGAATGTGAAACCATATGCAAAAAAGTTGTAACCAGGATGCAAAAAATTATAAACCTCTATACAAAAAGTTATAAACCTATATGCAAAAAATTGTAAATCTGGGAGAGAGAAATAAGAGAAAGAGAAAACATGTATTGCAAATGTTAGGGCAATAACTTTTTGTTTCATACGTAGTAACTTTAACACAATATATCAACAATTTTGTCACTTACACATACCAATGTATTATTAGGCCACATAAGTCTGTAAGATGAAGATAACAACATCATCTTTACTTGAGAATGCACCTAATTTGGGTGGTTGGACAAAAATCCCAAATGGTTGAAAAATGTGAGATGGATAGCCTACATCTTAACATACAAGTCGAATGATAAATCTTAGACAATTTTTCCGATGGTCAAGTGTTTTCTTTGGATAAAATATTGTAATCAGCTATGAAATGTAGGATATAGGCCCCAATTAATGGTGTTCATGACCCAATTCAACCCACTAATCCAGTTGATCAGAAAGCCTATTAGGTCAAATTTACTATGTATAATATCAAAATCTTTATAAATTATTTGAAAGCGAAGTTGACTTGGTCATTGATCAAGTCATAATTGTAACAGGTTCAAACTTAGAAAAATGGCTTATTTTGGAAATTGGATTGGGTTTAGATTTGGTCCAACCTAGTCTAACTTGTTCTTTGTACACCTTTACCATCAAAGAAGTACAACCCCTCCAAGGTATTAGTAAATGTCTCGGAACAAAAATTACGAAGATATTGAGGGCAAAAACATATTTGAAGAATGAAGTATAGATAAAAACCCTAAAATTATCTCGGTCCCAAGATAATTGTTTTTTGACAATTTTCATACTTAAAAAAAAAAGGATGCTAGAGACATGTTTTTTGGACACAAATTATAATTTTTTTTAAGAATGTCCCTTTAAACATTTCCTGTTCCATCTTTGCATTTCTTACTTTTCAATTTTTTTTATCAAATCATAATTTTATTTTCCTCATCTTTTATTATTCACCATATTCTCCACATTGTTACCAAATACAGTTTCGTCTCATCTCCATATCTACTATTCTATCTCGTAACAGTTATCAAAACGCAGCCGCCCAAAGGTTTAATCACGTTATTGCAGAAACTTAAAGGCCAAAATAAATGGAAAAGGAAAAAACGATAACAAAGAACAAGATAGAAGAGAAGGAAAAGGCTGAGTAAGTAGGTTTCCTTTGCCCATATTTAACAACTTTCCTTGCAATAGATATTACGTAAATGTTAATTTTCCACGAAGTTGCAAACTTGATTTGTACGTACTAGCAGTTTTGCCGTTCGTTTATGACATATATATGGATTCGTATCGGTAAATCCTAGCCATACTCCAAGTTAACGTAAGCGGTGCACCTTCAAGATTATTGACAAATACTTATTAACATGAAATTAAAACTAATTTTAAAATACCCATAAGTATCGTGTATATATAGATCTATATAGGATATTTAAATTAAAAAGGTGAAAGGGGATGAGCCTAGTTAAGTGGTACTCATAGACTCATAGGCTTATGCGGAAACTAGTTATATAAGGAACTTTCCGTGAGCTGATCATATTCATCTTACAATAATGTTTGATCACTTTGAGAAGACAGAAAATGATGCCTGAGAAAATGTTTGCAAGTACTGGTGCAGACCTGGTGTTGGACATCCTAATTGACAGCAATATGGTAAGTTAAAAACAGCTTGACAGAAAGGCTGGTATTCAGTAATCATGTATTGATGTTAGGGAAAAGTGTGCCTCACCTGAATTTTGTTTGCCAAATTCCTTTTAACTGAAATAGACTATGGAACTAGTCTTTGTCTCCAGCTTTCCCTCCTAAAATTAAAAGTCTAATATTTAAAATTATTAAATTCTAACTAATTTGATTCGAGTTGAATGAAGCTATTCTAAGAACAAAATTATCTCAACGTTAATTGTTTTTAATTCATAAAAATTGACAATCCTGAGACTTTGTATAAAGAAAAAAAAATGAATCACTTCAACTACTGAAATGTTAACGACTTGTTATACTTTTGATGAAAACATTAATCCAACGTAAGTTTATCCAAATAACTAAGTTAATCACAATCTTAAACATCGGCAACGGACTTGGTGCCGGCAGTGTAAGAATTTTATATCACAGACAATATAAATAACAAATTAAATTCTTACATCATTTTAATGAATATGACATGTGTAACAATAAGCATAACAGATAAGAGATTGGATATTAAAGTTGCGTCAAATGCATGATTCAAGATTGGTAATCCACAACTGTCCTCTTTGACATGACAGAGAAGACACAAAATAAAAGAATGAAAACACAGAGAAATCCAATAAAGTATTTGAAAGAGAAACTTCTATTTCACGATAACTTTGCATGTATTAAGTCTTTACAAAGCAACCAAACATCCTATATATGACTAAGAGGAGAGTCCTTTTCTTGGATACGTAAAATAATATTATGAATTGAGCATTTCCACTATGGCAAACTTATATACAAAGTTCTACAACAACATTCATAATAAATTTTGCGTTTGAACAATAGGCTCTAAATATTTTGATATTTAATCAATTTGAGTTCAAAATTAAAATGCGTTACGTTATTGATTTATATGGTTCCACACAAAATTTTCTCGGGCAAGTGGGGCTTTGGCTTCCCTTCCACTTCCTAATAACTTATATATCTATATACACACACAAAGTATGTCACTTAAAAAAAATCGAAAATAAAGTTTTAATCAAATATGTGTAGTCTAAATTATTAAATTCTTTAGTTTATTTTGTATTTACTCATATTTTATGAATAGATATCATTAAAAATAACAGAATAAATTTTGTCACTACTTTTTGATAAAATGTCACAATTTTAAATTTAGAATATATATATTTAGGTTTTAAAATATTTAGACCACGTGTTTGATTCAATTTTTTATCAGGTTATATAAACTATTGAATTCCTAGCATATTTATATGTAAAATACTAACTTACTAATATTGTGTGTGATCTATAACATTAATCCACACACAATCCTCATAATTTAATGTAAAAATTTCAACTTAAATTCATTTGGTAAATATTGTCATAGATCGATCCGAGGATGATCTAATAAGAACTTTTACACTATAAGCACCTTAAAATGGTTTTTTTTTATCATTTTATTTAAAACTTAATAGAGTAAATTCAAATAAGAATATATTAGAGTGTTTGTTAAGTTTGTTGTATTTCTTTTACACTATCAATTGAATACATTTTTAATTATAACATATTACAATTTTTAAATATTACAAGACTCATTTTATTGTGTCAATATAAATTGATAATAGTTAGTATTGATTGTGAATCGAAATTACTGACTTAAAGATTAAATTTATAGGTTTTATAATAAATAATAAATTATTTTAATAAGATGTATACAAAAAATGCATTTTAGCTTAAAATTCAATTCTTTTAAGCTTCCATTTTTTTCACAAGAAAGTTTTTAAGGATAGAAATAGAATATGACAATTGTGACATTATTGTAAAATGCATGTGAGAATTGAGGACAAAAATGTAAAGTCAGGCAAAGGATATAATTATATATACTTTGTAGATAGGGAGGTATGATTGTATTCACAATAATGTATGTTGTCATGGTATTTCAAAAGGCAAATGTTATTTCAACACCAAAAATGAATGTTCAATTAGGATACCTACTCCATCAACATTAAATGTGATGGTAACTTCTATTTTTTCCACCAATCCATCACATCTAATGGTGGAACACCCACTTTTGTTGAAATAGTAATGTTCGTTTCAGAATGTAGTAAGTATTGGAGTATGTCTGGATTTGAGCTCCCATTTGAACCCTACTCACAATGAAGTGAACGCACCTCAAGCTTGGACACGTATCGTGTGTGACCCTAATGGAGTAGGGCCATCACAACGGGTCACACCCGTTTACTCGCTAAAAAAATGTGAGTTTGCGTAAATATTTTATCTCGTTTAGCAACAATCCATTTTCACCTCGGCCAATGTGAGTAAATGGGCCAGCCCATGCAAGTAAACGGGAGGCCGTTAGCCCGCTTTTTATCTTTTTTTTTTAAATAAAATCAACTCAAAGATCAAAACCAACTATTACTAGCCAACTAGGGGTGGCAAATGGTAAGGGAGAGTTGATCTGCCTCGCCCGCCAATGGTTGGTCATAAAACAGTGGTCACCTGTTTGGTCATTTGCGTTGAAAATGCCAACCCATCCCATCAAAAATGGCGAGTCAACCCATTTTTAATTATATTTTTAGCTATTTTTTTAACTCGTCTTGCCCTACCACGGGTTGGCTATAAAACGGACGGATGAGTTGACTTGTTATTATTTGGATTGAAAATAACAACTCGTAGATAAAAAAAAAGATAGGTTTGCAGGCTAACTTGACGAGTCCAAACCTTTTTGCCACCCCTAGCTTTGACCCAACAGCCCCAAGTTGGCCCAACAACCCAACCCACAACAACACAAATGGGTCCCCAAAAACTAAAATGACAAAACTAAATCTAATAACCTATGCATTCCACTATTCCAGCGAGCAGAATTTCTTTTGGTGTTTCTTTTGGACGAAGCATTAGTTTCCCAAATAAAAAAGAAAAATGTGCGGGCCGGTTTAGCCTAAGATCTAGCATTAAAAGGCTGAGCTGATATACATTGGTCCGTGGGTAAGCAGGCCGGGCCTAAATGGGCAGGCCCCAGCCGTCTGACATCCCTATCCCTATAATACACACTTGTGAACCATCAAAGGTGAGTATTCATAAGTTACGCATGCGCAGGTGTGCGTAAGTGTTTGGGTGGCATTCAGTGAAGAAAAGGCTAGCAAAGGCATTGACTCACTGTATGGAATGTCTCCTAACTGACTTACATGAAAAGTTTTATAATTTTTCAAGAGAACAACTATATTTTATCTGTTATAAGATTTGTGTTTTAGTAATTTAATTCTTAAAATATATTGATTGTATACACTTGAGTTATGAAAACTTTTTTTGACATTATAACAATTCAGTTATTAAAGGTTAGTTGCATGTGCTTAAATCCTCTAAAGATTTGGTGTTATATGACTTTAAAATAAATAAAATGATAACAGTGGACTAAAATATTACAAGTCTTTGATGATTCAAATATATATAATTGATCATTCAAAGATTAAAATATTAAAATATAGATCTTTTGGGGACTATAATCTTACTCATTTCAAAGTATAAATTAGCCTAGAAAAGTATTAATAAATAGTTTTTACAATTGTAATTTAAAATCAAATTGCAAAGCCAATTTGTGGGTTATTTGAGATGGGCGGAGATTAGCTCTTCCTAAATCATATCTCCTTCACTATCCCCCTCAATTATTTTTTTTCCACATGAAAGGTAATTAATATATACTTATTAATAATTTTAAAAAAAATAAATATGTTTAGATGTATATTTTCTACATGGAATACGTGATTTCTTTTCTATTTGAGACAATAGTGTTTGGGCCTTTGAAAATTACTTATTTTAGACTATGGATAACTTTATCTTACATACAGATGGATATCAATCTTTGGGCAGCTAAAGACTCATATCGACAAATTTTTTTCTGTCATTTTTTCCCTTAAAAAACTTGAAATTTGTTTGGTTAGTATGTAAGAGCAACAATTTAAACAAGTTAGACACATAAAAATGCCACATAGACCAACATGGTTAGCTTATCTAATCGACCTTTAATACATATATTGTCATGATTTAAATTCGAATCTTAGGTTGCCTTTATTGGTGGGTTATTTGTAAATATTTTTCTATGTGCAAACTTTCCCTTCAACTTTAACTTTTATTCACCAATAAAAATGCCATCTAGTCTCGCAATTCACAAAAATAAGAACAAAGGAAAGAAAAAGATCAGTTGATGATTGTTACTCTTATAAATAGTGTTATTGAATGAACATCAGATGTATCTTATCCTTTATATTACTTTTTTATCAAGAAATATATATATATATATATGGTCGAATATCAAGGAATAGAATGAATACACAACAGATATGAATGTAGATATAGTAAGACCCAAAAAAATAATTGTCATCGCAGAAGAATTGCTACAAAGAATTGCCCAGCCCATATGTAAGTGAAGAGATGTTAAGCTCAAATAATGCTCAAGTGGTTTAATCTGAAAAAAAAAAAGCTCAAGTGGTGGAAAGTCTGGGACGAGTCTTGAATATAAGTTGGCCCAAGCATAGATGGATGATCATTTGCTGGATCGAAATGAACCTAATGATGCACAGTTTGTGTGTCTCTAGCTCTGTTTTGGTCTGAATTGTGTGTCCCTGGCTAGAACCCAACCAAAAAAAATAAAAAAATGAAGAAGTTAGAACCCAAGCACAAGCCCAAGTGCTGTTGCTGAACCAAGTGGTATTGCGACTTCAACAATAGAGTATGAGGACGGCATCGCATACCACGTCTTTTATGTGAGTACTCTATAGTTCCTAACAATGTTGCATGAATACCAGCACGGTACCGATATCCAGTAGGAATATGGGTATGGAGTACAAAAATTTTGAAAAAAATGGAGTATAGGTATGTTTATATATATATATATATATATAATGTTAAAATTTTATAAATTTCATATGATGAAAACTAAAATTTTAATATAAACTGGTCAAAATTATTCAATATTATATTTTAATTTTTTTAAAAAATATAAATTTGGGTAGGGAAAAGGTTAGGGATCATTGAAATTAGAAAAAGAAGCAAAGAAAAGGGAAAAAAAGGAAAAAAGGAAAAAATATAAAAAATTATTAAACTTGTATACCTAAATTTGGATACACATAGCCTTTTATACCCAATTTTTTTTTCTTCAAATAGAGTCAACAAATATGTACTCAAATATATTCATACGTATCTGACATATACCCATACTCAAAAAATACCCAATACAGGTATTTTTATAAAAATGAAATGTCCATGCTTCACAGGTTTCTACAATGCACTTTATAGAAGACTTAATGATTCGATAGTCTCTTACTTATGACATGATACAAGCAACACATGACTCAGCTAATTTCGTACATCACAAATTTTAGAGCATGAATTAAGATCACAAGGGAAGAAAAGACTTTTTCTTTCCTTTGTTGGTGAAACTTTCCTCAAACTGTTTCAGTGGAAATCTCATCATCACTTGGCTCTCATCTCTATCCTGAATTACCGGCATTCTTAATTCGCGCTATCTCGTCTTCACCACATTTATGTATTACTTTTTGTGATTTATATATACGTACGTAGCCAACTTTTTTCTTTCGTTATTGTTACTCCTCAATTCCTCATCACTAGTGAACCTTCTGAGTCCCTTTATAGCACAACTCTTGGAGACAATGGCAGCTACAGACCCACTTAGAGTTCTGGTCACTGGCGCTGCTGGTAATCTGAGTTTTTATTTTTATTTTTTATTCCATTTTCCTGCATGCTATAGTTTATTTGGTGACCGTACTTTATAAATAAATTAAAGTACTTTCCTTTGTTGCTATTAAGAAGATTCTCTAGCACTTTCTTTCGTGCGGGCTGAGTTATGGTATATGATTATTGCCTTGATGTGGAAGAATGCTCATAGATTCTTTTCCAAATTGATGTTATATATATGTATATATATTAAACACAATGAAGTATATGTTTCATGTGGTGTGGATCTTGATAGAAACTGATCATGGAAATTCCTCTTTGGGAGATTGTGAATGGGGACTATAAAGTTCTTGAAAACAAGATATCGGAGTTTGTGGACTATACAGTTCTTCAAAAAATTCTTCTTGTTTTAATTTGCATTTCTTTGTTTTGGAAGATCATTAGATATATGTGTGGTCTTCTCCATGCAGAGAAGGAACCAGTCACGGTGTTGGTCACCGGCGCTGCAGGCATGATTAATTTAGTCTTCCTCCCACCTTTTCAAATTGATCTCCTTTACTGCAATGTATATTTGTGATATCATAGTATTATCTTACAGTCTAATTCCATCTCCATATAATTCGCTCGACCTCATGGCTGACTCGTATTTTCTACATTTATTGAGTTCTTAGTTGAAATTGGCCTTATAATATGTTCATCATGTTCTATTACAATGGTAATATGTTTTTGGTCCATATTACATTGGTTATAAAATTCATGAAATGTACGCTACTACAACTTCAAACTGAAATATCCTTTGTGAATTTTTATCTCATATTCTATTTCAAATTTCAAGCTTTCACTGCTTTATACTTGGTCTTATTCTAATGGACCATAAAATTTATTGACCGCATCCTAACAATCCTTATTTGTTTCAATTGCAGGGCAAATTGGGTATGCGCTTGTCCCAATGATAGCAAGAGGGGCGATGCTAGGCCCAAATCAGCCTGTAATTGTGCACATGCTTGACATTGAACCAGCAGCAGAGGCCTTACAAGGAGTGAAGATGGAACTGATTGATGCTGCTTTACCACTTCTCAAAGGCACATCTTTAATGCTCACCTAAGAACAATCGTCACATCATATATGGTTTCTTTGTTGAGATTCATAATATTTATTATTATATGTGCATGTAAATGTATGCAATAGGTATTGTTGCTACAACGGATGTTGTTGAAGCTTGCAAGGGTGTCAACATTGCTGTTATGGTGGGTGGATTCCCACGAAAGGAAGGAATGGAAAGAAAAGATGTGATGTCTAAAAACGTATCAATTTACAAGGCCCAAGCTTCAGCCCTTGAGCAGCATGCTGCTGCAGATTGTAAGGTTAGAAGAACCACTTTGTAGCCTCTTTAGGGTGTGTCTCGTATGTTATTCTTAAACCATAGTTTGGGTCTAAGAAACATGTTGACTTAAGGTAATTTTGCCAAACATACGAAAATGAGTTTAAAACTAAGTCTGTTTCATGAATTGCTTGTATGGAACACTATGCATCCTAGTACTCTACCACGCTCCTAGTTGCTCATCTTTTGTCTATGCATTTCAATTCTTGCTGAATATGCAGGTGCTAGTGGTTGCCAATCCGGCAAACACCAATGCTCTCATCTTGAAAGAATATGCGCCTTCAATCCCAGAGAAAAACATCACCTGTCTCACACGACTTGATCACAATAGAGCATTAGGCCAAATCTCTGAAAGGCTAAATGTTCATGTCAGTGATGTCAAAAATGTCATCATATGGGGCAATCACTCCTCAACCCAATATCCAGACGTCAACCATGCAACTGTCGGCCTGAAGCCCGTCAGGGAAGCAGTTGCTGATGATAATTGGTACCTCACTTTCAAACCATTTCCAACCTGACCTCCTTTCGTCTTTTGTTAATAGAAAAATACTAGATTGCAATTAACTTTGCTGGAATTTAATTTTCCAAGTAATGTGTTATGCCTATTGATTGGGACAGGGTGGCAAAGCGGTCGGCCTGTCGGGTTGGCTCTTGAACCAGCCATTTTTTGATGGGCGGTTGGATTTTTCAACCCACTCCTCCCATTTTATGGTCAACCTAGTTCGGGTTGGCAAAATAACTAGAAAACTAATCAAAATAGGGTTAACTCAATCTGTCATTTTTTAATAGGGTAATTGACACTTTCAACTCAAATAATAAAAACGGGTCGATTGTTAACCTCGTTTTATGCCCAACCAACAGTTAGGACGGGTTGACTCATCCCAACCCATTTGTCACCCTACTCTTGGATAAATAAGTCAATTGTATATTTTTTTTATTTTTTCAAAAAAAAAAAATCTGACAGTATTGTTTTTGGCTGTATAACTTGGCTTTTTATAATAGGTTTTGGCTGCTGTTTATAGAAGAATAAATAATTGTATATAGTTGCTGCACTATATATTGCACCACTACTTTTTTGTGTGTCAAGGAGCATAGTAAATTACCGACTTCCTGATTTCGGGGCCTGAATGTTGAACTAACAAAACCTCACCAAGTAAAACACGGGGAAAGATGGAAGTAATTATCGCTAATAAGTAACCAAATGACTAACAAAATCTGTCACCATTCAATCAAGCAATGTGTGTTTTGTGTGTATCTAGTATAAATAAACAATACCTATAAATTCCATGCATGTTCATGTAATTCCCTTCATTATGAAAGTAATTTTGATTTTCAATTGTGTTAGGCTAAACACAGAGTTCATCACCACTGTTCAGCAGCGCGGGGCTGCAATTATTAAAGCAAGGAAGCTGTCTAGTGCATTGTCAGCAGCAAGTTCTGCTTGTGATCACATACGTGACTGGGTTCTAGGCACTCCTAAGGTTGGTTAACTTTTAAGTTTTAACTCAGTACAATTTCATGGACTTTGCAAGTTGTTGCTTCCTTATAATTTGTATTATATCTCTTTACATTATTTACCTATTTGTTGGATTTGCATATACTTCAGGGAACATGGGTATCAATGGGAGTGTATTCTGATGGATCTTATGGTATCCAGCCTGGCCTCATTTACTCTTTTCCTGTAACATGTGAGAAAGGAGAGTGGAGTATTGTACAGGGTACGTTCTTAATACTACTTAAATATGCTTTTTCTAACCTATGATTTCAACTTACTCGTATTAATCTTGGACTATAGTAGTTTGTAACCATAAAAGAATATTGTTTGTTATCATTTGTTTCCAAATTTCCAAGACGATTTTGTTTTGAATCTTAATGCAAACAAAGTGACGAAGAAAGTTTATCAATGACATGGTTTATTTGACAATATGGTTACAAACCGTGACTCACATAAGAAATTTGAACATTATACATTGCATCATCGTCTTTTATCTTTTTCCCTACTAAGAAATCTCTTTGATATTTGACAGGGCTCAAGATAGATCAATTCTCAAGGGAAAAGATGGATAAAACGGCCCAAGAACTTATTGAGGAAAAAACATTGGCTAAGTCATGTCTCAATTGAGACTATCCGAGTTTACTTAGAATAACTATTCAATGATTGTGGCTCTTGAAAATAAGGGGAGAGTTTCAACTCCTTTCTAAAATTGTGGTCACATTATTATTTATTTATTTTTTTTGTGGGTTTTTGCACTGATTATTTTCAAATCAGTGACAATGGTATTAGCATTATGCTAATAAAGTTATGGGGAGTTTTAAAAATTTTATGCTTTGATGTTATGCCAGCCAACCAACTTGCTCTCTCAGTGAGTATCTAGGGTTTAGGGTGCTTTCTAAAATTAATTACAGCAACAAGCGTGATTAGTCTATGGGATTTTTTTTTGTGTGTGCTAAGAAGTTAGAACTATTTATCACTTTTTAATTAGTAAATTTATTTATAATTTTACAAATTTCTAGTTTTAAGTAGTGAATCTGAGATGAAAAATTCCTTCCTATGAGATTATAAAATTTTTAACAATTATTATTTATTTCAATTCTCTTATCTAAATAAAACTGATTAATTTACAACATGAGAAAATCATTTTACAAACTGAATGCCCCAATGGAAAATCAGGTAGTCAGATGGGCTTAGCTCATGTAGGACTGTGAAGCTGAGCTGGGTTGATCCAAAATTACAAGAATTGGACAGTGACCGAGTGGCCAAGAATACAATAGTTACGTATTTCACAAGCCCAACCTTCACTGCACACCACTTTTGTCACTGTTATTGTATTGCTCATCATACTAGATCAGATATCAGGGACCAAAAAGAAAAGAAGATCAGATCCAAACACGAAAAGAAGAGGAGATCAGACCCACGGAAGTCGGAACCATTTGCGAAACCCATAATGCTAATCCAAACTCCTAATCCTAATCCATTCCAATAATAAGTATTTGCGATTACTTTTTTTTATGAAATTATATAGTATAATAATAATAATTATACTACTTGGCCTCCTAGAAAATTAGTAAAAATTTAATATATTATAAATTTAATGTATCTAAATAAAGTTAGGGGATGTGATACGACCAAATAGGCATTCCTCAACTAATTTAAATCAATTGAAAATATTTCATTTTGTATCTGAAATTTTTCATTTCATATTTTTCTACAAATCTCAAATATGTGTTTATGTGAGTAGGTACAAGTATTACCTAAAAAAACATTTCCGCAAAGGTTAAAAGTAGAGGGAGGAAGTAATAATAAAGTAAGAAAAGAGATAGAAATTGTTTGCGGGAGGGAAGAGAGCAGTGTGCGCGAGTAGTGAGCTTGCGTAGTTGTAAAAGCAGCAGGAGAGAGAGAGAGAGAGAGACCAAATCATGGCTGGCTACTCGAAAGCACTACGCACAAGAGTAGTGTCGTGGCTAACAGGCCTGGGCAGACACCCATACCGAACCCTCTCTTCTTCTTCTTCTGGTGTCCCTTATAATCATAATCATCATCTTAATCACAATCAGGTAAGTGACACTCACCCACACACACTCTTCTTTTTCTTCTCTTCTTCACTCTTTACTGCTATTTTTCTTAATTATTATTAATAATAAATGAATGAGTGCATTATCATTATGATTATGATTATTGCTACTATTGGGTGGCGATTGATTGAATCAGAATTCGGAGGTAGTGGTTGAAGGAGGAAATGGATGCTCGAGAATGGCCATTCTCAACAGACCCTCTGCTCTCAATGCCCTCAACACCTCCATGGTCACTGCTCCCTCCCTCTCCCTCTCCCTCTCCCTGTCCTTCTTCCTTCTTCACTTTCTCACTCCCTCCTTTTTTCTTTTTATTTTTTTATTTATTTTTTTTGGTTTTGCAGGTGGCCACGCTAACCAAGCTTTATCGGAGCTGGGAAGATAACCCTGATGTTGGTTTTGTCATCGTCAAGGTAAAAATCGATCTATAACTTGCATTTCCATATAAAAAAATAAAATTAATTCCTTTTTATAGAAAATGTTTTCTGATTCTGCTTTAAGTTTATTCAAATAAGTTGTGCAAATTCAAGTTTTCTTCTTTTTTTTTTTCAAATCATCAAAAATACTGTTCCCATGATTTCTATTAATATTATAGTATGCTTACAGTGAATGATGTTATGCATCCACTACTCACTTACATAGTCTTTTTTCAATTTTCTTTAGGGCAGTGGCCGGGCATTTGCAGCTGGTGGAGATGTTGTTGCACTTTACCATTTGTTTAACAAAGGTGAATATCACACTATTTACAATTTTCAAGATGTTCTTGAATTTCCTCACATAGTAGGCCTCATGAAGTATATCACACACACAGTAGTCTAATATGGAACACCAAATATGAGGGTGGCATTGAAATGGTATTATGAAGTCCTTAAATTGAATAAAAATACTAAGAGCTTAAGATATTATCTTTAGTTGGAGGCTTAGGAATGGTAAACCCTCCATAAATGGGATAATGAAGGCTTTTAAACTTTCTACTTTTGTTGGGTTGAAAAATGAAAAAGGGAAAGCAAAATATGGGATAAATATGATGGAAGAGAGAGTTTTTAACATTTGTGAGTACTGCAGTGGATGAAGGAGAAGAGCACAATTCTTAACATTTGTAGTTTTATCATTTTCTGGACAACAGAACCTGACTTCCAAGAGTTTTGGTATTTCAATTTTTGCCGCTTAACAAAGTTTAGGAGAAACTTTAGGTTGCTTACATACTTCAGGTTCTAGATTTTTCATGCAATTTGGTTTTAGGTATTTTCTTTGTTGTATTTTGAATGTGTATTTTTTTTATTACATTTTAGTTACTTTAACTTCCTGCTTGTTTTCATACAATTCTTTTGACTTTTTGTTTCAATTCATGCAGGGAACATGGAAGCTTGCAAAGAATTTTTTAGAACAATATATAGTTTTATATATGTGATAGGTACATATTTGAAGCCACATGTGAGTACTATATTTGGAGTCTGATGAGTACTTTGTGCTCTTTCTTGTGAATAGTAATTCATTCTTTTGTTACATTGGTTGTCCAAATATTGATTCAAAACCATTGAAACATTGTGTGCTAATAAGACTTGAATAAGAGCTTGTTTCCATTGAGTATACGATCCCAAGCTTGAAACATTTTATTGAACTACAATAAATGGTGAGGCAGTGCAGGCCAAGTAACTCCTCATTCTTAAAGACTATTAGAAGAGATTAATTTTGATGCATTGATAGTTTAAAAGAGTTTACACTGTTATTCAGTCATATCCAATTATATGCTTCTATTCATAGGACTTTCAAGGTAGTGGATTGTTAAGTCAAATATTTTAGCTAATGTAGCAATACATGGCTAGATGTTTGTATAAAACTTTTTACGCTGACAATGCATCTAAATTAAATTCTTATTAGAATTCTGTTTATGTAACTAATAAAGAAATGTTGTTAATAATAGAAGAGACTAAGGAAAATGTTAAAAGAGGATCACAACTTATTCTGACTCAAAATCTTGTCATAATCCATGTCATAAAGCTTCGACAAAAATTCTACATTGGTTGTCAATGGCTTGACACAACCCTCCTCTTTTATCCGGGCTTGGGGCCAGCTATGTTAAGCTTTGTAATAAAGCTTAACATGGGCAGAGTTATTCTGACTTCAAAGATTATTATTCTAGTTTAATTTATCAACAGATTATTTGATACAGCATATCATCATTTACATGTGTACATTACAAAACAAACTAGTAAGGATATGCTATTATCCCAGTCATTACACTCTCTGCAAGCATGAAGTTAGATTATTTAAAATCATTGTTCATATTCATTACTTATTTACTGTTTAAAAGAAGTTATTCAGAATTGAACTTCATGCAGGTGGCTCTGCTGAATGGCATTACCATGGGTGGTGGAGCAGGAATTTCAGTACCTGGGACATTTCGGGTTGCAACAGACAAAACTGTATGTATCACAGAAACTTTCATGAATGCTGTTAGAGAACATGTATTAATTGATAGTGTTAGTGGGTTGGGCTTATACTATTGCTCTATGCTTTGAACTACGTTTTATTCCTCAGTATAATAGAGAGACTGTAAGGTCTATACACATATTGGGTCTATAAAACTTTTGATTGTCTGTGTATTTTCAACATAATGCAGAGAAATGGAATTCAGTGAAATATATTCATATAACTTATCCCCATTTTGCAGAGTTTTGCTACCCCTGAAGTTCTTATTGGATTCCACCCTGATGCTGGAGCATCTTTTTACCTTTCACATCTACCTGGTCACTTGGGTATGATTTGTGTATATTACTATATTATATATTTATTGTTGCTCATCTGCTTTAGTTTACTCAACTTGCCACCTGTAGAGGTAGATTCTATCTAGAAGCTAATTAGAGTGAGTTTGGTATGGGGTTAAAAATGAGGGAAAAAAATTCATGGATTAGGTTTGTTCATAAAATTGCTTGTAAATCTGATCCCTAAAATTTTCATCTCAATTTTTACCCCAATACCAAACTCACCTTGAACTTCATCCTTTGACCTTGTATTATTTATTGAGGAGGTGTTGGGACGCTTGCAAGTTTTGACAATTTGATACTGCCTAATTGTTAAAAAGTGTTCTTCCAAAACAAACTTTCAAAATGATGTTTTTCTTATTTGTTGTTTTTACGACTTAGAGTGTGTTTAGTTGTAAAGTAAAAGTGGAGATAAAATTTACATGGTTGAGCTGCATGTGTAAATATACACATAAAACTTATTCATGAAAATTTAACCCCCACTTTTACTCTTCAACCAAACATACCCTTAATGGAATCACTTGAGTTGTGAAAGATGCATAAAATATGAATGTTGATTTTCAGAGGCCTAATTCTTATACCTACTCCCATTGAAATCAAACTTTATACAGCAGTGCTACTTTAGCCTTCTGATTTATCACGTCAACTATTTAGAGAACATGGACTAGTTTGGTGAAGGAATTGTTAATAAATCCTCCTATTTTTTGAGAAAATTGTTGAAGGAAATTTCATGGGTTCGCCCATCAATTGAAAACATCATTGCTAAACTTCCTCTATCTAGTCTTTCTTTGATAGGTTGTTGTTGTATGCAGGAGAATACTTGGCCCTAACAGGGGAAAAGCTCAGTGGAGTGGAGATGGTTACCTGTGGGCTTGCTACACACTATTCACTAAGTGCAGTTTAGTTCTGTTAGACCTTGCTTGCTCGTTTTATTTCAATTATAATGGATTCTTCAGTCTCCATAATTTAAAACTGTTGTTTTTGTCCAACAGAGGCTTCCATTAATTGAAGAACAGTTGGGGAAATTGGTTACTGATGATCCTTCTGTCATTGAAACTACTTTAGAACAGTATGGTGACCTTGTCCACCCAGATAGCAGAAGCGTACTTCAAAGGTTTGTCTTGTCTTAAATGCTCTCAAAGGGCAGTGTAACTTATTTTGAGATAAAGAAGAAATGATACAAAGACCAGACATAAATTACAAGAGAGGAGGACAAGGAATTCCTCTGGAGAAAAAGGCAGAAACTGAAAAGTACACTATCTCAGAATACCCCTTCATTATCTCTTAAAATCAAACAATGGAATCCCCCCTAAAGGTTACAAGAAGAGAAGGAAATAGTCCCATGAAAAATTAGTTGTTTGGATGCTCTTTTTAGTAACTTTGTTTTTCTTAGATATTCTGATTCTCAATATAAGATAGCCCTTATTTCTACATTTCATTTTCTTCAGGATTGAAATTGTAGATAAATGCTTTCATCATGACACAGTTGAAGAAATAGTTGATGCTATGGTGAGCCTTGCATCTTTCTTTAAATTTAAGAGCTTGCAACAGAGTTCTACGTTAGAATTTCTTTTGTTCTGCTGCTGCAGCTAGCTTGCTGATGTCTTTAATGAAGCTCTTACTTGTGTATCTGGTTATCGATATTTGCACCAGCTGGGCATGATTATCATCTATGCTCAAGAGCGAGAAGTGTTGGATTCCCATCAGGAGGCTCATGAGTATGAGTTGGGCCTTTGTACTGCCTTGTAATACAGGCTGGGATTGTGCACTGCGCTATGTTTTCATCCAAATTGGGCTTTACCTAGTGCGATTCCTAATTTTAAGTTCACAATTACGAGCTCCCCATATTAACTGTTTCGAGGATGCATAAAAGGACAAGTGCCCCAAATTATATATTCATTCTTTATACATGAAACTGTTGTCATGTACGACACCAAAAGAAAAAGAAAAAGAAGAGATCAAAGCATATTTAATTTGCAACATCAAGCTTGTTGAGGGCTTGATCAAGATGTACTGAAATTTATTTCAGGGGTTTAGGGGAAAGCAAACTTTTTTCTGTCTCCTCCCAAGTCTTCAGTCTCCACCGTTGCCTCCTTTTAAAAAAAAATTTCAAGGGGAAGAAAATTAATGTTTTCTTATCTATGTATTGACAGTTAGAAAATGTATTTTGGTGTCTCTTGCACGTCCTTCCTTTCTTTTTTATATGTGGCTTGACCTTTTGGAAACAGTTTATATTCTAATTATTCATAGATGTACATTAGGAAACTGCAGCAAGTGAAACAAATGATGCGTGGTGCTTGTCTACCCTAAATAGACTTAAAGAAGCTTCTCCATTGAGCTTGAAGGTTTCCTTGAGATCCGTGAGTTCCTTTTTACTTGTCTAGATCCTACAAATTCCTGATTACTCTGCTTTCTTCATTTTTATCAGAAACCATTGTTTATAATGAAATTCATCGAACTGGTGCAGATACGAGAAGGTCGATTTCAGACCCTTGATCAGTGCTTGTCGCGTGAGTACCATATGACTTTACAAGCAATATCTAAACAGATATCGGGCGACTTCTGTGAGGTATTAAGCAGTGTCAATTTTTGGCTACTGAAAATGAAACAAACTTGTCCTATCTTTTATAGCAAGAGTTGATTTGAATTCCTTTTAGGGAGTGAGGGCTCGCGTGGTGGACAAGGACTTTGAACCAAAGGTAAGAGCCTTTTTCCACTATCTTTTCAAACTGAGAATTTTGCAACATTGCCGGTAATGTATTTGTCGGTGACAGCCACTGTATTCCGAAGTTCATTGGTTTTTATGACAAACTTGAATTCTTCGTTTTGAAGAAATGTTGTCAATGGTTTTCTTCCTATTTATCTTTTAGCACTATATTTGAAACCCAAAATCTTTACTCGATTGTTGTCAATTTATGCAGTGGGATCCTCCAACCTTGGAAAAGGTGTCTCAAGATATGGTGGATCAGTACTTCTTACCTTTAAGTGAATTTGAACCTGGTCTAGAGCTCCCCACAAAAATTCGAGAAGCATTTTTGTAGTTTCCCTTCCTCTCAATGTGCTTCGGGAACTGGACAAAAAGACGTACACCATTGGGATTGGCATTGGTATTTTGCATTTGCGCAGGGCATTGGTCTATTCAAGTATAGGAAAAGGAAGCGTTTATGCTGGACCTGGTAAAAATGATCTATTCATGATCTATGTTATTTTCGTCATTGGATGGTGAAGAAAAAAAATTTGAAACAAAAAACTTCAAATCCAAAGGTTAAAATCACAAGGATCAGAACTGGTCTTTACAAGGGAGGACCAGCATATATAAAACAACCCATTCTTTTTTCTATTTATTGTAATGACTAACTGAAACGGGAAATGACCACTTCGTTACAATTCGTAATTAATTTTTTCTGCACCATATAAAAGTGCTCATATGCTGATATGAGCGATACTTAATATCTTCCAGAGATTCTTAGTGTTATCGCCCTGCATTTTTGCATAGCGATTTCCAAGTTGCGGTGGTAATGAAGTGCACGGATCGGGTTAGTAGTCTTCTATTTCATTCTTATATTTTTCATTTATTTTTCGTAGAGAATTATAAGAGCATTAATTTATTTACTAAATGCTTCATGCTTGTGACAGGATAGTTTACAAGGAATTATAGGTTGGATAACTAAATTTGTTTGTCTTAGCACGACAATTTGTTATGATCATATATGATGAAAATAACAACACTCAACCCTAGTTATCAGACGATTTTCTGTTTCCATAATTTTTCAGTTGGATATATATATATGAGCTTGCACATAAAGAAGCAAGACATGCAAACAACTTAATAAGCGGAATTTGACTATGATTATACAAAGAAAAAAAAAATCCAGCATTTTATCACAATTATGTGAGCTTTAATATTCTTTCCAAAATTAATTAATCGTACGATAAAACAATCCCATATTCTATAACATTGTATCTAAAATTGTGTTGAAATAAACAAGGTACGTGATTCTCGTAATCTAAAGCTGTACGGGTCTCTGCTTTCAGGATCATCAGCTCTATTAACTTTGCTTGAAAAACATACTTGTGTAACTACAATTCAATGCTCTAATGAAAATAGAATTGATCAATTTACAGCGTGAGAAAACCATTTTACAAATCGCAAGCCGCCATGAAAAATCAAGTAGTCAGATGGGCTCAGCCCAATTTACAAGCTGGGTGGATCCAAAATTACAAAAATTGGATTGGATAGTGAGTGGCCAAGATTGATTTCAATACTTACGTATTTGACAAGCCCAACCTTTATCATACACTACTCTTGGTATTATTTCATTGCTCATCATACTAGTCTTGCACTTTGCTATCAGCGAGTCTGACAGTCCAGATAATTAATATGGCCTCACACAAATTATTAGGGAATACACTGCACAAATTATTGTATTGTTTTCTTCGCCTGGCTTTTTTTTTTAAATGCATTTAAGATCCTTTGAATTTCAGATATAATATAATATGACTCAAGTCCTTAAATTAAATGGCGAAATTCTAATCGAATTTCAGATATAATGTGGATCAGTGCTTCGAGAAGCATTGTTGTAGTTTCTCTTTCTCCCAGTGCTTCCAGAGCTGGACAAAAAGATGTACCCGATTGGTATTTGGTATTTTGCAGGGTATTAGTGAAGATTGCACTAGTTGACAATCTGTTGGTAGCTTGAATTAGATTACCTCACAAATATGAATATGTATTGGTGTTTTGCATTAATTTTCTTACTTTAATGAAATGTATTCTTTAGCTTTATTTGCTATTGATGGTTGTGACAAGACAACTTAAAAGAAATTATTGGTTGGATAATGAATGTGTTTATCTTACCATACCAATAGCTGTTAATGTGAGTTACAACCAGGAGCAACCCGCTCAACCCATCATTTTGATGGATTGGGTTGATAAAATATTGGCTAATTTAAAAATGGAAATTTGGCTCCCACTAACCCGTGGGTTAAGTGGATTTGCATGATTCATTCTTTTTTAATAAAAACTCAACTCCTTTCACCCATATTTCACCAAAACCCATTTCATATTCTTTTACACTTTCAGGTCCATTCTTTTACACCTTTTTTATTAAATTTTTTGTTTATTTGGTGAGCCAACACGTATAACCCACTAACTCGATGGGTTGAGCCAGGGATTGATATTTTTTGGCTTGCCAATAGGCCTAACCCAAATTACATTTCAGCTCGTAACACAAAGGTTTACCCACTTTGACAACTCTACATGCCACCAACGCTTGTGACAAGGCAGCTTAAAAGAAATTATTGGTTGGATAACAGAATATGCTTATCTTACCATATTACCAATTATTATAATCATACAAGGACGACCATAACAACACTTGAACTCCACTTGCCAGACGATTTTCTGTTGCCGTAATCTTTTCTTTGAATATAAATGAGCTTGCACAGAAAGAAGTCAGATGGCCATGCAAACAACTTTATGAGAGGAATTTGACTAAGATTTACCATATGGTTATAACAAAAAATAAAAAAATCCAGCACTTTTATCACAATTATATATATGAACTTTTATTTTATTTCCAAAATTGGTTAATCATACGATAGAACAATAAATCCACAATCCCGTATTCTATAACATTGTCACTATAACGTAACATTTTTGTTTTGAGATAAATAAGGTACATGATTCTCATAAATTACGACCTCACGGGACATGTACTCTGACAAAACCTGATTATTATGCTGCCTTAGTCCTCTCACAAGTCCTGTTGGTAGTGGTACTTCAGCTCATCAACAAGTAAAGGGCTTATAGATCTGGGAGTTGCAGTACAACTGCTGCAAAACATAGACCGTGTGGAATGTGGTCCTCATTGTTTAGAGCGAGACAACAGATGATAAAACAAGACCATTGTACAGTATGGGAAACAATGTCAAAATGAACAAGACCTACTTTTGAAGGGGCTATTGATAGAAGCCAAATGCAAATTCACTTGATGGAATGGACAACTTCGGAAGCATCCTCTGTTAAGACAACCTGGAGCTTTTCAACTGGACTGGATGTCCGACCAAAGGACCCCTGACTCTATGATGAGCCATTAGCCGTGCCATATCAAATACAAGTCTAAACGAGTTCACATGCTTTTATATATATATATATATATATATATATAGTCACTAGATGATGAACCACAAAATAACAAAGAAGAAACTGTACATATCCGCCTTGATCCTATTGCACCTTCCACCATAACTAAGAATCTATCCATGTTCCACCATACACCAGTCAATCATCGATCTCATACCAATGTATATTTGCTGGTGAAATTGCATTCAAATTTTAACAGAAGCAGCCAACACATGGCCTCACATGATTATCTTTTGATTTGAAAGACCACTAAATTATGAATTTTGTCATGACAAGTAGTGCAAGCATTAGCACTGCGGTAATCAAAATTAATCCACCCACAATTCGTCAGCTTCTTCGAAACCCTTCTAAATTGACGCAATAAAATATGACGGTAGACCAAACATGTCTTCCAATTGAACAGATATAGCGGGTGATGACCCCACTGGAAGCAGTTCAATATGCCTGCAACGTGCAAACATGCTGAGTACAGTATGCAACATTAAGATCTACAAGGGTGATTAGCTTAATTAGAAGTGGAACAAAACTAACCAGACTCTACCATACGACCAGGTTTTCATAGCAAAATAATTTAATATATCTTTCCTTTGAATGCATTTTATTTATTTTTGATAAAATATCACGTGTATGGTGGACATTTTAGTCAGTCCACAACCACAAGGGGGGCAGAGTATATAAGTTATGCATGTGTTAGGCTGTATCAACTCTTAGACATATCAAGCTGGAACTTAGTTTACTGATAAATTAAACTACCAATTAACAAAGACGAAAACTGAGTAATCATGTGTCCGTCAATCAGTTGCCTTCAACAAGGTCACTTTGTTAGGCCGTAACTATATCAAGTCTGCATGACGCGGTGACTTTACAAACCATGAAAGAAGAAACAAAAGATTATTAACTAATCTTCAATTGATCATGAACTGGACATTGGACAATGGGCCAAGTATGTTCGATTTCTTATGTTTAATGGAACATAGAAACCTCTAAATCATAAACGAAAAATCAGTTTTTATTTTTTTGAGTAAACACTTCTTCTCACTTCTGTCGTTTACTCTAATACTAATACTAAATAAATACAAGCACTTTGAGGAATAATGGCGTATGGAATCGGCGCAAAGATCTGATTCCTATTATCCAGTGGTGATTCGGTACCGCTTTGTTGCGTTGTCAAGCTAGCTTGCTGACTCAGATACGTTTTGTCATTGAACTACATAGCAAGCTGTTTAGTTCACAACTTTCAAGAAACGAATCTGTAGCTTCCTTATCTTAAACTCTGCATAAGCTCTTTGTTTCAATAGTGTAACATGATGGAAATGACAAAATAGTCACACATACAATTATCATACGTGTAACAGAGCTGTCTAACTTCAAGAAATTATTATTGAACCCACAACTTACACATCATTTTGGACACCAATGGATCGATGTCTGACTAGATAGGAATATCAATCTTGTATATGATTTTATATATATATATATAAGTAATAGTAAATGTAAAATCCTGACTGCCAACGAATTCACCAATAAGATGATTGAAATTCATAGTATAAGAAAATGATGTACCACGAATGACGGTGCTGCTCAACTTTACAACCTTATATATATATACCTTATTTGTAAACATATATATATATATTAGGTATTTATATATACATATATGTATTATATATATAAATACCTAATATATATATATATATACCTAACAAAGAAAAGTTAGGGAGAGGAGATTTATATATTTTTTGTAAGTTATATACAAATCTCTTTTTCTCTATTTGTATCACATATAACACGGTATACAAGTGTGCATATAAAGCCACTAATACAATTGAGTCAAAGCACCATTTTTCTCGATGCATAGAAACTTGACAATATTTCTTGGACTCTGTTAATCTCCCTAATTTTGATTAGCTTCTTGCTTTTGTCAGGCAAAGATGGGAAGTTTCGATTACTACCTTCCGGTAGTGGCCATGGTGTTGTTACAGGTTATTTATGCAGGTATTTCCCTTGGCACAAGAACTGTTTTATTAGAGGGAATGAGTCCAAGGGTGTTTGTAGTGTACCGGCAAGCTATGGCAACCGTTGTGATTGTTCCCATAGCTTATTTCTCAGGGTACTCTTCTCTTCCTCATCAAACATCTATGCTTTTCTCCTCACTTGCTTAGTATATTTGTTTCTTTTGTTTTGTCTGCAGGAGAAAGTCTGGCTCATGTTTCTTAACTTTAAAGAGTTTTTCCTTGATATTCCTCACCTCACTATTCGGGTTTGTTTCCATTCTCAAGGTATATTTTATAGGTTTAGTAAAATGTAAGATATGAGATTAATTAGTCTTTTGTGTTATTTCTGTTGTGATATGTTGCAGCATTACGCTGAACCAAAATTTTTACTATGAGGGTCTATTCCTGGCCTCCGCTTCAATTGCAAGTGCAATGAACAATCTTACTCCAGCAGTCACATTTGTAATAGCAGCTCTTGTTGGGTAATTAATGCCTAATCCTTTAAGTCAGCTTTTGTTATTTATAATTTCGAAGATGTGTAACTGCATAATAATAAGTAGATCTTTCTTATGCAACGATTAGAACCTTTTTTTGTGATCTACTTGATGTTACGATTTCGATCTATATCATATCCTATATATCCCATTTTTCTTGTGTAATATCTGCACATATTAATTGATCCATGTTCTAATTGATGGTAAATGTCCATGTTAAAATTGGCTTTAGTATCAACCAAAAAAAAAAAAAATGGCTTTGTTCATCCTCTACGACATTTTGGCATGGCTATAGAAAAATGCTTTCAGGCTTAGGATGCAATGCATAGAACCACCCAAAAGTATTATTTTGCTACTCAAAAGTGTTTCTTTCAATCTAAAAATTGATTAGAATGGAGACAGTGAGCGTCAGAAGCTTGAGAACTATAGCCAAGATAGCAGGAACAGTGATCTGTGTTAGTGGAGCAGCGTCCATGGCATTGTTGAAGGGTCCAAAGCTAGTAAATGCAGAAAACCTGCCTTCAAAATCAGTCATTGGCTCAGGAGGAGATGAGAACTGGTTGCTGGGTTGTCTGTTTCTCTTTGCAAGCAGTTCTTGCTGGTCGATTTGGCTCATTTTACAGGTATTTGAGCTTTATGACTGAAGCATCAATAAATTTAATTTTAATATATTGTCACAGTAATTTTTTTTTACATGGTGACTCAGTCATATATTACCACGCCATTGAAAGTGTTTGAATTTTACCATAATCGCTGTTAAAGTCGGATAAGCTACGAGACAAGATTAGTTGATAATATAAAACATATTATACTCGCAGTATATCAAAATTAATCTTCAACGTCCCTTTGATCTCAACCTCAGGTTCCAACGGGTGCAAGCCATCCTAATCTCTTATCTTTATCGGCCTGGTTTTGTTTGATGGGAACACTGCAATCAGCAGCAGTGACACTATTCTTGGAGCCAGACCTAGATGCATGGAAGATTCACACTCTACTTGAATTTGGTTGCTCTTTATATTCAGTAAGTGGATGGTTTCCCATAATGCATACAAGATTTATAATGCATCAATAGTGGCATAATTCATATTACAACAATTATAACATTTTGTTGAATATTTTATTTATAGACATAATATAAGACATAGTACACTTATGTGTAAGTGTGAATGGATAAGATGATATATAACATATATTTATTATTTATACGTACGAGACGATCGATGTTGTATTTTGGTGTCTCTGTAAGATGTTCAAACAGTGTAACTCTCAATTTAATATCTGCAGGGAGTAATGGGATCTTCAGTATCTTTCTTTGTCCAAGCCTGGTGCATTTCAAAGAGAGGTCCTCTCTTTTCTGCCATGTTCAATCCTTTAATGACAGTGATTGTGACCATATTGGCTGCCATTTTACTTCATGAGGAAATATACCTTGGAAGGTAACAAAATGTTACACTGATCTGAACACAACTTGATATATATATATACATATATAGCTCTGTTATTTCTAATGAAATGTTGTTTTCCGTTTTATATATATATTTGCTAGCTTAATAGGCGCAATTGGAGCGATCATTGGCTTGTATATTGTGCTGTGGGGTAAGGCTGAAGAAGTTGTTGACGTGACAGATCCAAAACAGCAAGTTAATCCAACAGAGGAAGTGAAAGTCTTGATAAATGAATCTTCCGAGAAAGCACATTGCAGAACTGATTTGGAAGAACCCCTTTTGTGCTCCAAATCTCCTTCACATTATTAAAAGAAGCTTGTAACTGAATAGCCCATCAGCACTTTTGTTTTGTTCCCTTTTTTGACAGCTTCTGAGCATATATATTGTGGTCAAAAGTTTTATTTTGTAAGTGCTGGTTATATTATCAGTCAGATCTCATTCCATTATTACGTACAGAACAACTGTCTTTGTTGGATTATGTCAGGCATTGCATGTGAAACTCACACATGTGAAGAAGCCCATATAGAAAAAGCTTCCTTGCATGGCTTGGTCTTAGTAATCCATCGAGACTGTTTGTTTAGAACTACTGATAAAAACATTAATATGGTGGCACTATGATGGATATTGTAACGAATAAAAATAAAATTTACATGAGTTAAATCTTTTTCATTTATCAGAATTCAGTTCACATAAGGGCTTCAAGTTTTAACAAAAGACAAATTAACACTTAATCAGTGTAAATGGTGCGACACTGTAGCATTGATATAATTTTATTGAATATTATTAAAAACAATACGCATTTTTTTAGGAATTGGTTCGAACAATAACATAGCATTATTTATATCTATACTATATATATAAAAGGGATTATCCCTTTTAACTAGTTTTTATGCCCAAATTTAATATTTTTCAAAATACTCATAATGTAAAGAGAAAATTGAGAGAAATTACAAGAAGATAAAGAAAATTAAACAAATTTTAACGTAAATAGATAAAGTAAAAATAGTAGATTGATAAGCATGTCAATTCACAGGTAAAATTAAAACATGAGAGATTCTATTCATCCGTAGCAATGCATAATGAAGTGTTTATCTATATTATTCAGCGCAAATTTGTTTCGCTAAGTAATTTTAGTTTTTTATAATATTTTAAATTTTATTTCTGTAATGTCTCAATCTCACTTAAAACAAATTACTCTAAATTAATATATTCTAGATTCTAGATAATCGTTATTTATTAAAGAAAAGTTGAAAAAAAAAAAAGCAGTGCTGGGGCTGGGACAATCGAAAATAAAAATGGGTCAATTCTTCTTCTGTACGCGTTTAGCGGATGGGCGGTGAAACTGGAAAGAAAAGTCACACAAAACGACGTAGTATCATCTGCCTTCAGAGTTTCTTTCTTTTCTTTCTTTCTGTTACCTAACCTTGGCGTTAAGAAACGCGAACGATTCAATTTGAATTTTGAAGATCGCTGCCTCTGCCCCTGCCTGTGGTTGTTCCTTTCCTTTCCCCAATCCCTAATTCAATTCGCAGTAACTTTGATTCGCAACATTCGCATCGCAATTTCACTAGGTAATATATAATAATAATAATTATTTTTGTTATTTCCCCATTTGTGGAAACGTCGCCGTTTGATTCATTCGATCAACATGAACTTCATTTCTGGCGTTTTGCAGAAGCTGGTTTCGATGGTGCTACCTCGCAGGAATACACGGCGTGTGGATTCAACGACACCATTACTGGTAACTCAAGTCTTCCCCTTTTTATTGAAAAAGTAATAATTTTTATTTATTTCTGGGGATTCTATGTATTGTATAGTCTACTGAGAATAAAAGCTGTGAAATTGCATTTTTCATGAATGTTTCAATTCCTTGTATTGCATTGAACTGCATTTAGTTTGGTTCAAATGCTTTATTGCTAATTTGCTATTGTGTAGTGTGCTTTTTATCATCATCGTCGTCTTCATCATCATCATCGTCATCATTATTATTATCATTTGCTTGTAGCTGCACCTGCCTTTTATGATTGTCTTAATTAAAACAATATTGATATTGTCATTATGGTTTTTCAAGGAAAAAAAAAAAACTGAAGATTGAAGTATTACTTACTATTTTATAGGGACAGAGAGATGGCTTGACAAATGATGGGCTTATTCCTCAGCTATTTTCATCTGTGCCTGCTCTCAATGAAGCTGCTTCTTATCTCGCACAAACAACATCGTACCTTGCTGGTTGTTTCTCTGATTATGCAGGCAAGCCTCTTTTCCGGTTTGTTTATCTTGTTCTTCAGGGTTGTAGCTTTGGGAATTATGCCAACAGTCACCTTTTTTAATGCTGAATTATTATGTCGCTTATCTGGGAAAAAAATATATCAAGGTACTCAGGTCAGCTGATTTTAGTTTAAAGTAGAACAGATGCATATGCGTTTTATGTCGCTTTAAAAGGTATTGGAAATTTTGGAACCTGATCACAGTGCTTTGGAATTATGGTCACCTTTCAGGAAACAAAAGTATACCTTTTTAGGCATTGGCAAAGCCACAAAGTATGAGATCATTATTAGAACTTTGGTGTGCTCTTGTGTGAAACTAATTGAAACCCAGCTATAGAAAAATTCATGCAAACTGTATGGCCTTTAACTTTGATGTGGTTTTACTTGAGAGTTTATTGTAGATTGAATTAGTTTCTGGAAATGTACATTTCCTCCTTGTTTTATAGTCTTCATGACTGCCACGGTTATGGTCTAGAAGCGTGAATGTAGGAATTAGACGCAATAATCCCCTGTTCCATATGTTGGAATTTAGCTATGCATAATGTTGAATGCATCAAGAATTTGTTGAATCTGAACTGCTCACTGTTATTTCCAAATTTCAAAGAAGCTCTCTGATACATTATCTTCATGATATCATATTTGATTTCTATAAAAAAAAAACTCATGCATTTGATTTATGGTGACTTCATTTCGTGTCTAATTTTATATATTGTCCTAGCTATGAAGTATTGAGTTTTGTAATTTTCAACCTTAAAGCTTTAATCACTTTTTCAGTAGAACGTTCCTCTGGAGATTCCAGTGCTTCTGGCATCCGTGCACAAGAGCTTGTGGCTTTTCCTTCAGGAGATACTGAGGCATCTTCATCTACTGAAATTTATCAAAATTCTTCTGATGGAAACCATTTCACAACTGCCCAATCATCCAATGCTGCACCTTCTGCACATCCAAATACACATGATGAAATGACAAGTACTTCTGGTGGAGATCCATCACAAAATGCCCGGGCACTGGTAGTATCAAATCATTCTGGACAATCTGGAATATCCATTTTCCAAAGGTATTGTTTGTCAAGTCATTCTCAATGTGATTAGCTTTTCTGATAAGCCCTTAAGAATTGTCATTTTTCCAAGATATGAAGCTGGTAGTTATAATGGGTCATTGGTCATTTCCTCTCAATTTGGAGCATCTTTTGCTGATGTGTAAACTGTTTCAATTGCACTGAGAATCCCAAACACTGAGTAAGAGAAATGAGTTTGAGGAACCTTTGAATCCATAAACAAGAATAATCCACGGCATCTCGAATTGATTACTTCTCTTTGGTCAAAATAACATTATTTCCTTTATACTGAAGAATATTATTATTTCCTCTCTTTCTAGAGTGTCTAGATTCAGTTTACATGCTTTCATTCTTGTGTCCATACATACACAACACACACATACATTTTGTACCCACTTACAGTATAGGCCACTGTGTTTTTGAACTTTACTATTTTCCTTGTTCAACGTGTCAAGTCAATGATGTTGGTTTCTCTATCTAAAATCCAAATTGTTAAGTATTTTGGCATGGGCATGATAGACAATGTTTTTACTACTTCAGCCTGATTGATCGTGCTCGAAGGACTGTTCGTGGATCTGCAGATGATATAGGATGGCTTGGACGTGCTCGGGAATGCCCCCGGTTGAAGATGGAACAGAGAGGTTCCAGGAAATTCTTAACAACATCAAGTGAGTATCCAATTATTTTACTTTCCTCTAAATATTCTAGTTACTTATGATTTGCTAACTCAGCTTTTCTTACTTTGAAAGGCATGGTGTTCACAAGTTACCAAATTCTATGGTTTATTTGTTAATTCCAGGTAAAGTGAGTGATTAAGTTCAAGGTGAAGTCAACCATGTGACGTTATTTTTGTTCTACTAACTGTTGTGCCTTTCACAATGGCAGGTCTTTTCAGTAATCATGGCCCACTTTACTTTGTCAATACAAAAGTCAGTTTCTCAAAATGGGTTTGACCTGTCATATTGCTAAGATTCATAGCGAGGTATGTAATAATAGTAAATGCAGCAGTAATATAATCAAGAATAGTAATAAATAATGATTGAGATAGTAATTGTTTTTATGAAAAATGATAACTCTAATTATTGTGTAGATTATATAGTTATTCTTGTTTCTATTACTAAATATTGAATGACCATTAATTAGGCTTCAGTTGAGAAAAATGCCAGAGAGCTAAAAGAATATATTGAGGAAATTTATTGGGGTTCAAAGAAACGTGTTTTGCTTCTTGGACATAGCAAGGGAGGAGTGGATGCTGCAGCTGCTTTATCATTGTATTGGTCTGATTTGAAAGATAAGGTTGCTGGATTGGCATTAGCACAAAGTCCATATGGGGGACTCCTATAGCTTCAGATCTTCTGCGAGAAGGACAGCTTGGCGATTATGTAAATTTACGGAAACTTACTGAGATTCTTATCTGTAAAGTAATCAAGGTATGTTGTGTTCTTCCATTGTCGCCTTTTGTTCCTTCTTGTTTGTACTTAAATATATTTTCTTTGACCTCTTCTTCTGCTTTGGCATTTCCTTATTTGCGTTAAAAACCTCCTTGAAGATACCAAAGATATGCTCCAACCATATGCACCAAAGTTTAGTATTGATTGCACATTGCTACAAAAATTTAGCCTGTTTACTTTTACCAAAACCATTTTAGCTCATCGTCAAAAGTTGTCTGAAGTGCCTAGGGCACACAACACACCTAACATGCACCAAAAAGGTTAAACAATGTGTTGCAAAGAAAAATTATAATTAAACAAGGTAAGAACATATGATGATCCAATTTTGAGCAAGCAGCACACATGTCAAGCCTATTAACTTGCAATATATTGTTAGCATGAATTCTATTAGACTTTGCTGTAAAGGGTGGAAATATGCTAGATTAGGCTTACCTAAGTAGACTAAGGCCTGCTTTGCAAAAAACTGGCTTTAGCTTGGCGTGTTCCCTATCATTTGTTTTTTTTTTGAGGCCTAGCCTGGCCTTTTTGTGAAAACATAAATGCCTAGGCTAGCCAAAATACTTAACATTTAAGTAGGCTGGCCTTTATGCCTATTCTCGTGCCAATCAGTTCAAATCAATTCGTGAGGGTGTTTGATTTTCTTTATATGCCTTTGCTAGCAAAAAGATACTTATCTTGAATTCTTTGTAGGCCAAAATGCCAATAATTTCTAGTTTTTAAGTATAAACTTCCAATTAAATTATTATGTTCAGTATAGAGTAAATACATTTTACCTTTAATTGATTTGTTCATTTTGTCAAACTTTAGCAGATGGCAGGATTTGCATTATATATTTCTCTAGTCTATTCTTGCAGGTCCTATTTTCAATTGCTTACCTTGCTAACCCACTTCATTAGTCCAAGACTCTTGTTCAAGTCAATCAAAATTTCAAATATTTACCACTTATATTTGTCAGTCATAACATACTTAACTGAATGTTGCCATTATGTGATTCAACTTATTTGCTGCCATATCTCGATAATTAAGTTTACTAGTTTGTGTTAATGCTGTCATATAAGCAACAGAGTTATGTTTCTTAGTTGAACTCAGCATCTATTAGTTCCTCCAATGTCCGCTACTACTTACAATCTCTTCATACTATTTAACTAATCATCTATTATTACAAAGGGCGACATGCGAGCGTTAGAAGACTTGACATATGAAAGGCGGAGGGAATTTTTAAAGGAGCATCATCTGCCAGATGAAGTCCCTGTTGTTTCCTTTCACACTGAAGCTGGCATTTCTCCTGCAGTTCTAGCCACTTTATCTCATGTTGCCCATGCCGAACTACCCTCGGTTGCCCCAGCAGGTGAACCTACAAAACTCCCCGTGGTGATGCCCTTAGGTGCCGCAATGGCTGCTTGTGCACAGTTGCTGCAGGTGAGGTATGGTGAGAAGAGTGATGGGCTTGTGACATGCCGTGATGCAGAAGTTCCAGGATCTGTTGTGGTGCGGCCTAAACGAAAATTGGACCATGCTTGGATGGTTTATTCATCGCTAAATGATGACCCTAAAGAAGGAGATGCATCTCAGGTGTGTGAGGCTCTCCTGACTCTTCTTGTGGAGGTCGGGCAGAAAAAGAGGCATGAGCTTGCCATGAAAGAAGAATGAAGCATACAAATTTTCTTTTGTTCCTGTACATATTTTTATCTCCAAAATTTTATATTCGATTTATTTTTTCTAGTCTAGAGGAAAAAAAAAAGTTCAAGTAGGCTATAGATAATAGATAAAAATGTACATTCGTATATGATCATGCAGGTCAAACATAGCTCACGTTTTTAATTTCAGTTTGATGATATGATTTTATTGGCAGCCTCTCGTGCCAATCGGTTCAAATGACAATATCTTTCCCTTTTGCATTTTCTTAGGTTCCTTTTATCCATAGATAAGACTTGATTATATTGATTAATACTATAGAGTCATTTTTTATCACATGTTTGTTATTACATATAATAGGATGATGTTGTAAGGTTAAATCATCTTTATCCTATGATGATAGGATTAAGTTATCAAGTTCTAAAAGATATGATGACAATTGATAGTATTATTTTTAATAATCAATCCCAAATTAACTCTAACTTACCCTTCTACGTCAGGCCTTACCCCCATCCATAGTCGATAGCTGCCCGTTGACTTGCTGGCTGCCGCTTGTTCACTTGTGTGCCAATTATATGGCATGCCAAACAATAGATATATTAAAAACTTATATAATAAATTCCTTATATCGTATTATTGGATTTTATATTATCATATCTAATGCTGTTATATTTTAACCTATATGATGCAACAAACATGCCTTAATTTTTTAACACGACATGCCAATTCAATAATATATACTGCAACATATTCAAAAGAACGTTCGATTTAAGTAAGAATCTCATGACGCCATGCATGAATATAGAAACGATGTTGTAGAAACGGGGCTGCTTTGATGTTTTGACTTTTGATTGAAATATACACTAAATAGCTTATTGGTATAACAAAAGATAAATAAATGTGTACAGAAAAAAACAGGCACAAGCTGTGCTATAGGCACCTACCTACCTGGATTTCCCAACTAGTTCAAAAAGGTCAAGTGAGATTAGCTTATAAATTCTTCACAGACACATGGCCTGCCATGTGTGTGATATTCATTTAAGGGTAGCAATGCATTGTGTAATTTGTATTTCTTATCCAACTGTATATCTGAAATAAGCACAACTTCCTAGTCAAGCTTTTGTTAATATGAATCCTTTAACTAGGGATAAAAGAATAATCCTTTAACTTTGTTTTCATGTGTGCTTACATGTCAAAGAAAAGCCTAAACTAATCAAGATCTTTTTTTGGTTACAGATGAAAAAATAAAAAACAAATAATGCTAACCACGCAAATATCTACTCTAATATATCCTCATAAAAGTGAGACAATAAAGTGAAGAGTTTGCCAAAACTTAATAGGATCATCATTGGATTACCCAATTTAGTTATTCCATCAGATATGAATTAATCTTGCATACCCATTAGCATACATACAACCAGTTCTTTTCAAAAGGTGAGATACCTTAATGAGAATAGGATAAGGATTACCTTTATCTAAGAGTTTTATGTAAGGAAAATTAAGTCACTTCCACACCATACTAATCAAGATCTTTGTATTCAAAACAAAAATGCACTTTAAGATTGGGGTAATTAGCCATTATTAAACATTTTATCACCTTTGATCCCAAATGAAAAGAGGAAACAGGCATCAAAAGCATACAAGTATCTTTCATTATTTGAGACAAAAGCATCAGATGCATTTCTTTCCAACCTAAAAGAGAAATGAAACTGAATCTTGTCCCCCTTTTGACACGAAGGTCACTGTTCTAAGGTGACCCTTTCCCTTTGGTCTTTAGAATTAGGACCGTTGTAAAATCATTAAACAAAAATTGTATTAGTTAAAATAAAATAGAAATCACAAAAGTATTAACCACATTCTTAATTTGGTAGAATAATCTTAAATGCTTCAGGGTTTCCAATCATTTCAATAATCTTCATGTGCACCTTGCTTCTGTACTTATATTATTGTCATGTAAATCTTGGGTTGCCACTTAAATTAAGCATTATCACGGCCCTTTTCAGATTGTATTCAAATATGCTGTTCCTTTGTTGAGAATCGTGATATCCTCCGTGATAATGACCTAATATCTCATTTTTTTTGGGTAATGAACTAATATCTAATATGAACATGAATCACGTGGTCATCATATTTTGGCTCAATATTCACAAGGCGAAGTGACTCCACCACTCATAAGATTTTCCTCTTCTTTCCCATCTCTCTTTTCGCGCCCTTCTTGAGTACTGATAATACACATTTATATTTAATAGCAAAATAAATTAAATTTGTAGAAAGTAATATCCGTATAGGACTTCCTCGAGTTTGGTTAGGATCTTTAAAACAAAACTAGCCAGCTTGTATTAGCAATAGAGAAATGTTTATGGGTAGCATTTTCACACATTCTTCACAATATTTTTGCAAATCCTTAAAAAGTTAAATTTATTTAGCTTTTTTGAACAGCTCTAATTTTACATAAAATAATTTACAACTTTAATCAAATCTCGTTTTGCATACCCTTTGTTACTTGCGGCGCAGGGACGGAGCATCAGATGCAAAATTTGTTGTTGGCAAGCTGAGGTTGAACATGTGCTGTACTGTACTTGACCTGACTTATGTACATAAGATTCGCAGGCGACGTTGGATCCTACAAAGATTTACCAACTTGAATGTCTTGCCAATATTAGCAATAGAATATGTGCTGGATAAAAAAAATTCAACGTAAATAACACCTTTGAGATATTTAGCACAATCATCCTTAGTAAGCTGAGATATAAAGAATATTTTTAATTCTTAATTGCTGTGTACAACACTAAAAAAGAAATTGGGTAATTAAAAGTTTAGTATAGTTGACCAAAGAAAAATTTTGCATGCAGGGAGAGACAAATAAAAAGGCAAAGTGAATATAATTTGTAATAACCATAATTTTTGTTTTTTGAAAATAATATTTATAGTACTTTTGGGCTTCGTGTCACTTAGACAACTGATATAGTTGTTATTTGTGCCGTACCAATTATGAAAGAAGAAAATAGCAAACTGAAAAGGTTTCATCAAGAAAGAAATAAACTATAAATTCTCGTGGCTCTATATCCATTAAATCAAGAATAAAACCCGGAATTGATAAATTAATATCCTTCAAAATTTGAAAAATTCCTTTATAGTCATTATCTTTTACAAAATAAGACATATCAATTCCTCTATTAACTCATCATTTTGACATTCAATTTTATATATATATAGACACACAAATATGGACCTTTAGATGTTGATCTAATTTTGTTAAGTTTGGTAGTGACATATAATTAATCTCTATACTCAAAATGACCATGTTTGATCTTTTTCTTTTTTATAGGTGAATCTAGGTTATCCTCTGAAGCAATGATTAATCCCTCAAGACGTAGAGTTCATAAATGTGATTTTGTCTGATCCTTTCCATACATACCGTATTTAATAGATGTTTTATATGTAAAATTATACGTAGAGTTTATCTATAAAATCTTTCTCTCATTTTTTTTCCTTCAACTCCAATCAAACACACACTTTTAATGTGAAACTCATTCAAAGAACCATCGTATTCAATAAGTCAACGAAAGAATAACCAAAGCTGTATATTACTACCTATGATGTGTTTGATTAGAAGTTAAAATTAAAATAGTAGGAAAATTTTTATAAATAAATTTAATGTGTAATTTTATAAATAAAACTCGTCCATAAATTATTTATCCTAAATCTCACCACTCAACTACACACACAGCCTTAAAATGATATATTAACTCAACATTAAGTTTGAGCTTCAATTGCAACATGAACATAATACTCTACCAATTTTACATTGGTTGATTTCCAGACTAGACTCAATCATATACGTATCTCTCCCTCACCCTGTAGAAACATATATTCAACATTGTGAACTCTGGTATGTGTCTGTGATTAAGGTGACAAACCACCCAAACCTGACGATATCCTTGTGCTGCGTGTTACTCTCAACCAATGAAAAACCAAAACTCAAAGATAAGTGTCTCTCTGCCGATTTGCACGAAACCTCATTCCCAATAATTTGTTGATTATTTCAGCAAGTTATCAACGAGACTAATGTTCTTTTCACACTGTATACCTTTAAAATGCTTCAAATCATCGGTCGCTAATTCTTGTATTTGGGATAAGACAATTATCGCATAGTCAATAATATCATCATTATGGTAGTTAATAAGTACTATTTTTATTAGCGGTCATAATCATACGAGGAAAAGAGTAATTAATTTTAATCAATAACTTGACCCCACAGTAACATTAATTGTATAACTCCATCTGTCTTTAGTTTTTGTCGCTTTCCTTGCAAGTTTCTAAGGCTAATATCTCTTAAATTCTCGTGTAGCTTATATTACTTGTATAATCTCAAAACTATAGTAAAATATGAATATAACTGTCTGCTAGCAGATTATTTTTCTAAGCAAAATTTATTATGAGCGGAAAAGCTGGAATTAATCATTATTGAACTTTGAATCCAAAAACGATTGTGACATGCAAAATATATTGGCCAATGGCAAAACAAATCGTGTTCAATTATTCATTACATAGTGCCAAAGGAGATACGTATAGATGATAGTAGTGAGGTGCTTCTTCCCTCTTTCTTTTCTTTCTCTTGTCTGCGCATTGGTGAGGTCATTTAGCACTTTTTATTTTAGTGGCTTTGAATAATTTAATATGAGAACAGCACCCCTCTGCTCATTTACACTTTATTTACATTTTCTTTCTTTTGTTAGATGATGTTGTCGCCTTCTTTGGGTACCTACATGTGTGTCTATACAGAATAAGAATAAGATGAAATTTCTTATGAATAATCATGATGCAAAAGTGGTGCTTGCTGGACGCAAAATTTCGATTTGGATCCTTCTGGGCATTAATATATATGCGCAACATGTTGTTAGATAGTTTAAATACATAAATGAATTGGTAAAGACATGGTACTATATATAAAGCATTTAATCTAGGTTACATCTTTCCAACCAAAAGTTTAAAACAATAATAGTAAAAGGAAAAGAGAAAAATAAAATTGTTCAGGATGCCTAGCTTTATGTCAAATGCATCAATCCTTTATCAAAGGGGATCTGAATAATGTGACACATTCACGAAAATAATTACTTGGCTTCTGAAAGTGAGTGTCTCTTCTTATAATAATATACTAATCGCACATGAGTATGAAATTTTTTTGTATTGAAAAGGAACCCTGAATTGACAATATATTAAACTTGAAACATATCATGATCATGTGATATAATGGTTGGTTTCCAGAGCTACTTACGTATGGCATTGGAGAAGAATTAATTCTCAAATACAAATTTTAATCTCGGTTACGCTCTCGTGCTAAGAAGATTAAAAATCGATCTAAATAAAGAAGTGAATTAAATAAGTTTAAAATTTACAATAATCTCTTTTAATTTTAAACTTACCAAAGAAAAAATTTTTTATAATTTTAAAACAATTAATTTGGTTACAACATTTAATGATATGGTAGGTTCAGGGTAATTATTTTTTCCAAAACAAAAAAAAAAAGAATCACAGTTTTTAAATTATGAAAGTTCTTTTAGATTCATAAGAAAATGTACAAGGACCTTCTGAGTAAATCATAGTTATATATACATTCATAAATGTACAAGGACCTTCTGAGTAAATCACAGTTTTATATACATTCATAAATGTTTAAATTTTTTAAATGGGTAAATTTCAAACAAGTTGATAGCTCTATGCGGTTGCACCTTTAGAATGCCAACCGGAGTACTTTGCATCACAGCATAAAAACTAAACTTCAAAAGCCATTCCGTGCCTGAACTTTGGAAGTACATATTTTACATGTATGGATGGAAACTATAAATTACCTTTTTTACATATATAAAAAATATCACTCGCAACTGACGTGATTCCACTACTGTTTTGTGATAAGAGAGACAAACCTCAGTTGGCATGATGAACGGGAAGACAAGAGAGTTAAAAGAAAAAAGATGAATGAGTATTTTCCAAAGGATAACTTTCACAATTTACTTGTGAAAAAATGCTAAAAGTTTGATGCTGATTTTTTCTTTCATTTGCTCACGTGTTTGTAAGTTGAGAATGCCCATTAGATATTTTTTTTTAAAAAAAGGGGTTAACTATTTCAAAATTTTAAACATTTACGAATGTATATAAAATTTGTTTGAATTACAATCTGTTTACAGTCACATTGAGGCCAATCATGGTTGGATAATCATTTTTTTCAAATAAATTATAAAGAGAGCATCAGATGCTTGTGCTATGGAATGGACTTTTTGACACTATACATGACCATATATACTGTACTTAATTGAGATGCCCATTATCATCTCATCTGATACTCATTTATCAAATATAGACATCTCACTCAAGTTGTTGACCAAAGAAAAGAAAAACAGTACATCTTGCTCAAGTATATAAAATGACTAAACATTTTGAATGGTTAGCATCATGCTTGCGCAACAAACGCTTTCATGATTTAACTAATTCTTTTAGAAGTCAAAAAACCGCTAACCATTATTTCAAAGTAAAATTTTTATTTTGACCAAATAAAGGAAAAGTTTTTAAAAGAAAAAGGATTAAATTATTTGTTAATTATTATAAATAATATTTATTTGAAGAATCGAAAGAAAAAGTAACTTCAAATATTAATATTGTTAGAATTGTCCCTGACAAGATTTTGCTAAGACAGTTATTTTCTAATAAATCATGTTCAGTGTTTTATTGAATTGATATCTCAAACCTAACATTAAAAACAATATGGCACCTTTGCCTTTAATAATGACATCAATGAAGACTTTAAAATATAAGCACAAAATGAGAGAGAATCAAATCACTTGTCATTCATAACCTGGTGCGCCGGCTAACAATTAAAAATCACTATCAGCACCACTATTAATTAGTTATGAGGTAAGAAAATGTGAGATTCTTATATACTAGGAGTGTATGACATTATATATATATATATAGAACGTTCTACTTCTACTTTAAAGTTAATCTAACAACACACTTAATTTTCATGTATTATGTTACCCGATATCTATATGACACTTGTTGATGGCCCGTTAACCAAACAACTCCCCTTAATGAAAAGATAAAACGGATAATGATTCCTTACAGACATGGTCAGATATGGTATTTCTAATAGCTAGGGTGGACACACATATAATATAAAGAAGTTTCTTTATAGATTATTTGTTATAGTACTGTCCCCACCTTTTATCATCTTTGGATAAATTTCAACACAAATTGGCTCTTCTGCCTTTTTTTCTTTTTCTTATGGTAATTGTATATATAACTTGGGTTTGAATGCAGCGATATTAGTATGATAGGTGATTTTTAATCCCTCCCATCAGTGTAAATACTCATATATATTTGCTACGGTTGATACTTTTGTCTTGACCATAGAGATAATGGTGAGTATCCCCTCACCTAATACATTTATTCACCAGAAAATAATAGTAGATCTTTGGACAATTTATTTGCTATCGGTTTTAATCCGTTTACTGCAGAACAAAATTGGACAAAATGACAATAGAAAACACAACACCCCCATATACAGATAAAAATGTAACCTGTTCTCTAATTGGTATTCTCTGTGCATAAAGCAGTGACTAAATAAAAAGCTAAACTCTAAATGTTACTGTTGTTTTCTTCTTATTTATTTATTTATTCAATTTTGCTGCTTGAAAAACAACCTCTAGTAATTCTCCCAAAAAAATAATGGCTCCTCAACCCTGGATCCACTATCAACTGCACACAAATGCCAAGAAGAAGAATAGGAGCAAAGTCCATGGTTTTCATCAGGGAAAAGATCTGGTAGGTCAAACAATGTGTCATCATCAATGGTAGAGGGAGGACTTGAAGACTCTTGAGTAGCAGAAGATGAAGCTTGATCCACTTGGCTTGGTTCTGCTTCTTCGGCTTGACAATGCTTTATAACATCCTCAAAGGCAGTGTTTGCTGCTTTGGCAGCTGCAGCTTGAATGTCCTTTGGTGATGTACTTGCTGGCCTTGGAAGCTCTTGTGCCAATTCAGGGAAATTGAGGTATGCTGAATGGCCCTTTATGGCTAAAGCAGCTACATCATGTGCTCTTGCTGCCATCTCTGCAGTAGGGTATGTCCCAAGCCATATCCTTGACTTCTTCCTTGGCTCACGTATCTCAGAAACCCATTTGCCCCAGTTTCTCATCCTCACACCTCTATAAGTTGGATGCTTGCTATCACTACTCTCACTTCTATGCCTCTTCTTGCACTCCTTTGAGTCCATTGGGGGTGTTTTGGGGTCTTGTTTGGTGCATGAATTATCTGAGTTTTTGGTGACATAAAGTTTAGGTTGAGGAGAAAGCTCGCCCCAATCCAAATTATCTGAGTTTGAAGTTGAAGATGCTGTTGTTGGTTGTGGCGGTGGTGTTGTTGGTGATGAAGAGGAGGATGAGGTAGAAGTGTTGTTGGTGTCAATGGTGGTGGAAGTGGAGCAAGAGGATGTGGCAAACAATTTGTTGTCTTGATGAGCATCACTTTCCATGTTGATACGTTTTCCCAAGGTAGGGGGTTTGATTAGAGGCACAGAAAGAAATGAGTGGGAAGGTGCATAAAAATAGATAGAGCTGTTTGGCTTTTATGCCCCTTCACAAAAAGAAATGTGATTTATACAAAGAAGAAAGAAAAAGAGAAAAAGAAAAAGAAAAGAAAAAGGAATATAACAAGCATGGGCTCCATAATGGACAAGGATGCTAATTCAGCTAATTTGTTTCCCATGTGGGAATTGAATAACCCCCGAATATCTTAATTTTATTGATTAAAATTAATGTTATACCTCTGGTCTTTTCTAGTGTCTATATTCTATTTATGTTCATGATTTTTCTATTCTCTCTGTTTTTTCATGTGTTTGCACAGTTTCTTCTCCTATTGAGAACAACTCCTCTTTGTGTTACTTGCAAATGGTAGGCCCTATTGGTAATATCTCAACCATGATTTTACACGAATGGTCCATTATGATTCCTCTGACTTATTTATCATTCTGGCTATTGATTTGTGGGGGGCAGCTAACCCAACCTTGTAAATTCTTTAATACTACCTCAACTTTATTTATAACTTACATATAGGTCTTGTTCTTTTCTCTTGGTCATCAATATAAGCTTTTGTATAGTTATTATTAGTTAGCTTAGCATACAGTATCAATGCGCCTAAAAATCAAATTTAAAAATCATCAGCTTGTTGGTATGTCCTCCTCAACTTGACCCAATTATGTCTTAACCTGATCTGGCCTTCTGGTAGAGATAGTTCCAATTCCATAATTGTTATTTACTCATTAATGTATAAACTATTTTTCTCCAGTTGTGATCACTTAGCACAACCAATCGAATCAGGACTATTGTCTCAGAATGTCTGGTGGAAATTCTATCAAAACATGTATTCTGTGAATGCCTGTGTTTCACCAGTTGAGCCTACCCACGTGGGTTTTGGTAGTGAGGGAAGAAGACAGCACACGCAACTCGCACATAAATAGGACTATTCCATTTTGCCTATAAAATTCATAATGTTCTAATCACAAAATAGTAACATGTATGTACTGTGTATATATTGCTATCTGTCAATTGTTATGCTTTTATTTAACTATTGTTGAAAACTATATTGTCCAGAGATTTTTAGGTGTTAAGGAGTAAGAAAAAAATTGTGTTATCATCCATTCAATGTATAATACTTTAATACAATAAACTATCATTATCTTTCACTACAATTACATTTTTAATACAAAGTGTCGAAAATTAATGAAACTAAGCACCGTTTTTTTTTTGGGTACTTTGAGGGCACTCAACAATCTTTTTATATTGACATAGCAAAGTTTGGGACGTGGAATTGCTTTTAACAGAAACACATGGCTGATATACACAAGTTGCACATGCTTGTGGGCCAGTTTTGGGTCCAGGGCCAGTTTTCCTACCCAAAGGGTAAACTATGCAAAGCCTTTTTGCCACTCTAATTCTTATGTTTTCTCAATATTCAAAATTAACAACTAATCCATGATCAGAAATTGGGTGCTGTGCAACAAAGAACTGCAGGAAGATGGGAAGTGTAAAGAAACAAATGCTAGGGGAAGATTTACCTAAACAAAAGTTCTACCTAATGAAAAAAATGCGGCTATGTGCATTGAAAGGATAAGAAATGGGAGAATTTTTAACGAAGCACAAGAAGTTAAGTAACTATGAAACGACTTTGACAATTTTAGCTAATGGGGTAGGTTCAACAAATTATTCATTACTTCAACAATTAGATGAGTGTGGATAACTTATACTAAGGTACTTTGATACTAGATTTTTTTTTTAATCACTCTGGTAGGTAGGGCAAATGTGTCCGTTTCTATCTTTTCTGGGGGCAAATGACTGTGGATGAATAGTTTGTTTTATAGGGCTTCTGTCTTGTTTCTATCTTGTTAACGAGTGAGGCATGCTATACCTACCCACTCCCCTTTGTCCCATTTTGCGTTCCAAGCTACAAGGAGGAAGAAGAGTTAAACCTGAAAGGCAACAAGACCCATACCTGATATCCGAACCCAATAACTGCAAAAAAATATTAATATAGATTCGAATATACAGTAAATTTTACATATGACTAGGGACGAATCTATTTATTAGGAGCTGCGCCCCCTTAGAAATTTCAGAATTTATATATAAATTTATGAGTTTATATTATTTTATCCCATTATACTATTAGGTTTACCACATACTAAGAAAAAATTATGTAAAAATATTTTATTAGACTTATATATTGTTTTTGTTCCTATTATCTAAAATCCCTAGATCCATCACTACATATAACATGATCTCAACGATTAATTTTATAATATTTATATATTTTTAATTTGAAATTATGTTTTGAATGGTCCATATGTTGTTACGTGTTATTTACTGTGACCCAAGACTATACTATCATTACTTATAATTGCATTGGTTTAATGGCTTTAAGAAAGTTCTTTTAAAAAAAAAAATACTGATATGCTTACATTCTTACTATTAGTACACAAATCTGATCGTTTATATGAATACTATAAAATGTGTACGTCAGCAATGTAATTTAGTCTTTTGATATTTTATGATCATGTTAGCAATTATCTGAATACTAATATAACGAAGTTAAGTTTAGTTTATTGTCGATAGAATCTTTTTATAGTACTATTATATGATTATATGTAATATGTTTACACTTATAATCAAAACTATTTAGTATAGTCAAACTCTCTGAAGATATGTTAAACATAATTAAATAATATTGTTTTTTTTTTTTTTATAGTCAGGAATACAAAGCTGAACACTCCATCAGAGTGAAGAAAGTACATGAGAATCCAATTACACCCCTTGCTCCTAATAAACACCCAAATTACATAATGAACAGCACATATTCTAAGACACCAAATTGCTTTAAATTACTAAAATACTAAAATACCAAAAACCAAGCATCTGCACTCCACCATGCTTTCCGAATACTTAATACTGATATACCAAACACATATTGGTAAACTTGGTAACATAATTCGTATTACGAATCATTCATACCAGCGGATTTACCAAATAGCTAGGTTAGTTAATTGATTAGCACAAGTTGCACAATATGGATTTGCATATTTTATACACATGATAGGAGCTCTCCGCGTGCGTCCCAAGTCACAGATATTTCAAGCAAATCTCACCATACAGCTGCAATTACATTAATATATTGCAAGCCACCTATTTGCCCTTTTCTTGCACTCTTTGCGTCAAGAATCAAAATCGAATAATTCCCTTTGGCCCATACGTATCTAATCATTCGTCTAAAACCAAATACGATTTATATATTATTTTATTATAATATTTAACTACGGAAAAAAATGATTTGTATATTGATTAACTTGTTCATGACCCTATCACTTAAAAGAAAATTTTCTCTTTCAGTAAGTAAGGACAGAAGACACTAACCTGCTTTAATTGGTAGTATTTATTTTCGCTTTCGTTTTCTGATACATAATGATGCTATTCGCACTATTGGAGTCCAAATGTAATCGACATGTAATTGTGTTCGCAATGAAAAGGTATAAATTATAATTTTTGTTAAAATATTGTGGCACTCTAATTATTCTTGCACACAATCACCATTTATTCAAAATTTGACTTCCCCTTCAATAATTTCCCAAAAAGGAAAAAAACAAATAACTAAAACCGCCCCCTTTCATCCACTAAAAATGATGATATTAACAACTATCGCCATGATAATAAATAGATGATACTTTTTGGAATATTGTTGGTTTTTCCAATCATTATCAATTTGATTTTTCTTAGCCTTCTATCACATTTAATTCTTTCAAGGTTTCATATTAATTCATTTTTTTAATAATAAAGCTCTAACATAGTGAGACTTTTAAATTTGTTTTCACCATATTCACACGTGGATTTTATAATTTGATATTTTAAAAAATCATGGTTGGTGCGTATGTAATTATTGGAAAACATCCCTAATGGTATAAGATCAATAGAGAGTGCCATCTTTAATCGAAGAAAACAAAAGTTGTTCCGGTAATTCATTATCTCTAATGTTATGTTTGGTTAAAGGTGAAATGAGGGTAATTTTTTAATAATTGAGTTTTATGTCTACAGTATATACATAAAACTCAATCATGAAAAATTTACCCTCATTTACATTCTCCAATCAAACATACCCTAATAGTAACAATCAATGAAATTGGATAAATGTTTCCAACAAAAAAAAATGTATTAAAAATTCAAAGGGAAATTCATAAAAAAAAATGAAAAATCAAAGGGAAAGAAGACTAGCCAATACCTCAGTGTTCAAACGAACAAAATGTTGGATATGTCAAATGTAGGTTTTGAAGGGATTGAAACTTAGATTGCCCATGTGTGTAATTTAGTTAAAAAGAAGTCTCATATTATGTAGGAAAAGATATCAAAGAGCCTTTATAAATGAACTAGCGACTTGACAGGCATGACATCGATGCCTTTTAGCCGCATTCTTAATTTTTAAGGTATTATTGTAATTAGTGATAAATATTATGATTGATAAGTTTATATCAATAAGATAAATATTAAAAAAATATAGGTGTGTGTATTTTAACAATTATATTCAAAACATTTGGGGTCTATTTTAGGGGAAGAGTTATGGAAAGGGGATTTGGTTTGAAGTTGTGTCTTAGTTAGGTGGTTTTATAAAGTGGATGATGTGGATGAGACTCAATAGTTGTTGGAGATTTTTTTTTTTTGGGTTTTTTAACTTCATATGGTAGTTTTTAGACTATTTAATATTCCCTCAATCCTTGAATAATTGTCTATTTCAAAAATTTAAGTAATATTATTTTTTTCTAACAATATCCCTATTAAATAATATTGATTAATTAGTAAACAAGGAAAGAGAAAGTTTGAGTATTAAAAAAAACAAGAACAATTTGGTAAATTATTCCTAATATTTACTGACATTAATATTTTACCAATCATTTTCTTTATTCCAATTAATATTTAAAATTGGATAATTATTCAAGAATAGAGAAAGTGATATGTTTGAACTTGAAAAAACGTTCCAAAATGGGACATGGAAATACCAAAAACAGTTACCAACTCTAATCTCCTTTATAATATGGTATAAATGAATACACATTCTTAGAATATATTTTATAACTAAGGTAGTCTTGTGAATTTGGACATTAGTTAAATACACATACATGCACCTACCCTATTGCAAACACATCTTAATGGGTTAATTTCTAGCCATTGCAAATAGCTTATATAACCCTTTGTCTAGCTCAAACCAACATGCAAAACCCTAATTTCTTCCGTCGCATTTTGCATCCAAGATACCCTCAACCTCCATTGTACCTCAGTCATTTGGATTTGAACAAGATAGTAATTGCTCATTATATCAAGGATTGTTATGTGGACAAGTTTCTAGGAGACTTATGTGTAATCCTAGAACCTAGTTTTAAAACTCAACTAGACATCGACTTGGTCAAAGTACCTGGTTAGGAGGTCACTAATTCAATCGATGGGTAATCATAATATATATATATATATATATATATATATATATATATAACTAGTACACATTAAATTATAAAATATTTACATTTAAAATAAATGAATTGATTTATTTTTTCTCAAAACCCTACTAAAGAGACAATCAAGGTCCATTATAAAGATTAGGCTCTAACATTCACTTTCCAACCCATAGAAATCCAAAAACATAAAAAAGGAAACATTCATTTGACTCTCAAATTCAAATATATGTAGCTAAATTTCATTTTGCCTTCCAATCTTTTCGGCCCACATTTTTGACAATGAATAAGCCCATCACTTAGTACCTTAGACTAATAAACCTAGGAAGAAAACATATAATAAAAGCTAACCCTAATAACACTCACTCTTTCAAATGCACTCGCACTTGTAGCACAACACAACAAGCTTAGCGCTACCCTTAGTCTTCTTCCTTGAGTCACTCTCTCTCTCTCTCACACACACACACACATGCTTGGCAACTACGCTTCAGCTCGCCTACATAATGCAATCTTGTTGTAGTGGATCTTCCTTGTAAGGCAATGCCGACTCACCACTCACCTGCAAGTTTTTTTTTTCCAGTTGAACCAGGGAATCAGCCTTTCATAAGTCACCAATTTTTTTCAAAAATTGTCGAGCTAATTTGGTTCACACCGATTCTAGTGCATCTTTAATTTGATAGGTTGCTCGACTAGTCGCCTGACTGGTTCACCAATGGTTGCCCAATCCAAGTTTTAAACCATTGTCCTAGAAAGTTTCTTGTCAAGACCATTTTGGTGAGCACAACTCCTAGTTAGTAAAGTGGAGATAAACCCTCGAGTACAGCGCTTATGCATGATAATAAGTAATTATTCCTTTTCCTTTTCTGTTAATTTTCCTTAATTGGCTTTGATATGCATTGTTCTACCTAAAATAGTAACTATAATACTACTACGGGACACTATGCTTCCAACACAAAATACATTATATGTTTAAGTCACGTTTCTTTTTTAAACCGGAATCATGCACATATAATAATTTCTTTATTATCTTCACTCTTAATTTGTTTTTCAATACTTGCTTCAAACCTTTCATTAAGAAGGTAAAAAGTGAAATATTCTTGGCGAGGTTCAGTGCTTGTGACTATGATTCATATGAAGTCATTGGCTCTCCAGCACATCTATGATTCATCAGGGTCAATGATTCTTTACACATCTTAAATCTGTGACTATGATTCATTTATGTCCATTGCTTCTTCAACTCATCAATGATTCAATAACAAGGCCAATGATTCTTCACATATCATTTTTTTCGGGCGTCATCATTCTTCACACATTTTTTTTTTTTTTCTGTCAACATTCTTCACAAATTATATAATGTTAAACAAGGTTGAATTTGGGCCACACGGCTGTACCCACCAGATTGGTCTCACCTATAAAGCGGGCTTAATAACAAATGTATCACTACTACACAAACGATCTTTACTAACATTTAATTAGCAACACTAATTAAAATGTTACAAATGTCAATAACACGCTACCTTTAACAACATTTTTTCAAATAAATGTTACTAATAACAAGACATTTCAAATAAATGTTACTAATAACAAATAACACGCAAAATGCGTGTGCCACGAACACCCAGAGAGGATTTTCCTATAATATTCTAATCAGAGAATGGTTACAAACACAACACACATTAAAGATTCTTCCCTTCTTCCCTCCTGAACCTCCTCTTCCCTTTGCCACATTTGGTCTTCCCTTCCGCCTCCGGCGAACCTCTTCTTCGCCTCCGCCATGAACCTCCTCTTTCCCTCCGCGTTTCGCATCGGAACCTCCTCTTCCTTGACTCCTCCTTCGGCCGCGCTCAACTCTTTGACAGGAGCCATCATATTCATCGTTTCCTCACAAGATCACTGATTGATCTGTACGAAACATTTTTTTTCCGTCATTTCTTACTCAATTTCAATGTAATGCTCACTCAATTTCAATTTTCAGGTTTGCCGTGGAACTTTTGATCTTCTTCATTCTCGATTTTGACATTCAATTCCAATCCCGAGTCACTTGGATCTAATCAAGAGAACTCGATTTATTTTGCCTCTTCTTCAATTTCTAGTGCGATCTCATTTTCTTATAGTCACTAGCTTCCAACTTAAGGTCATTTCCATTCTCATATTCTCATTTTCTTCTCTTGTTTTGGAATCGCTTCTCTGATTTTTTTACTTCAAGGTTCACATTTTTATTCATTCATTCCTTCATTCATTCTATATTTCATCTTGCAATTTCATTTCTTATGCTGTTGCAAATGTAATGTAGCTCCCAAAATAGATTATGCTTGGGGAATCAGACACATTGATTTATGAATTGTTATTGTTCGTTTTTTATGTATTCTTCACATTGATACAAATGCATATCGAACCTTGATTGTTATGTGTTTGATTTATTGTTTCTGTGAGTAGATGGTGATTTATTGTTGTTACTTTCTTTACTTTCTGGAAGCAATCAAAACAGAAATGTTAAGTGGTTTTAACATGAAAGTGAAGATAATGCGTGTGGACGAAGAGGAGTAGTTGCTTCTACAATGCTATATATTTAGAGAGAGAGAACTTTTGCAGATTCAGCAATGACGATCTGAATTAGAATCGGAGAGAGAGAGAGAGAGAGAGAGGGTGGAGGTAGCAGTGGCAGTGGTAATGGTGCGGTGGTGGTGGTGGTAAGGTAGAGATTTCATTCGGTGTCTCTTCAAAGACAAGACTTGTTGGAGGAGCTCCAAAAACCAACCCTTTTAAATTTTTGTTCATTCACCTCGTTATTCTAAATTTAACACTCTTCCATCCTTCTTCTTCACGCTTGATTAAATTTGGAAAAGATTAATAAATATCTTCTTTTTACTTTTAAGCAAATGGAAGATGAAAAGTTATTGGTAGTTTGACGTAATTAACCCTTGGGATGCATAGAATAGCAAGAGAGTCCTAATCGTTTTGTGTCAGAAGCAAGCAAGCATCTGAGCTGTATCCGATACTGGGGAGGGAATGAAGGAAGGAAAGTCATTGTCATCGCTATGATTTTACTTTTCATAATAAAAATAATTATAATGAGATTTAATTGCAGGGAACAAGTGTTTTTGTTTTAATTTAATTTCATGTAATTTTGCGTTTAAGACAAAAGTGTGATTAGTACACCTTTGGACCACGATCACTGCTATTCTACTCTCTACAGCTCACAAATTTTGTTTTAATTTATATAAGTAGAGTAAACATTCCTAAATGATTGCTCCAAGTCATTTTTTAACTTTTTAAATTTATTTATTTATTTTTTGTCCTTTTAGTGTAAACTAAAATTAATAGGAAACATGCGAATAAAAAAAATTAAGAGGAAATAAATGCTACTTCTACCCATTTTAATACAAAGAGACGTTACGTGTTCCAAGTGAGACCCTTATGGTGATGGTTGCAAACCAACTCTGGTGATTCATTTGTTTCTTTAATCAAGTTGCTCTCTCTCTCTCTCTCTCTCTCAACGACTTTCTCAATTTTACAAGGAGTAAATACTGACTGAAGATTACTACAATGGCATCTATATTTTTAGAAGAGTAAAATAGATGTTCACTCTTTAGACGTGGTTTTCTTTTCATCCATTTTTCAATGGAAAACATACGTCAAAAGTTGATAAAGAAAGCTCTTTACTTGCCAGATAGGAAGTGTGATTATGCGTATTACTTATGATTTGCATAAAACAAGTGAAACGTTGTTCTGTAAACATGAGAAGTTCTTGTTAATCCTAAGATATAAATTTTATGTTTTATTAAGAAATCGCTAACTGAACATCACTAGCTAACGAATCCGTAAAGTGCTAATCAGAGCCATTATTTGTCGTATATTTAACTGATAATATCAAAAAAATAAGCCCGCCTTCATTCAACAGTATTACAGTAGAAATACAATATAAGAAATATATATTTTTTATTCGTTTGGTGCATTAGCACTTTCATAAATGATATTTTGTATGTCTGTTTAGAATGCAGGCATTTTAGAATGAAATATAAAATAGTTGAGAACTCAAAATCTCCAGAGTCAACAGCATTAGTGTTTTATGAATACATGTTTCAATTATTAGACATAAAATTTTTTAAACCTCAATTTAACAATATCTAACTGATATTGAAATGTTTGGTGCAGAGCGTGGTGTCTCTCTGCATATGAAGACTTTCCCCATATATATAATATAGCAAACTTTTTTTTTTTTCAATCAACTTTCATTTTATAAACGAATGAACATAAAATACAACTGATAAGAACGACAAAATTTTATATAATACAGTACGCAACAGAATATGAACATTTTATATTACACTACAAATATTCATGGAAGCAAACTAAAAAGTAAAACATTCAGCCTAGAAGGATTGCAACTACTCATTTCTCTCAAACATTTTGCATTTTTTATTTTATAAATTTAGTTCAGTGGGCACACTAATAATTTGGCAATCAACTAAGATTGGTAGTGTCAATAACTTGTAATTCAAGTGGCACCTTTCAGGATTCATGTACCAAGAGATTATAGGCATTCGATCAGTCCAAGCTCCAGTAAGAGCTCTTTAAAACCTAAAGAAAAAAAAAAAAAAAGACTACTATTTTTCACCATAAAAACTAAAAGATTCGCAATAAAGCAAAAGTTCAAATGCATTTTACTCATTTGATTTTAGATCATGTACTTACACCCTAACTTTTCAAAATATGCATAGTGACGCTCTAACTTTTCAAACACTACAAAAAACCCCTCAACATAATTTTCGCAATCATAAATCTGTGATTTATGTGCATTTAATCCTCCCAATGTTTTTAATTTTTGCAACCCAGATCTTGTTCATGAATTCTCATATGCACTTAACTTCGTTGATTTTTTATTATGTGTAATTCAATACCTTACTATGACGTAAAATTTTACACTATTTGAAATATCAGAAATTTTTTATACTATTTAAAAAATTTAGAGTGTCATGATATACATTTTAAAATATCAGAGGATGAATCCTAAAGCTCAAGGGTCAAATACATTTAACCCTAAAGCAAATTGAGACAGGACTAAAACGCAGATTTGGTCGAATTGCTACAGCCCTAAAGAATAAAGATCAAGTGTCGTCCAGACAAGTACCCTTCTATTTTAGTATGTGGACTATATCCGCACAATTTGCAGGGGATCACTATTCACTACACTACGTGCAGATTATTACTCTTGAATAATCTCTAATTTCTCGGTCGTAAGAACAAAAGGAGAAAGGAAAAAATGTACAGCTTAGTGTAAATCCAATTAATCGTTAGTAATGGCTTGGACAAGTTCTAGTTGTTGAGGACTTCGCCGCATAATAGTAACTCGGTGGCTTGTCCTTGTCTCGATAAAAGAACTTTAATCTGATAAATTATTTTCGAGATATCATCAAGCCAAAAATCGAAGAGTATATAGGAGGCATGCAACTAGGTTCTATGATCATCATTGCACACCTTGTACCCAAAAGCGTTTAATTTTATCATATACTAGATTACAACAAATTTTAAATCAACCGTAGCAATCTTCTAGAAACTGTAGATTAGACGACAACACCAAGCGAAACCTAGAGGTAAATTACGATGCAGTTACCACTGCATTATGACAACAGAAAAATAACCAAGCAGGACATTCAAGATGAAGAATAGCTTATAGCATAAATTGCACTACTGCTGAGCACATTGCACTCGAGGCATGGATTGCTCATCATCATCATCTTCATCATAAGCCTCATGGTAATGCTGTTGCTGCTTTCTTCTTCTCATCCTTCATGTTGACATCATGCAAGGTGGTCTCCTCACACTCATCCAGCTCCATATCTGTCAAGTGCTTGCTGGCCTTCTGAGGTAATATCGTCTCTAATATGCGGCATTGCTCAGGGGAAATGGACCCTGACTCTGGGAAATTAACATCAAACTTGATGTAAAGGCGACCCTTCATGAAGGGCCTATTGTGTTGGGGCATTCCCTCATCGTTTATGGCTTTAGATTGACCTACATTGAAAATTAAAAATTCATAAACAGAAAACTAATGAAATTTTCAATGAAGTGCAATCACAAACATTATTATGATTGTACCTGGCTTGATGACTTCCCCAGGATTTGATTTGATCAATAGTTGCCTCCCATCAAGATGGGTGACAGTAAACTGGAAGCCACAAAGCGCCTCAGTTAAGTTGAGTGTGTGCTCAATATAGAGGTCATCATGCTCCCTCTTGAACCGTGGGTGCTCCTTCACTTGTAGGACAAAAACAATGTCCCCTGTGATTGTGTCAGGCTGCAACAAGTACACGTGCAACTAATTTAAGAAACCACCATGAAGAAGACTAGAATGGTTGACTTTGGTCAATCTTTACCGAGAATTAACAGTGTAAACTAAATTCTGCAATGCTTAATTCAGAACAGTACAAATCTCTACTTACAGCTTCATCAGCTTGCCCATCAAACACAATCTTCTGACTCTGCTGCATTCCCTTCTCAACATGGACCTCCAGCACCTTCTTTTCCTGGTTGACCTTGCTTCCCTTGCATTGAGTGCATTTATCTCTCTCACTAATGACCTCACCTGCATCAATGACAGATGAGCTGGAGGAAATAACACCAAAAATCAACCTAACACATATGGAGAATGAGGTTTCCATTACCAGCTCCTCTGCATTCAGGACAGATGTGTTGCATTTGTTGAAGCATGCCTGGTCCAATCTGTCTTGTTGTGACCTTCATGCCTGTGCCTTGGCATCCAAAACACCTACCAGAAGTTCCACTTTTGGATCCTTTCCTGATTTATCAAAAATTGCAATTAAAAATATTGCTATAACGCTATATACCTTAGTAATCAATAAATTATTTAAGAATACAACAAAACTAAGAAATTTAAATAATGTTACATGGTCAACCATGCTTAACCACAGGTCAATGGCAGTACGCTAAATGTGTCTAGCAAACTTCTCATGTTCCCCAAGTCTTTACCATAGGAGAATCAAAAATATTAAGAGCTAATCATAGTGTAAAAATATAGCAATATAACTTAGAAATTGTGGCTCACTTAAACACCATTGGTAAGACAGCAGATCTTTTGCCATGGTTAAGATAAACAAATGAATCCCTGTTACCTGAGTAGATAACCATAACCCTAATGGCAGGACTCAGCATTTATCATGGCATGCAAAACTTTTAAAAAGTGACATAACAAAGCAAATTCGCAACATATGATAAACCCACCATAGCTATAGAAATCTCATATATGAGAAAGGATTCACTTGTTTTAGCCTCTGCTTATTTCAAAATAATGTCCATGCAATCTCACATACATGAGAAAAGATTCAATTGTTTTAGCCTCTGCTTATTTCAAAATCATGTCCAAGCACATATAATTATTAAATGCGCATGTCCACATATTTTTTTGGTGAAGCCACATCCCTAGCATCACCCCATTCTCCATTTGGGATTCCACATAACCCTAATAGATTTTTTAGGAGAAGGCAGAAGGTGAGAATATATTGATACATTAAACATAAAATAGCATAAGGGGCAATGTATTTCTAAAACAATGTTTGTATAGCATGCCCAGTTCACTAAAAAAATGATCAGATGAACAAAACAAAAGCGAGATAAGTCCATACCCTCTACATTTAGAGCATAGTACATTTCTAGAAAGAGAAAGTTTCTTTGTTGTCCCATTATAGACGTCCTCCAAGGAAACCTTTAGAGAATGCACAACATCTTCACCATGCTTTTGTCTTCTACCTCGTGAACTTCCACCACCTACAAGATAATAGCAATAGTGAGTTTGTCAATATTGCAACATGATTGATTTACAGATGAAAGTGAAATATTATGAATATAAAAATGAACATCTCACCACCAAAGGCACCTCCACCAAAAAATGATTCAAAAATATCAAATGGATTATGAAATGAGGCTCCTCCTCCTCCCATCCCATCCTTAAGGGCATCTTCACCATAATTGTCATACAGTTCCCTCTTTTCAGGATCACTTAAAACTTCATAAGCTTGACCTAACTCCTTGAACTGATATAAGAAAAAGATATTTAGTATTAAATCAAAAGAGATGCAAGAACAACAAGAAAAGGCACAATTGGCAGTTTTTCAATGATTGAAATTCAATCACAAAGTTTGCACAAGAAACTCATAAGTGGACAGCATATTTATTTTTCACATAAATGGAAAGACTACAAACTAAATATATAGCATACTAAAGTCATCTGCGTGCAAGTAAGATTATGAACATTGATCCTACCTAATACAAAAGCAGTGCATTTGCATAGCACAAACAAAATGCAGTGAAGAAGCAATGACCATAAGGCTTACCTTCTCAGGATCTCCACCTTTATCTGGATGGTTCTTCATTGCTGCTTTTCTATAGGCCTTCTTGATTTCATCTTCACTAGCACTTTTTGAAACACCAAGAACATCGTAATACTTGGTGCTATCACTCTTCCTTGGTCCACGCCCAAACATGATTGATGCACCTCAAAAAGCACTACACATAAAAGGAAGGAACGAATGAAATGGGGAAAAAATCAGCATCGGAATTGTCTTCATAGCACGTCAGCATGTCGCAGAGAAGTTCACTTTGAATACTCGGCATAATTTAGCATTTACTAGAAGAACCCATCTCTACTACAAAACATATCCAGCTCAAAGACAAACACTGATACACCAAAAACATGTATATTCGTGCATGGTCAACCCTTTTCACTAACTTTTTTTATACAACAAAATCTACCCAAGATCAATTCAGAATTGTTAAATTGTAAGCTGTCATGGAATACTTTCATCACCAACACATGCAGAAATAAGACCGCTTTATTAAATTCTTATTATCTGCACTGTTAATTGAATCTACAAAACATTAACCTAAGATCAAGTGATTATCCTTATTCCTTTATCACTAATTAAAAAAAAATTGTTTCCAATACCAAACATCGACTCATACAGAGCACCCAAAAAGGGAATAAAAAAATACTGATAATAAAAAAGTAAAAAACCAACATGAGCTGGAAAACTGTATCCTAAACCAGACAAAATTTCTTAAAAAAAGGATTACCAGAAAAAAAATTGGTCGAAAGGACTAACATAGACCAATCAAAATTTCAAGGAAAAAAAATCCTAGAAAAAATTTATCAAAGAACCAAAGCCGGAAATTCGCACAGAAATCAGACTCGTTCAATAATCGAGGATCAATTCTCCGATCGAACGAGGTCATAGATCAAAAGCCCCAACAGAATTCGGGGAACGGAGAAGATAGATCTAAACCCTAGAAATCAAAGAGAAAGAACAGAGAGAGAGAGCATACCGAACGGGTTTCGTTCGTCGCAGGTGTTGTTAGTTGTTCTTCTTCTTCGATGGACAGAGAGAAACCCTCGAACCGAAGAAAAATAGAGAGAGAAGAGAGAGGTTCCTCTCTACAGCTTCAGGTGGCGGTGGAAGTAAGTACGTACTAGGTAGCACAAAAGAAAGAAAGAGGAAGACAGCGTAGGGATATAGCTTTGGTTTTGTTGAGCAGCGGAATTGATATTTCCACTCATGCCCCCCAGTGACAGTGAGGTGGACCAATTAATTAACCAAAACAAAGGGAGGAGGGAAATATCAAAATACTGTAGCGCAGCGTATTTTGCTTTAGTACATAGCAGTATTTGACTTGTTTGGAGGGAGACTCCAGGAATAGCATGGCGGTGCTGAGGAGGAGAGTGCTGTTTGGATGCTGTTCAAAAATCAAAATCAAAGCCGAAGGTGCCTCGCTTTGCTTGTTTGTTGGGCCCATACTTTGTAACTTGGTCACGCTTGGCGGCGCCTTCTTTGGGCTCAGTTTAACAAACAAACAGACGCACGTCACCGCACAAGGTACAATTTTCTCCAAACCAAATACTAGTGAAAAGAAAATCAGTTGTGGAATAGCCACCTACAATGGTTATTAAAAGGGCGACTTGAATTGAGCTTGTTTATGAAGGCAAAGATGATTTTAAGAAAATCTCAACCACCTTCAAGAAAATCACTTGTAGAGCAATATTTTTTTTTCCTTTTACTTTAACACCCGTTGTTAATATAAAAATCATTGCCTCTACTCACCATTAAGTATTAGCAATATTGTCATTACTGTGGTTAAACTACTTAAAAAATACAAAAAACAAAAAGGGCCCCCAAGTTGCCGTAGAGTATCTGACCAGTCATCCGCTCTATTTAGGCCAGGTTAGGCCAAGCCGTAATTGCTTCCAACTTGAATTTTGTTGGCTTTTTATATGCTTAACTTATATATGTTAGATTTTTTGAAGTTGGCCTTTTGATTTGTTCTATTGTTGTGTGTTTATGCTTAGCAATTAGGGTTCGACTTGCCCATTATAAGTCCTTCTTTTGTCAGAGACCAAAATTGTTAGTCTAGCCTGTGCCATAAGCATATATTTCGGGTTTTAATGGAAGATATTAGCATTGCTGAATCACTTATGTTGGAGTTAGGGACAACTTTGGTGACCAAAAAGAAGGCCGAGGCTTACGTGAGGATTGGTGAGTCAGTGACCATATGGTTACTGAATCACAGCCACCCAAAATTAGAATGAAAAGTAGAGATTGGCTAATATTAAAATTTACATTTTTATCATAATATTAAAATATGTTTTCCTTACATTTTACCTATTTATCATTGTGTTGCTTCTCCTCCCTTGTCTTGACCAACTCCTCCCCCATATTCTTCGACCATCAACCTTCTTGTCTCCACTCATATTGCCTTCTCCATTTTCTGAAACGCATTTGTTTGGCCACCAAGATCATTCATTGTGCTTTTTCTTTTTATTGAATATTTGTGGAATCAAATGTTTTTCATTTGATTTTCTTGAAAGGATTTTTAGATATTCGGCCTAATCTATGTAGGAAGTAATACCACAAGCCTTCCCAATCATAGGATGCTTCCCAATTCCCATTATTCAACATAACTTAAAAAGTATGTTTAAAATATCTTAAACACACTTGACTTAGATCTCCATGTCCATGCCTTCTTAATTATTGAACCTTTCCCGCCCACACTATGCCATTTGTGAATTGTCACCCATTTCATTCATGTTGCACTGAACAAATCATTTTCTTCTTCTTGCTATCAAGGGGTGGGTGTGGGATACCAGAGTTGTGTAGGGAAAGAGGGTGTTCATTCTCAATAGATCTTTCACTGGATTCTTTTAAGGGAGTGATTGACTAAATGGAGCCTCAACCTTGGTGGCTTCATAGACCCCTAGTGAAAATAGTAGTAGTGATGTGAAAAGTGTTCTTGTGATGTGCTAAAATTTTCAAGCTCTAATTTTTGTTTTTGGTTTTGATGCAATAATGGAACTCCATGTACACATATCTATGAGTTGTCCGAGGGAAGAAACACTAGATTTGTGCATTCAATGATGAGAAACAATGCCAGCAATTAAAGAAATAAAAAATAAAGAGAGGAAGAAAATGACAAGGGCAAATAAGTTACAATATTATTTTAGTTTATTAAAATATTATTAAGTGACCATGTGATCACAAACTTAAAGTCCCCATGTAAGAAAAAGAGAGGAGAGAGAAGAGTTATGGACAACTATAGTTGATGGTGAGTTAACACTAAAAAAATTCTAAAATACTTTAAGAGCAAGAAAGGAAAAATTGCTTTGTACCATTTATTATTTAACATATAAGCTTTATGAATTATTGTTATCTCCCAATGTTTTGTATTTTTAATGTGATAATTGATATATTGAATAATAAATTATATATAACACATCCTCTATTAAGCTCTTACAACATTTAAGTATTTCTTTAAAAAAAAAAAACCTTGCCAGTGAGTGTTGCCATGCACCATATTTATCAAGCCTTATGATCATAATATTGAAACTTTACCTGCCAGCTCAACCAAAAAAGCGATGAACCTCATAAAATCGGTCCGATTTACTGTTGGATCAACTTTGCAGAGAACTGTGAGACTTTATTCGAACTTAGTTGATTTTTATTAAAACCGGAGCGCCGGTTTTAGAACCAGACTGGGTCATCCTTTTCCTTTCTTTTTTCTTTGCTTAAATAGCGTCGTTTTGTAACTTGAAAAAAAAAGGACCTAAGCTAAAGTGCTAAACACTGTTATTTCTCACTCAACCACAACACCACACAACATCATAAAACCTAATCTAATCTCCCTTTTGAGTTTTGAGCATGAGAGCCTAAGAAGAAAAGCAGACCCACTACCCAGACCTGCCTTGCTGCCGGAAGAAGAGGACCATTGCGCCCCTACTTACCATCCTTGTTGCTACTGCCATGCCCGCCGCCGTCGCTGCCCGATGTTGTCGCCACGCCTGATTGTTGCCGCACCTACCATTGCCGCCGCCATCATTTTGGAAGCCTGAAGCTGAAAGTGAAAGGTAAGTTTTACTACTCTTTGATAATTTATTGTTTGATTGATAAATTGATGAGTTGATGATGGATTTTCTTTGATTAGTCTCATTGTTCCTGATTTCCATTTTATTTTTACTAGTTATGTAGATAGTAGATTTATACAAATGAATATGTTACTCTCCCAAAAATAGTAAAACATTTGTTGTTGTCCCTTTTAGTAAGAAATAAAATAATAAATCATTATTACTATTAATACTTTAGTAGCCTTAAATTATCCATTTGTTGTTGTCCATTTTGGTAAGAAATGAATTATGTTCTCTATATTTATCCATTATTTTAGCTAGAGTTTCTTAAATTATCTTTAATTGTGAATAATAAATCATGTAAATTTCTTGGCTTCTTGCTATATTACTTTGTTGTTGTTGTTAAATTTCATGTAAATTTCTTGTTATTTTAATTAAGTACACTGCATTTGATGTCTTCTACACAAACACCTTTATCACAAACACCAGCATCCAAGAAGCATCTATTGAAGATTCTAGTAAAAGATCAAATAACAATAAGGGAAGATGATAATGATGATGAAGATGATGCACATAACAATTCCAATGAAAATGTGGACCAAAATGACGGCATTGTTGTCAAGTTTTAGATCTAGCTAATGAAGAAAAACCCCTTGACCAAAATGAATATGACTCCTTGACTCCTTGGGCATAATTTGAAACTTTGTTTGTAATTTTGTATTGTTATTACTTATGAGTTATGAGGTTGTGCTTTGTGATGTGAAACTTTGTGACTTTGTTTGCTTAATTATATTTCAAACTTGTCAATTATGATTTGTGATTGTGAAATATGAATAATATTTAGAAATTTATGTTATTTATTTATATTTTGTATTTGAACCCTTTAAAAAGTATCAAATTGCTAATTAGTTATCATTTTATTGTATTTTATTTCAATTTTATATATTTTTATATTTTTTAATATAAATCCGTTGAATTAATTCAATCAGTACCTATTATTAAACCAGTGACCCGAGAGTCAATCACTGGGCTAAGTTTGAAAACTATGGTTATGATGCACCTTACAATTTAATAGTAAATACACAAGGTGCATCAATATATCAAATTGCATGTGGTGTATTGTAATAATTTTCAATTAAACTAGATTTTAGAAGTGTGATTAAATGTATTTTAAAAGCAACCAAATCTAGATGCATCTTCCTAAAAGGTTCAGATCTTTTGTCCATAATTTTTTTATCTCTTTCTCTGTCCATCCACTTATATGTTGACAAGTATGCCATTATATAATATTACTTTTGAATTCTTTTTCAAAATCAACTTTTGATCCCTACCCATAACTTATGTATTACTTTGCATTAGGTGTTTTTGTTGAATCTAAGGGTGGATTTGGCTCTTTGAAAGGACATAAATATTTTTTAGTGCTTCCTTGATTTGGTTGTTTTCAATAACATGCATTTACAAATTACAATCCATGACTACAATGCAACTTCTATATAGATTGTCAACTGTTATTATTCCAACAAGATTATGGTTTCCTACAAGGAGCCAACAAAACATAGCAATTAGAGGATATACAAGAGAGTGTTGAAAGCTCTATATTAAGGTAGAATATTTTTTGTCTAACTCTAAACATGAATTTTTATAGGAATTACTTATTGGAGTTTTAAGAGCATAAAGTCATATTAAAATCGCTCTTTTACTATTTAAGGAGTTTTAATGAATCTTTTTTTATTTTTTTGACCAATGTAGAGTTTGTTTATATAGCAATGGAGCGTTTATTTTTATTGGGCCTCATGAACTGGCCCTAGATTGGAAAACTATATTGGTCCAATTACTAATATAAAACCTTGGTTATAGCGTGCATATACAATCCCACGTCTAAAGCAAAGAAAAAGTCTCCTTAGCTAGGCAGATAAAGATTAAGTGCTCTATCACTTAATCGGTCCATTTTTTATTTGGGGTTAAAGGCCCTTCTTTAAACATGAGTATCCCAACAACAACATAACATGTAGCCTTGTAATGTTGATACGTGTTATGCATGCATGTGAAACGCGTCCTTGAGTTTGGTTTCTTCTATGTTGTCTTTCTTGTGGCCTATATTGTCTTTCTTGGCCTTTAATCCAATGTCACTCTTAATGAAATTGAACTTTAATCATGGATTTACTCTTTAGTACGACTCTTAATGAAATTGAGCTTTTATCGCATGTACAAGAAAGAAAATAATTATTTCAACTCTTTTCTTGCAAAAAAAGTAACTTTCATTGAACTGAATTAAAATATTGTACATCCAAAGGAGCAAATTATGAGTAAAAATTCACTTTGATCCTGAAATTGTATGCGTGATTCAATTTAATCCAAAAATTAAGAAAGTATCACTTTCGTTTTTGAGATTTCAAAAAGTAATTCAACTCAACAAATTATAGACTTCCCTGAATCCACATATTGCTCCCTGAGGCAGGAAGGAGAACAAGCGAAATGGGCTAAAGAGTGACCTATTCATCACGAATGGAAATCTTTTGTCTCTAAACGATGTTTTCTTCTCTGTCCCTCAATTATTTATTGACATGTGGAAGATAGATATTATACATTTGGTAATTTATAAGTTTTTTAAATCTTTTTTTAATTTTTATCTTTCTATGTGTCAATAAATGATTGAGGGATAAGAAAGGAGACACCATTTAGGGACAAAAAAATTTGCATCCATTCATCTTATATACGGTACACATAAATTCACCATTTATGTGTACATCATAATGTATAAGTATTCAAGGATTTAAGATTAAAGGTGAGGTCTGATTATATAGAATTTTTTATAGAAATCATAGTGGTTGATAGATAAAATAAAACCAAATGACTTACTAATTTATCTAAAGTCTAATAAATATACTACATATCATTTTGCATACAAAGTTTTGACAAAGCTTTTTTTTAGGTCTAGCATTTTCATGACAAAAAGTCAAAATGACATTTATTGAAAAGAAGAAGAGCTAATAATGCATAATTAATACTCCATTCATTCTTGAATAATTGTCTATTTTAAAAATTTAAGTAATATTAATTATTTCTTTTCAATAATACCCCTATTAAATACTTTTGGAGGAGAGATATAGTGGAGTAAGTGAAAGAAAGTTGGAATATTAAAAAGAAACAATAACAATTCAATAAATTACTTTTTAAATTTTTCTAACTTTGGAAAATATGAGAATAGTGAAAGACTTGGAAAAGAAAAATAAATTTGGAAAAAAGAAAGTAACTCATCTAACTTGAAAAATATAAGAAATGAATAAACTTATCTTTGAACATAAGGTAATACTTAATTCCATCGAAGTTGGCATCAATAACTACAAGAGTTTTACAATGGTGGTTTGAGAGGGGGGACACAATGGTCATTAGTGAGAGAAAAAGTGAGAAAGAGAATGAAAGAAATCTTATAAGAAGAAATGCAGGAGTTATAGAATAAAGATAAATAAATCACCAAGCAAAATCAACAACACTACTCATCAACAATAAAGTAAGACAAAAAATAAATTAAGACAACAATTGAGAGTGATAAAAAGCAAATAATCATAGAGTAGTTTACATAGAAATTTTTAAAACTGATGTATCAAAATAAAAAGTAAAATAATCTAACAGATTAAAACAATGTTGAGAGACACTTGTTATTGAGGAAGATGATATTGATAAAAATTTATATTGAAAAATTTGAAACTTAGAATTTATTATTGTAGATATGAAAATACTATACATCAATTTAAAGTTGATTTTGAATTTGAAATTTAAATTTTATATTTTTTAATTGATTAATTATATGAAGTTTTGAAATATTTTTCTATTTTAGAAGCAAATAAAGTTAAAAAAATTATGAAAAAATGGCATATGGTATATAATGTGGAAGAATAAATTTATGGAATACAGATTTGAATTTTTCAAAAATTCAACAGGATGTAAAAATATAGTTAAATCACAGCATAATAGTTCTCTCATATTCAACGATTCACTATTTATTTTAGATTTGATTTTTTCTAGAAATTTTAAGATTTACAATAAATGCCATAATATTTCATATAGAGTATGTAGGTTGCATAGATGATAGAGAGATATGAAGATGATTTTTTTTAAAAGATAATTAATAATTAAGATTATTTTTCAGCTCTTAATTTTTCTTTCTTCTATATTTGTGTCATGATATTTTGTTTATTTTGAGGTCTTTATGATGGCATGTACTATTATCTCCTTTATTTTTTATTTATTTTTTAATAATCCTATTTGCATAATAAATCAATTTTAGATAGAGCACATTAAGTTCATAAAATGCAGGTATAAGAATCCTAAATAAAATATGATAATACTTGTTCAAATATCTATCTCTGATAATTAAAAAAGGGTTATAAAAAATAATAAAATGAAGGGTTTGGTGACATTCAAAATAGATAGATCATTATATTTACTATTTAAATGATAAAAGAGATATTTTATTAAATATTGATAATCTTCAATGATAATTTAATGATATATAATAATTATGATTATGAGTTTTTCAAAAAATAGTTATAGATTAAAGTTATGAAAATTGTGGGCCCTAAATTATTATAGAAATGACACATAAAAAACTTTTCTCGATATGAGTCTGGAATATTAATATTATAGATTAAATATTAGTTTTGAGTTCCTTAATTAATTATTGGATTAAAGTGACAAATAAAATAAAATGGAAGCAATATAAACAAGTTCAGCCTTATGCAATATCAGTAAATACTTTATGTATTTTTTTCATTTATTGTTCACCCATATACTTATAGGATATATTTGGATTACTAGAGCATGATAGAGTAGAATGAGGTCGAATAGAATGGAGTGAAACAGAGTGAAATGATAGAGTAGTGGAATAAGTACTCTGCCTATTATTTGAATACCTTTATGATGGAATGGAGAAAAAATTTACTCCATCGTTGGATATGGCAACGGAATGGAGGGGAATTGTAAGTTATTAATGTTTTATTCCTATAATACTCTTGAGCCAGAATAAGTAATATTAGCAATAAAGATATATATAATGGTAACTTTATTAAATCAATTCACTTCATTCCATTATATCTCATTCTGCTCAATTTAGGGCAAAGAGAAATAGAGAAATATGGTGGAATTGTGAATTGACTCCATCTATCTCCATTCAATTCCACCCAATTTTAAGTTATTCAAACAATAGAGTTAATAAGTATTCTCCTTCACCCAACTCATCAATTCAAACATATCCTTAATGTATGTTTGGTTAGGGAAAAGTTCTATGGATAGCTTTATTTCATACAATTATCCATAAAAATTTTACCCAAATCAAACACGCCCTTAGTATAACAAAACAACAGTATTCATTACACATTAATTAGAATAACATATCATCATTTATATTTCTTCTTTCTATGCAAAAGCCCCTCTCTCCTCACTCAATTCCAACTCAGTTTCTATCTCCCTCTGCTCATGAACATGGAGGGTTCTTCTTCGTCCTCCGGAGCCAACGCTAGTTCAGCAGAGTCCCATGGTGAGCCCAATTGTTCAGCAAGTAGAAGCAGCGGAGCACAGCTGAATCCACATGCAAGTGAGTGGAGTCTCGCAGAAAATAAATCACCCGAAGAAAAGAGGACCCTCTACGTAACGTTTTCCAAACAGAACCCTCTAAGTGATAGCGAGATTGCTTGGTTCTTTAACCAGTAAGTCCTTTTCTTCTCATCACTCCGATTCATACATGTGAGAAATATATTATTTATAAATTCATGTTATATAGACCTTTAAAATACCAGATATGTTACTTGAAACTAAAAAAAAATTAAGTACATTTCACACTTTGCAACGACTGTCCCAAATTCTGATGATGTCCACAAGAATTGCATATACAAAACAGCCTCTAAGCTCTAGCTATATAATTGGAACTTTCAATTCCTTTTCTTTTTTTTTTTTTCAAATAACCTTATACCATATATATGTTTTACTTGATTCAATTTTATGAACGTCTGAGGTTTGAGGTCAGGTAACCATAGTAAGTAGTAATTACACCGTCTTCCATTTTTCAAGTACTTATTTATTTATTAACGTGGCCTAAGTTCTAATGATGGTTATAATTATGTTTCCAATGATCAGCAATTACGGTCGATGCGTTCGAAAGGTTATTATATTCCAGGGGGACCAAAACAACCCACCAGTTAGTGGTATAGTAATTTTTCGAGTTGCGTCTGTACCTACGGGGATTATGGGAAAGGAACACAATGCTCGTTTCTATGTGAACGGCAAATCCTTGTGGTGCACGTGGTATGGATCAAGGGAAAGAATCATAGGAACCAAGGGAAGAAGGATTGATGACAAGGGGGAGAGTATCTACATACATACCGAATAACTAGTTTCAACTCTAAGGATTAATCTAAGGACATGGTGTCTTATGGACAGATCTATTGTCTAAATATGATCGATCTGTAATGTCGTGAATGGTTTCTTTTGGCTTTTGTCTTCTATCTCAGGCGGCTATATATGATTAGTATCTGTTTTGACTATTGTTTCTCATATATTATGTTTCTTATTTTCTGAGTGTGTATTTAGTTTTGCATTTTGCAAATGGATTTTTTATTTATCAATTTGTTTTTTACGGAACTCGCTTGAATTAAAAATAATTTTAAAGTAAATCAATTTTATGATTAATATATTATATATTTAAAAAAAAATTTAACTTAATTTTAACAAAATTAATGCCATTATAATTGCATAATTTGAAAGCAATAACTTTCTTGCTTTAGGTAAAGCTAGAGGCAAGAAAGGAAGGCAATAAAAGTTATAGTTTTTGCTTCTAATGGAGTGTACCTGGTTTGCTTCCTTTAATTGGTCGCCCTCATGCCTTGTCCTTTTTGTATTGTATTTTAATGAGTTATTTGTTTCTTTTTGTATGGCCTTGCTAAATTTATATATGCTCCACCCATATTTGGGCATTTTGAGCATTTATTCAATTATTGAAAAAGGGTAAAGCCATGATGGATGATTTGTCCATACCTCTTCAAATATTTAATTAAGAAATCCTAAACATATATTGATTCTGGATTAAACGAGCTTCCTTTCAACTTAAACTTTCTTAATAACAAAATCTTAATTTTAAATAATTAAGTGTGTTTATGTGTTTAGTTTGCATTTGAATAATTGATTCTAGATAAAATTAATTCGTCATAATTAATTTATTAGAATTTATTTTAAAGTAAAGTAATTATATTTGATAATTTTTCTAAAAGTGATTATGATAGAATTAATTTTAGAAGCAATAATTGATTTTCATCTCCACCAACTATACCAAACATGGTCAAAATCTTCCAAAATCAATTTTAAGAGTCTCAAATGTAAGTCTAAACATTCTATACGTTTTTTATCTGTACTTTTGAAATTATAATGATTGCAATAAAATTTGATCCTATCCAAATTTCTCATCATTAAACCATTCCTAGTGCAAAGCTTCCAAACATGCTATAAGTGTGTAGAGAAAATGAAACACAAATCTATCTAAACGCAATAAAATAAAATAGAACCGCATCTAAACTCCTAAATTCCCGTTTGAGCCATCCTAATACCCACCCAAACATTTAATGGTTTGTTGGAATGAAGTCGTGTATGTCAATCCCCAATCCTCTCTTTCTCAGGGTTTTATTTTTCACTCATGTATACATATTGGATGGATTACTACTGGGCTCATCAATGGAACTATGGAAGCATGTATTTGTGTTCTTGCACTATGCCACTAGCTCATCATTTCGTAAATCTCATCTGAATAATTTGAAAATGTCTTATTTTTTGAGCTACATAATTCATTACAGAGCATGTATTTTCCATTTCCGTTCCATTTTCTATCTAGTCTACTGTCTCTCTCTCTCTCTCTCTCTCTCTCTCTCTCTCTTTCTTTTTTGTGGGGATGGGAATGTTATATTGGATTTCAATCTTTCTACTTCTTTTGCCGTATACATTTGGAGGTGGCTATAGTTTGATGCAATTAATATTTGAGCGTAATCACCGTACCAATGGAAGCATGATGTGTGTCCTTGCACTATCAAATAGCGATTGAATTGAGCATGTTGACGTATTTGGTTTTGAATATCGATGAATTTTTAACAAGTTGCATTTAGCGTAATAAATTTATAAGAATTTAAATGTCTTCACTGAAATAATTCCTCAATCCATTAACATTTCAAATGAATAATTGCAAATGCTTTTATTTTTAAGCTCCAGTATATACCGTGTGCTTTTGTTTTCCCCCTTTTTTGCTTTTGGTTTTATATGATTTTTTTTAATGATGTTCTCTTTTTTTTTTTGAATGATTTTGGTTTTGTATGATTTGCTTAATTTAAACTAGATCTATATTTTTATTTGAACATAATAAAATTGACATATATATACAATTCCTGAGGCTTAACATGCCTAACTGGGCTCTTTAAATATTTAGTTGGTTAATTTGATTTTTAATAGATTAATCATACTTTCTCCCTCATCATTCATTATTTGGTATCTTTCTATTAGTAATATCTCAATACTATTTCAACTTAATTATTATGTCAGCATGCCATTAATTCTCATTTACACAATACTTCTTTTGTTGTGTTTTAACTGCCAAAAAAAAAAAAACACACGTATTAAGAAAACAATGAATGAACATTGATAATAGTGTAAAAATGTATTAATTGACAAGATTATATTGCTTTTATTTAATATGATTATGCACTTGAAAAATCTAAAGTAGATAAGGTACTTAGCTAATTACAATAAGAGTACATATAAGCAGTAAATAAAAATTAATGCTTTCTTAATTTAATAAATGAATCGATGAAATAAAATTAAAAATTTTAAAAAAATGGACAACTCGGATGCAAAAGAAGGAGTATATATCATTTATAAATTTGACTTGAAGCAAATAGCTAGGCATGCTATTAATTTTGATTAACATTGTGTTTAGATGTTTTTTGGCATTAACGAAATGGATTGAAATTAGTAGGAAGAGATTGAAAAAAAACAAGGTTGAGAGGGATCCATTCACTTTGGATAAAAAGTTATTGCATGAAGTAAATGCAGGCTTATTCCCAAAGTAAATGGATCTCCACTTGATAAAGTTTGTTATTAATTTGTTTGGATGATTATTAAAAAATGGAATAAAAATCCAATAATATTGTGTTTGAAATCAAAATTACATAATAAAGGAACAAGACGAAACAGTTATAATTGTCAACTTCTCAAATTTTTAGTTATTATCATTCTTCCACCCCAATTTTGGAAGGGAAAGAAAATTAACTTTCGAAGAGAAAGGAATGAGAACTATTTCTCATGAGGGTATGTATGGTTAGGGGAAATTTTCTTCCCCAATTTTACCATCTAATTAAACACACATGAGTTGCCTTCTTTTTCCACTAGCTAATTATTAAACTCTTAAATAAGAAAAAGAGTTCCTATCCCTATTATTCCTTTTTCCTTCCTTTTATTATTTGTCATCCAAACACCTAGAAACTGTCTGATATACATTCTATATATATAAAAAATAGGCGGTATGAGGGAGAGAATAATATTAATTTTCAACACACGTACACACTAACAAGTTAAATGCGTTGGATGTGTGACTGTCTGCGTAGCTAGAAGTAATGTGCATTTTTGTGTGGGAAGAAAAGAATTACTAGAGTTTCATTTATAGTTCAATCGTTAAAAGTTTCGCATTTATAAACTAATGCTATCAACCTTTACGTTCGTGGTTAATTTATGAATACAGGAAAATACTTACTTTAATAGATAGAATGCTATCAATCATCGTCTGGAAAGTCTTGAAAGATGTAGCTTCAATTGGGCATGAGAATCTATGATCTTCTTAATTAAGGCAAACCTGGTATGATTGACGCTATCTTAAATTCCATTAGCAACTAAATGTTAAGGATGAACAGTATCGACATGAAAATTGCTATTATCATAGTTAAATTAAACATTGAGTTTTGAATGTCCTTGGACTAAGGAAAATCATTCATATATGTATATCATTTAGTGCAGCTTTTGTGCACATGTTTCGTGGTAATTAATCAACTATGTATATATGCAGGGGTGAGCTAGACATTTTATTTTAGGGTAATTTACATTCAACTCTCCTAGATTTAGTGTAATTATACTTAGCCTCTATTTTACAAAACTAACACTAACCTCCTGCAAGTATTAGTTTATTAATTTAAGTGAGAAAGAAAGATAACATAGAATATTTATATAATTATTAATGAATTATAATATTTTGATAATATTTAACATATCAATTGAATTAAATGCTTTTTTGTTACATGGAAAAAACTTATAATTATAGCTTATGATAGAAAAAAGATATTCTAGTTAATTTATATGTCAAATATTACTAAAATATTATAATTTCATCATTAATAATTATGTATATATCACATATTATCTTTCTTTGTCACTTAAATTAATGAACTAGTATATAGAAGAGGCCAATGTAATTTTAATAAATCTCAGGGAAAGTTAATGATAGTTTTACAAAATAAAATTGTGTTGAGTGTAATTTCACTCAACCTTGAGAGAGGTTGGTGTAATTTTCTCTTTATTTTATAAGAGCTAAAGCGCTACCAAACAATAATAAATGTAAAACTTTAAGTTGGTCCATAAAAAAAGTAGTGTTGAATAAATTGGTCCCTAAAAGTAAAACTATATTTTATGGTCTCTTACAATAGAAAAAAATACGGGACAAATACATTTGTGTGTGATAAAAGTGATTTTAAGCCCCACAAATCCCATCCAAACACCCCTAAAAAAGCTAAGGATTCAAAAGTCATTCAACTGCCCAAACGTATTGAAAAGTAATCTACCTTTAATTATGTTTAATTGAATGTGGCGACTGACAAGCCCCTTGTTGCGCCAATTGAGGAAGTTGACCAAATGGCAATGAGCACTAAGAAGGTAAATACGAGAGATGAGGCTGTTAAGGAGGGTTGATGCTAATGACGATGGAAAACACACCGAAGGCGGTGGAGGATGCGGTGATAGAGGATGCTAATTCTAAGGGCAGAGAGAAAAAGGAGAGTATCCCTGGGGAACAAAAGGATAAGGAGAAAACGATGAGGTCGTATCGTGATATGGTTCTCAATTCGTCAATAGAGGAAATAAGGGAGATGATTCTTGATTTCATTGACGAACAAACTAAGGAAAGCCTCTTGGAGGTTGAGAGTAGTGATGATAGTAACTCGCAGATCCCTTTTGACCCATACTCAATTGTGGACATAGCACGGATGAGTACGAGGAGTGGTGTTCGCCATGGAAAAACAATCTGAGGAGGAGTGATGTTTGCCATGGAAAAACAATCTGATCATAAAAGTTCTAGGCAAACGGGAAGGCTTTGATTTTTTGGAGTCTAGACTATAAAGACAATGGAATTGTAAAGATGATGTCATTTGACGGACTTAAGTGATGATTATTTTATGGTGTGGTTTAGCTCAGAGGAAGATCATGCTCATGTCCTTTTCAAAGGTCCTTGGATGGTAGCAAATCATTATCTTATCATTCAGAGATGGCATCCGATGTTTGGTTTCAGAATAATGAAATTTGAAAGGTGGAGTTAGTTAGAATCCCACGATTGCTAATGGAGCTATGCAATAATAAGTTCTTATGGAGGCAAGGCTCTAAGCTAGGTATGACATTGAAAGTGGATCACTACACATCGATACACTCGAGGGGGAAGTTTGCTAGGATTTGTGTTGAAGTCGACCTCCATCGTCTGTTGGTGCCTAGGGTTCAAGTGGTCAATAAGGAGCTATCGGAGTATATGAGGGGCTACATCTGATATACTTCAAGTGCGAGAAGTGTGGCCATAAAATAATCAATTAGGTTATGCGTGAGCCTGTAAGTGAAGTTCTGGTAGCTATGGAGGTGGAGAAGAGCAGTTATCCGGTGCATGGTAGTGTGACGTAGACGGTTAGGCGTCTCTGAGGGATCAAGGGATAGAATCCCTGACACAAATCTCGAGAGAGATTCGACCAAGGTTAAGGAGGTGGGGTGAATCTTGGAGGAAGGAGATTTGAATGGCTCTGACTTTGGTCCTTGGATGTTGGTACAACGGCCCAATAAGAGGAAAGTGAGAACAGATCTCAAAATAGGATTGGGGAGAGATGCACTTCTAGGCAATATTCGATACACAAGACACATAATTAGGGGACTATAGATGTCACCTAATTTGACAATATTTCTAATTATGAGTAGTTATTGCAGGACAACCACGTGGAAGTAGCTGATGGAGGAATAGTGCACCATGTGCAGTCTACAAAAGCTAGGCCATCTAGCTCTCCTAGGCCTAAGAGACTTGTGGGGAATAAATCCAATAGGTCAAAGAGTACTAATAGGTATCAAGGTCAACAGAAGAATGTTGGGCCTCCTAGCTTAAAACGTCGCCCTTCACAATCTAGCGGTGGAGGCATGCCATTCTAACTTGACATTATGGCCCGCAAAGGCCAAACCTTACTAAAGAGAAAGATAGAGAGCCCAATGAGAAGGTAGAGTCATTGTATGCAAGGGTAAAAAGGTGGACCTATATTTTGACAACTTTCGCCATCTTCTCAAGAGTTCTTAGGAAGCTTAGAGGAGGCTTTTCATAAGTCGAAGGAGATTCTAAATTCGCATATGGTGGATAATACTTGGTTGAGAAGAGTGGGCTCAGAGACAAGAAGCCATGAGGACAAATGCACTTAAACCTCCCAATCCGGATGAAGCTCAAGGATCACGAAAGTCATCAATGGTGGAAGTTTTTCAGTCAGGAATGGGCAAGACATGGTGCTTGATGGCATTAGGGAAAGTTCCCCCATGGGCAATATTGGGCTGTAAGGCCTACTTGTTGGTCTATATTCTTAATGAATATTATTTCTTGGAATTGTCGGGCACGAGTGCTTGTAGTTTGCTTGAATTAGTTCGCAACTTGCGGTTTAAAATGAAGCACATTTCATCATTTAATTGGAAATGCATTTGAGTGGTATTATGGTCAGCAAGTGACTGGGAGGATGGGGTTGTATGGCATAGGTATTAGTGAAGCTCAAGGGCATTCTAGGGCATTTGGTGCCTATGGGATACATCTTTCTAAGTGTTAATGTGGAATCTTCTTCTAGGCAATCTATGCATATGCGGGTTTATTGGAATAATGATCAACCTTGGTTTCTAACTACTATTTGGTGCCCTTGGTGTGTCATTGGGGACTTCAATGCAATCCTATCCAACTTTGAAAAGGCGGGTTACTCAGTAGCTCCCTAGTGGGAGGTTGCCGGACTTTAAAGAGTGCTTCTTGGGTGCGAACTTATTTGACCTAGGGTTCAAGGGTGCCCTTTTCATGTGGTTCAAAGGCCAGCTTAGAGAAAAGCTGGATAGAGCAACGGGAAATATGCAATGGAGATTGAGGTTTGAACATGCTTCTGTCATCCACGTCCCTAAATTCAAATGGATCACATCCCACTCTGCTCCAGTTTCATCCCCAGAGTTGTCTAACAAAGGCGTCACCCTTTCCAATTCTTAGTAGAGGAATTGTTATGGTTGCACTAGGAGCTCTGGAGAATATGAACAAGTCTTATTGCAAGAGGAATTATTATGGTTCTAGAAGTCTAGGTGTAATTGGTTGCAATAGGGTGACAAGAATACTAGATATTTTCTTGGCATTACGTGGTAAAGAGGAAAAGGAATAGTGTTGAGGCCTTGCAAACTGATTTCAGGAGATTGGGTTCCTGCCCAATATTCCCTTCAACAAATGGCAGTCTCTTTTTATCGTGATATTTATTGTATGGACTCTTCTTCAAGTCCTTTCATTGTTGGCTTATTCCGTCGCTAGAGAATGGAGAGTTGGGGATGTTGGGGGCTGTTCCTGAGTTAGAAATCAAAAGGGCTTTATTTGGAATGGGCAGCCTTAAGGCACCGGGGGTTTATGGTATTCGGGTGTTACTCTACTAGAGTCAATAGGACTTTATGGGGATCTCTTTGTGTAATTTGGTGACAGAGGGCTTTGCTAACTAGATGTAATACCTTGTGTTCACGTGTCCATAGATAGTTTCGTACGGCCTAGGGTCCCAGGACCCACCCGAGAGGGCGGATCGGCCTTGGATGTAGAAACCAAGTTGCATCCCCAGTTCTCAGAATTATGCAGAACATGTTTGTTGCAGCGAGTAATGCTCAAGTGAACCAACGAGCCCTTCTCTGCTAGCGCAATGTCACAGGCTCGCTACAACAAGCACCTATGTCAACACAATATCAGAAAATGACATAGTTTTGATTAGTGATCCAAACTTCCCTTTTAAAACCCTAATTTCAGTTTTCACTTAGAGAATCTAGAAAAACCTCAAAACCCCAATGTCTTCCCTCTTTCTCTCAATCTCACTCTTTTTCCATTATTCCCAAGCTTCAAGGTAAGTATATGTTGTTAGATTATGTCTTCTTCCATTCTTTCATATTCTTGGTTTGGGCATTGTTATTTCTTTTATTATTATCAAGTGGGGTGCTTTCCAATGTTGGTAGTGTTGATCTAGAGTAGTCTAGGGATACCCATATATGTCTTATGAGTTTTATGGTTGTTATGGCTGATATTGGTGTCATCCTTCTGCCTTAAGCTCTCCCAGAATTGTTCCCTCACATTCCACCCCTCCAGGTGAGTGAATTTGATTTCATAGCCTTATTTTGATTATTATATTATTATTTTCTAGTGTTACGAAGTATGTAGGGAATTAGAAAAGAATTAATTTTCACATGATATAAAATTATATAAAAAATGTGCTTTATTTAAAAACGTTCCATTTAAATCTATGCATGAAAATTTATATTTTGCAGAAGCATGGAACCATGTTTACTCTACATAGATTTTATATGATTTAATATATGATTCAATTTGATTATGACAAATTGGTATTAGCTATGATTGACGAAATGAGACTTAAAGCTTCATGTTTATTGTAAAAATTGAGAAATATTGAACTTAGAAAGATAGAATTTTTCTTTTATGACTTTAGTTGATTTTAGATTAGGGAATTACTAGAGGAATAAACTATGAGTTAACGGTAGTTATTCCGTTAATCTTGATACACCAAGGCCCACTAGGGGCAAAATATCCTTGATCTAGATCAGTCTACCAGGGATGCGTGAGGGACCGTTAAGATCTCTTTTAGCTAGGGGCTCTTATTCGCCAGGGAGAGCTCCTCCTTAAGTTCCTGGATACTCGTTCTCCTTAGTAATTCTTGAAAAGATAAAGATGATAGTTATTATGTAAAGTAAATAGAAATGTTTATAAAAGCTACATCATTATTATTTATGCATCCTTTTCATGTCCCATGTACGGTTATGAGTGAAGATCCATTCACTGAGTTTTGTAACAAAACTCACCCATCTTTTCTTCCTTTTCTTACAAATAGGTGTAGCTTAGGATCTTCTTCTTCCTCCCCTTAGTAGTAGCCCATTTCAACTTGGTGAGCTTCACATTGCCATGAAGTGTTTTGGATTCTTTTTGTAGAGTGCTCTAGTGATGTGACGGGCATGGTCCCAGACCACATGCATATATAAATGTTTATGTTTTGCATTTTGTTTACCATGATTATTTTGTATTAAAAGGGTTTAGTATTCATGGTTTATTTTGTAAATGAGTAACTCAGGATGATTTACATTACAGCTACAACTTCATATTTTATCTATGAAAAGAGTTATTCAAATTTGCTATGAGTGTAGCATAAGAATTGATTATGATTTAAATTAATTTTATGAATAAAGTATATATAGAACGATACACAATTATGAGACTTACATGAGGATGAGATTCCTCATGTGTCGATCATGATCCAAGTCGGGTCGTGACACCAACTATGGTCTAGGACGTTAATCAAACCTTTATCATTCTCATCCCTAAAGTTGATGCTCTAATGCAGATGGAACAATTTAGATCAATCAATTTGTGCAATGTGTCTTACAAGGTGATTACCAAGCTGATTGCGACAGGCTTAGGAATGTTGTGAGCAAGCTGGTGGCTCAGAAGCAGTGAGCTTTGTCCCTAAAAGGCATAGTTCAAACAATATTATCATTGTGCAGGAGGCGATTCATTCTTTGCGGCAGAAGAAAGATGGCAAGGAGTGGATGTCTATGAAGATTGATCTACGAAAGCGTATGACAAGTTAAACTAGGATTTCTTGAAAGATACCTTACTTGATATTGGATTTTTCGATAATATTATTAATGTAATTTGGCACTGTGTTTCCTTGACTCATATGTGTTTGCTTTGGAACGAGGAACCTATTGAAGAATTTATCCCGTTAAGAGGTATTCATCAGGGGAACCCCTCCCCTTATCTGTTTGTTCTTTGCATTGAAAGATTATCTCATTTGATTAATATGGCAGTTGAGTATGGTGAGTGGAAGCCTATTCATATTGGTAGAGATGGCCTCCCCTTTCTTACCTTGCTTTTGTTGATGATTTGATTCTTTTTGCTAAAGCTTCCTCGAACCAGGTTTAGATAATTAAGGAGATTGTTAGCCTATTTTGCCATAGTTCTAGACAAAAGGTGAGTTTGGATAAATCAAGATTCTTTTTCTTGAATAATGTTCATAATTGTAAAAGGCAACTTATTAGTGAGGGCTTGGGGATTTTGAGGATCGCTGACTTAGGAAAGTACTTAGGGGTCCCAATTATTCATGGTCGAGCGAAATGAAGCAACTACTAATTTATGTTGGATAAAATGGTTCACTATTTGTCAGCTTGGAAGTCATACATGCTGAGTTTGGTAGGAAGGAGGACTTTGATCCCATCTATTTTGGATGCTTTGCCCAGTTATGTCATGCAAACAATGTTGCTACCCAAGAACATCTATAGGGAGGTGGATAAGTGTTCAGGAGTTTCCTTTGGGGTTTGTCAGACGAGAGATGTTGCATGAGTTTAATAGGATGGGATAAGGTTTGCCAACCTAAAGCCCATAAAGGTCCTAGGCTTTAGACACTCTACCCTAGTTAACGTCGCAAACATGATGAAGGTGGGTTAGGGTATTATTCAGAAGCGTGATGCACTTTGGGTGCAAGTTGTGAGAAGGAAATATGGTTATGGTTATGACATCATCCCTAGGTGCAGGACCATTGCAACACCTCTAATTTGTGGCGAGGGTGTATAAATATTGGGATTGTCTTTCCAACAATTTAATTTGGTGTGTTGGAAATGGGAACCAGGTTGGCTTTTAGGTCTATCATTGGGTGCCAGGAGCTGGCCTTCTTCAAAATTGCCTACAAGGTGAAGTGCCCATCGAGTTATGTGATGCTTGGGTAAGTAGTTTTATCTTGCCTACTAGGGATTAGAATAGGACAGCTCTTAGAAGTGTATTGGCAAACCAAGTGTTAGACCGTATTATGGGTTTGTGCGTTCAGGGGGTTGGAGATGATGATTCTATTGCTTAGGGGTTAACTCTTCGGGCGATTTTAGCTTAAGAGTGCGTATGAAGCTTTGTTGGAGATGAATTGGCATGACTACAATAACTTGTTCAAAAGAATTTGGCATTGGCAAGTTCCTTAATGGGTTTGAGCATTCTTATGGAAAGTTGAGCACAAGGCTCTTATGACAAATGATTTCAAAAGTTGACGCCATATTAGCCCGAGTAGTGTTATTTGTACTTATGGGATGTAAGACACCATGTCGACTCGAACCTCAACTATCATTGGATGGCACGTGGACTCCATTCAAGTAGAGTCACACCCCATTCAATGGTAGATGGTGTATGAGTCGGCACCATAGTTTTTAAAATTGAACCTAATCAACCCAAGGTAGAGTCACTGGATCACTGGTTCAATCCTGGGTGTGGTCAAACCGATTGAATAGAATTTAATTAAGTAAATATATAAAAATTAATTAAGAGTGTAATATATATATATTTCTTGACACCATATATATCAAAGGAGCAACTGGCCTGGTGGTTCAAATGCTGCCCATTTGCTTGGGAAGTTGGGTTTGACTTCACCCACTGCATTGGTTTTGGAATTATTCCAAATTTCCAAAGCGGACGCACGCGCGCATAGGACAAGATGCAAGGAAGCACGAGCACGCACGGGACCGGTTCAACCGCTCCCCTGCCACCCGCCCAACTTTGAGTTTAATCGAGGTTTGACTGTTCGATGCTTATCCATTTGATTGAAGAAAGAGAATGCCCGGTCACCATTTCCGGTGAACCGGCCTCCGGCCGATTTTTAATACTATGGTTGCACAATCCACACTTCATGAGTACAATTATCATTTCTCTATTAGCCCAAATGACACTTGTCTTGTGTGCGGCCTTCGTACTGAATCATCATACCCTTAGGGACAGTGGGCGGAGTGTCCTTCATGTGGAAGAAATTCGTGGATGATAGGAGGTCGCCCAGCTTTTATGATATGGACAATGTAGGGGAGTGGCTGGAGGCTTTCTTCCAGGAGGATGAGAGTTCTCCGTGCCGGAATTGGAGCGTGATCTTTCTGGTTGCGCTGGATACTATTTGGTATTGCAAGAATTTTTGGATGTTTTTTAGGGAAAACGTATGAGCTCGGTGCAGGTTCATCAGGTGATTATTCAGAGGTCGATGGAGATTGTTTGCCTGGAAAACTTGCGGCCTATTTCCAGGAAGCTTCAGTTGAAGGAACCTCAAATTAGCTGGGCGTCTCCCCCAAGGTTGGCTGTCCGTTAACATAGATGGGTCGGTTTGCAATGCTGGGACTCAAGCAGCGTGTGGAGGTCTCATTCATAATCCGAGTGGTAGCTGTGTTTGTTCTTTCACTTGCAACTTGGGGAGATGTTCTATTATGCATGTGGAGCTTTGGGGTGCTCTGCATGGGTTGAAGTTAGCAGGTGAGATGGGCACTCGTTGGGTATTAGTGGAGCTTGATTCCAAGACAGCCATTCAGTTGGTGCAGTTGGGGTGTAACAGCATGCATGGTACTTATCCCTTGGTTCGTCAGATTCATGCTGAAGCTTTGCATTTTGAGGAGATCATTTGGAAGCATGTATTCCAGGAAGCCAATATTTGTGCAGATGCGTTGGCAGGTCACGGTCACACCATTTCTCCAGGGCTCCACGCTTTTGATATTGTCCCTATGTCTCTATCTTTGTTTTTGTTCTTCGATTAGGCTGGTGTTTGTGTTTCTTGCATGGTAGATAGCTGGTTTTGTCTTTTTGGGTCTTTAGACCCCTTTACCTCATCAACAAAAAACTGAATGTAATGAAATCTATTTCATTAGTTCCTGATAACATCATTTGCTTTGGTTATAGGATTATTTTCATAAATTTAATTTTAATGTATTGGTATTGTTGTCTAATAAAATCATATTATCTGCATAAGTTTTAGCAGATGATTTTAGTTAAAGCTATCATAAAATTAATTTAATTTCCAAAGGAACGTGATCTATTATACCCAAAAGGGAAAAAAAAAAAACCAATAGCCAACCTTCTCGCAAGCATATGTTGGCGAGGGTGTGGGCATACCCGCTTGCCATCTTTGAAATTTGGAGGATAGCTTCTTGTAGAAGTTTGATATGGTGAGATTGCATGCTTTCTCGATTAAAAAAAGTAATATAATTTTATATTATTTAGTATTACTAGCTTATCGGTAAAGTAAATATAGTAAGATTTAATTTATACAAAATACTCAAATTAATATCTTATAAATATATTAGGAATAAATTAATCTATCAAATTAATTTCATATTTTAAACGTATGATAAATTAATTCTTTCATAAAGTTTCTTATAAAAAAAATTGAACAAATTGATCCTATTTGATTTTAATTTTTAATTTTCTAGATTTTATAGAAAAAATACTGAAAATTAAATTTTATAATTTTACAATTTTCAGGATTTCTTTTATAAAATCTAAAAAATTAAAAATAAAAATTATAACCAAACAGGGACTTAGTCTCTTCATATGTTATACAAAACTATATAAAAATAATTTATTCCCTTTTTTAAAGTGTAAGGGGATTAATTTAAAATTTTTAAATTCTAAAAATTAATTTGTCCTCTAATATATTTTTGAAAGATTAATTTAAATATTTTATCTTTAACTTAAATGTACTGATCTTTCAATCAAGTTTTCCTATACATATGTCTTTGAAATAACAAGATAAAAATCAAATTTACTGGATTGATATGACAATAATATATGGTTAGATTATTGTATAAAAAAATTTATATCATTAATATATTAAAATTAATTTCAAATTTTTATAAAAATTATTGAAAGTCAAATAATAGTAAAGCGTAATGATTTTTCTTACTCTTAAAAAAATTCTGATTGCGGGGTGTTTGAGAAGCACCGATTATGTAAAAAATCAATTAAAAAAACAAATTATTAGGTGTAACTTAAATGCCATTGGTCTTGGATCAATGGTAAAGCGGGACGCAATCTCCAAACATTTCCCCATCGATAAACGTATGTTTGCCTTTATTTATTTATTTAGGGTAAAGCATGTTTCGCAGATACAGCCAAAAAAGTTGTCAGAAAAGTTGTTCCAAACTTCCAATTAGCCATAAAGTCCATTGTACTAATTATATATGCATATCCAATGATCAACATAATCAAACAGATTCAGCCATCAAGAAAATTATTTTATGAGAACCCGGCAGGGTAACGGAATTGGGTTGAATATTCAATGAATATTATTCATAAAGTCGGGATTCAAAACTTGAAAAGTTGTTTTTGAAGAGAAGTCATATCTTTTACCAATTTAGATTTCTATGAATAATAATTATAATATTATATAAAGATTATTTATATTAAATTTTATAAAAATTAAATATCAATAAAAATATATTCCTTATTCTTTTTTAAAGCAAATATATTAAGTTAATTTTAGATTTAATTAAAATTTTATAGACATAATTTATATGATATAGATTTCTAATCCAACTAAGAGTTTTATTAAAATTTAATTCAATAAAAAATTATTTAATAGTGTGATACTCGTTCAAAATTACACAAGCGTAAGTTGCTCATAAAAAGCATTTCCACATTGATTCAACCTTCCCAAAACTTTCCAGTCTCAAAGTTCCCTTTTCAATTTCAATATATCATGGGGAAAACCAAATGCATCGCCATGGTTCCTTGCCCTGGATTGAGCCATTTGATTCCACTCGTTGAATTTGCCAAGATCCTCAATCAACAACACCATGGATTCGGGGTCAAATTCCTCATTCCCACACTTGGCTCCCCAAAACCTTCCATGAAAGCCATCTTAAGCTCTCTCCCACCAAACATGGACTACACCATCCTTCCCCAAGTGAACATGGAAGACCTTCCTCCAAACATTCACCTCGCTGCACAAATGAAACTCACAGTCAAACTCACTCTACCATCCCTTCATGAAGCATTAAAATCACTAAGTTCCAGTACTAACCTTGTTGCCTTAGTCTTTGACATTTTCTCAAGTGAAGCAGTTGATGTGGCTAAGCAACTCAACCTCTCGTCTTACCTTTTCACTTCCTCAGGAGCTATTCCACTATCATTTTGCCTTGCTCTTCCAAAGCTAAATGAGAGTGTTTCTTCTAGGTTCATAGATGAATCAACAGAGTGTGTAAATATTCCAGGTTGCGACACACCTTTTCAGGTCAAAGATCTTCCTGACCCGGTTCTTTTCGAGAGGTCAAGCGAGACCTACAAGTCATTCCTTCGCATGTGCCAGCAACTCTCTTTTGTTGATGGTCTCATAGTGAATACTTTCACTGATTTGGAAGCCGGTGCCATAAGGGCTATCCAAGAGAACAAGGAAGGGAATAGTCCACGTGTCTACCCTCTTGGACCAATCATTCAAACCGAGTCAAGGAGCAAAGAGAACGAGTCAGAGTGCATTGAGTGGCTTCGCAATCAGCCATCTAAGTCGGTGTTGTATGTCTCTTTTGGGAGTGGTGGGACACTTTCTCATGACCAACTGAATGAGCTAGCATTTGGGTTGGAGCTGAGTGGCCACAAGTTCTTGTGGGTCGTGAGAGCCCCCAGTGATGTTTCTTGCTCTGCTTATTTTGTTGGGCAGAAGGAGAACCCTCTACACTATTTGCCTTCAGGTTGGTAAAGTATATATATATATATATATATATGCCCTCAAGGTGCAGATTAAGAAGTTAAAGTAAAAGTTTCATTTCGGGGAAGGAGAACTATTGTGTTTTTAACGTTGAGATCTATTCTTAATCAGTTCTCTTGGTTCTGAGGGCACTAATTAGCAAAGCCCTATATATATAATATCTTATTTAAGATTTAGATTATATTTTGTTTATCTTAGTTTATTATGAATTTAATTATAAAAGTTACTCAATCATATATTATAATATCAATCAATCGGGATTGTTCACCTACAATTGTTGGTTCATACAGTTTATGTAGTTGGCCACAACATTCAACAAAAAGTTGACAGTTGGTTGATGGGTTCAATTATTTTTAAAATGAAAGAAATATAAATGACTAGTTTTCCCTTTGCTCAATTTCCCATCCCAATCAACCCCTCCTTCCTCTCTCCTTTTCCGTCTCTCTCCCTCGATGGTTCTGTCTTCTTTATCAACCTTTGCACCAATGGACTGTTTATGCCCGTAGTACCACTAGATGCACAAAATTTTTTTTAAAAAAAAACACATGTACAACACAACAAAAGAAGACATAGAGAAATACAACCATCATTCCATTGAGTTCAATTCCCAAAAAGGAACAATCTTGATAAGGTTCACGAAACTAGATATGTGAGAGGGATGAAATTTTATAATTTTGTTGTTACCTCTCAAGATCTTGTTGTTGCCTTCAATGGTATATGAGTCCAAGTCCTTTTTGCTTGGCCTAGTTTTTGCCATGTATAAAGGTCCTTCGAGTTCTGTTTGAAAGGATGATGAAAATGGGGGTTATGGATTGTCCAAGGCTTGAAGCTTCAGCAATGAAGATAATGGTTGAATTTTTTTTTTTTTTCAATTGGAGTCCTCATTTTTTGTTTGTGTGTGTGTGTGTGTTTTTTTTTTTTTTTGGTTGAATAGAAAGAGAGGACCCCTAACATTTTTTTCTTCACTTTCACAAAGAAGAGGAGGAGGCATGATAGTGGAGAGTGCAGCCACAGTTCTATGAGAGAGAACAGTACAGAAGGGAGGAAGCCATTGTCCTGTGAGTGAGAGAGAAATAGTACTAGACAAGTGTTGATGGGGTAAACACGTAATTTACATTTTTTATTTTAAAAATAATTAGATCCACCGTCCACATGTCAGCTTTTTCTTGGATGTTGTAGCCAACTGCACAAACTGCATGGGCCAACAACCGTAGATGAGCAATTCCCCAATCATAACTGATTTTTACACTCATTACTTTTAAATTTATCTTTATTTGTCCGCAATGCTTTAAAGGCAAAATACCATAATTATGCTATCATGCTAATAGTTGAATGGAATATAATGATAAGAGTCACATATTTAAACAAAAGTCACCGCTTACATTATTTGGGCACAATTTAAGCTCGAGCGAAAATTATGATTTTCTGGATTTTTTTCTTTACTCTATTGTCATGTCATAATTAAAATGATTGAGTTTTGGTACAATGATAATATTGTTGTCTTATGACTTAAGGTCATAAGCTAAATTCTAAAAAAAGTTTCTCCATAAAATGAGAATAAAGTTACATATATTTACCTTTCCTAGACGTACCCAGTGAGAGCGTCCTATGCATGGGGCCACCCTTATTGTCATGTTGTAATTACTATGTGTTCACAGGTTTCTTGGATAGAACCAATTGCAAAGGGCAAGGCTTAGTGGTTCCTTCGTGGGCACCACAAGTTGAAATCCTTAGTCATGGATCCACAGGTGGCTTCTTGACTCATTGTGGTTGGAGCTCAACACTGGAAGGTGTGGTCCATGGGGTGCCCATGATTGCTTGGCCACTATTTGGGGAGCAGAGAATGAATGCGGTAACGCTCACAGATGTTCTCAGAGTGGCAGTGAGGCCAAAGATCGATGATGAAAGTTGCCTGATAAAGCGGGGTGAGATTGCAGGAGTCATAAAGAGAATAATGGAAGGCGATGAGAGCCTTCAAATTCGCGAAAGGATCAAAGAGTACAGCACTTCTGCTACTGCTGCGCTAAATGAACGTGGTTCCTCGAAGGAGGCACTCTCCAGTCTCGTGCTGAATTGGGAGAACAGTCATGGGAAAGAGCAATTAATTTGAAAAATTTAGAAGATGCTGTATCTCAGATATTGCATGATTTATGCAGGGAATATCGTTTTTGTTAATTACTCAAAGGAATCTAGCTTGGATAGTGTTTTTGAGTCATTTAATAGTTCCTTTTAAGTTTTTAAGTTACTTTTAGTATCCATGTGTGATTCAGACATTCTAATAAATTCTCTGGGATCTTCTATATATGTATTCACTATTTCTATAGATATAAAAGGGAGTAAACCTTGGTTCACGTGAGTGGAACCAAATACAACTACTATATATATGAGAAATTTGTTTGATTTCAAAAATGATATTGAAGCTTAAAATTAAAATTGGACAACCCAAAAATTTGATTTTTATGTTTGGAGTAATATATAAAATTGGAATTATAATTTCAATAAATTCGATTCCATAAAATTGAAAAACAAATAAAATAAATTTTTCTTAATTCCTAATTCATATCATATAAATTGCCAATTCCAAAATTTTTAATATCTCTTTTCATTAAATTTTATATAGTTTTTCTCTTTTTTATTTATTTTCTAACAGTCATGTTACAATTCTTTAGAAAAACTCAAACATGAAATTTAAGATTGTAATTGAAATTGTTGAAAACATTACAATTTCAATTCCAACATCCAAGCAGATCTACGATTCATATATTATTTATCCGCAAGTTATATAAAACCAATGACTTCCTGAAGCGAAATTATCGCATGATCGTACAAGTATAATTCATTATATTTAGATATATTTATAATAAAAATATATAAGACTCATTATCAATTTTATTTAACATATACTTATTTATTAATGGTCCCACCAATTTTTTCATTAATAAATAATTAGATCTACATACAAGAATTCTTATAATTTGTACCTATATAAGAATTTTTCATTAATAAATCATTAGATCCACCAAGTTAAATTGTCGATCCTTTAACTTGTTCCAAATTGGGTCCCATATTAAAATATCAGATTTCATTAATACTCATCCCTTTTAAAATAAATTTCTCTTTTATTTTTTAATTTATTCATAAGTCAATGTATTTGTATATAAATTGTATCTAGATACATTAATTTTTTGTGTCCAAATATATAAATCTATGAATAAATTAAAAAAATAAAAGAAATATTTATTTTAAAATGGTGTGAGTGCCTTATAGCCTTTCTTAACTAATGTTCTCTGCAAAGGTACATAAACGTGAGGCTTTTTCGACCCAAAAAAAAAAAAAAACGGTGAGGCTTTTATTTTATGGCTATACATTTGTGAATGAGATTATGAGGGGCATGGACGTACGAGTACGACGTTAAGCACGTGTTGGCGACAAGTGATCGAACATCATACCTAACACCAAACTTTACAGGCATCAATTTCTACGTACTATATTGGATGTTCAAGCGTTATCTATGGCACTTGGTACGTGAGGCAATATGATGTGATGTGTAGGGGCTGATCTGTGTCACTAATCAGTGCAGCTTGAAGGCTATCTGTTGCTGAGGATGAGGAAAAATGATTGGTGTGGGTTGGCTGCGAAGATTTCAGCCAAAAATAGAAAAAAGAAAAATAAAAGTTGTGTGAGACTGGCACCGATGCTGGCATCGTACTGGAGAAAGGTGCTTGAACGAGATAGATGGATGTAATAACACATAAATTTCAATGGAAGCCTTCAGAATAGTTGTTAAGATAAATGATGAAACTAAGCCTTTAAGATAGTGTGCTTAGAGGTTGCATTAGAATCAAAATTAGAGATCACATGAGTTGAATAGTGCTTCTTGTTGTTTCTTCATACACCCAAGTTTTATTACTTTATTTTAAGCGGTGTAGTTTTTTGTCAATTGTAATTCTAGGTTTAGCTAGCTGGTTAATTAGGATTAACTTATTTGGCGCCAACTATTTACTTTATGCATACTTTGCTTTTAATTATCAATGAATGCATATCTTCTAATTAAAAAAAGAAAAAGACAAGTAATGAAATAGTTGGAATAAGTTAAGAAGAACTGCTATGACTTTGACCTTGAATTCCTTACAAATATTCAAAATAAAGAGCAATATCAAATGATTTTTCATTTTTGCAAAGAATTCTTGGCTGAATTCATGAGAGTGGTCGGATAGTGCAAAAAGACAGGGTCAACAAAATACCAGGCCATAATGTGACAAGTCAATTTGACAACAATTTTTGACTTGCCAGATTTTTCTTTTTCTTTCCCTTAGGTTTTGGTCAGAAGTACATGGCAAGCCCAACAACACCAGCAGGCAGAAAATAACAAAACCGACCGGCCCAGACCATTTCAAATCAAATCAAATTTCAATAATTAAACTCATGTGAGGAACAGAGCGCTTCCCAAGCCCAGCCTAGCCCATTTCAAATCAAACCCCTGCTTCCCATTCCCATTCCCATCAAACCATTCGCTGTTGTGGGTATGCTTCACAATTCACATCACTTTTTGATTACAAGTTTGTTGGTGATTGGAGGGGATAACGGCGCCTATGTGTGTTCGCTAAATGCCTCTAACCTTGTTGAAAGTGGAAGAGTATTGGTTCATAGGCACGAATGTGATGTAATTTTTTTGTGGAATTTCCAAATTTTATGTTTGATTGAGAAGTAAAATTGGGATAAATTTCTCATAAATGATTTCATATATAATTTTATATATAAAATTCACCTATAAAAATTTGCACCCTATGATTATCCCCAAACCAAAGATACCTTCGACTATCAGTCTAGGCAAAAGAAAAAATAATAAAAGTATATTGCTGGTAAATATTCAAAACCGGGGAGATCAATGTATTGTGTGAAATATGAAGGATTTGAAGTTTAATGAAAGCAAATATCTGGTGATTTCAGTTTTAATATACTCAGCTGAGAACTTCAAGTGCGCTGTTATAATGGGTTTTATTCTTTCTTTGGTTAGGATGTTTCCAGAATTTTTTTTTTTTTTGGGTCTTTTTCTCTCAAACGATGGATTTACTTCCTAATCTTTATGGACCTCTTGCCCAATGTTTGAGCAGCTAATGGAGCTTTTAATCAGGGACTCATAAGTCGGAGTCTCCTGTGGAATCCGAGTAGCGGATGTTTGGTGAAAATCCTGGGAGCAATTCACAGTTTGATGCCTTTTTTGAAAAGCTTAATCGGCATGGAAGGGATCGAGATAGATCTATGATAAATGATCCAGATGAAAGCTTTGACACATTTTCCGATGGAAGGGATGGAAAACTGAAGAATTTTGCCATGTACTTTGAATATGGTACAGAAGAAGTTAAAAAGGAAGATTATTCTATTCAATATGATGAAACGTTTTGGCCTGGTGCAACGTATGATACAAAAGGTATGTTGAATAGCAATGGCTCATTCCCCAGTTATTTCTGTTTTTATATTTTGCTTTAACTTCAGATATTCTGTATTGATTTAATTTTCATTATGGTTTTTTTATTAATTTTGTCTTGGGCATGAGGGTATCATTCTTTCGGATTAAAACTACAATTGCTGTGGTCCCGTTACGTATCCTATTCACTGTTGCCTCTTTGGTGTTTAGGACCTCTTCATTGTTTCATTTGTATCAAGTGTATCATAATAAGGTTCTGATCTTATATATGAATAAAATATTAGTGCTATATACATTTATAAAATACTACCAACAAGTTGATTCTGGTCAACATCATCACTTAGGAGAAGATTAGAGATAGACTAAAACTTAAAATGACTAACAAAAAGCTAAAATCCTCAACAGGCAACACGACTGTTCTTATAAAAAACGTGAGCTTGAACTTATGGCCAACTGTCTTGACAATCATGTGGTTATTACCAACTATAAAATTTCTCATTGAATATGGCCGATCCTTAGCAATTAGAGGCTTAAAATTCTTAACAATCGACCTAGGGACAGAAGCATGTATTCGTGCACCCTGAAAATATAGAGGAACGATACTTAAATGTAATAGAGGAACAATATAAGAAATGAACAACAACTTTTATAGAATACATACCTTCCCATCTTGCAATACTATTTCAATGGTATAAACTTCTTCAGGATCATCCCTAGATAGGACTTCCCATAGACGAACAACATAAACCTTAAGATTCCATCCAAGTTTTGAAGCATTAATATCATCTACGAAGTCAATCTTTTGGGCCATTGAGTCGGTCAACAACGAAACTCAAGAATAGAGAGCTATATAAAAGAGTATTTGAAATTCAATGATATCTAAAGTTTCAATGACAAAGTATAAGTGATTTTTCCCAAAAATTACCTATATATAAACAATCCAAACCGTCAGATACGAGGGAAAGATAAGAGAATTCATTTTGAAAGTTTAAATTAAACATAAAAATCATCTTAAGAATATATGCTGCCAAAAACTCATCCAAGAGGAACTTGAAAGAAATGAATGAGCATATTTGGTAAACATGAAAATAGGGCGGCAACTTGATTAACCAAAATAAATCGGTTGATTTCAATTAATTCCCTTGCTATCAGATTGACCATACCTAAGAAGATAATGTTGTCCTTGCAAGTAGTAGACACTTGGCAAAAAAAATTTTGACGGGAAAACTTGGTGAGAATAGGCCTAATCTCCTGACTAAGACTACATGACTTTTATTAATAATAAGATAGGATTATTATTGCATATATGACTTTTATATGTTATTCAACTGCTTTTTTGATAAAATGAGCTCTAAATAGTGTGCCTTAGTCTTAAAATTAAGTGAAAGAGCTCAGCTTATGTTTTTCTTATGTCACTCATACCTAAATTTTTCCCTGTCCCATGTTATGTTAATATACTAAATTCATCATTGATTTATGGTTAACTCTAATGTCCTATTGTGTGAAGGCAGACAAAGGAAAGGGAAATATTAGTGACAACTCTGTTTAGTCATTTTAGCTTTTGCTTCATTCTTGCTAGCAAGGTTCCCCTCATAATGAACAAAATCCATACATCAATACTATTTTTGGAATGACCCTCAATAGTCCTATGCAGAATGTAAGATTCCTGGCAATCTTCATAACCAAGGCTGGAATAATTATTCAAAGAATCAAGGTAAATTGTAATGCACTGCTTGAGAGTTGACTGGTTAAGGATGAAGGAGTAGAGAAGGAAAAACAAAGGATGAGGATTTTTAACAATTATAACTGTACTCATTTTTCCTTCCTCTTCTTTTGTCCTCACCAACCCTTTCCTCCGTTGTCTTGGAAAGCATATTACTGTGAGACTTATTTTAGATTGTGGACCTTACCAACTGTTTCTTGTTGTTCATTGTGTAGACTGGCATTAGTGCAAAGGCTCAAGGAAGGTTGCCAGGAGATTAAAACTGCCCCGGCTTTTGGTTCGATGCCTTTTACAACAATGGGAACCAAGTCATTTGTTTTTGGGAAAATATGGAGAACGTTTATGATGATTTTGCTTGCCAGAGTTTTGATAGAAACAAGCGTGCTGAACCTGATATGGAAGAAGACGAGATATAGATGCTTGTGCTATGGGGTTGAAGTACCTTGCATCATATAATCTACTTTTAAAACTTAATGTTTCTCTCCTGCTTCAACAGTGAGTTGAAATTGATGGAACTGTCAGTTTCCAGGTAAACCTTGATTAGTGAGGTGCTTGTGTAGTTTATATTAGGGTTTTTTTTTTTTTAACTATGCTAGTATAATATTCTAAAGCCAAATGGTATTTTTACTTGAATCTGAAGTCCTTAAGGATTGCCAAGTTGTTCTTTCAACTTGAGGTGTAGGAATTTTGGGTCTAATTGAACTAATAAAAATGCAGGCCTGTCCTTTTTAGTAGATGGGACATACAGAAGTTATAGTTTGTGTCTTCTATCTGATAGCATACCTGGAATTCCCTACAAACTAAACTCCTTGCCTCTTGTATTGCAAGTAAGTTATCAATTACCAGTTCGTTCTGTGGTTTGATGCGGTATACTTCCCATAAGAGTGTTGTTGTCTAGCATTTACTATTATTGTGCATTTGTGCTCGATGATTTTGATTCTGAGCTACTATGACAAACACTTGTACTTAGAATTATGAGTAGTCACCTTGCCCCTTGCTTGCTTAATATAGAAAAACTGAAGTAGTTGTCTAGCTGAGGGGTATTAAACTTAAATTTAGTGTTAATAAAATGGAAAACTAGTAGTATAAAATTGGAAATAGAAAATCGACTCCTTTTGAAAAATAGATGACAAGCCATCAAAAATCAAATCCCAAAATATATGTGGAATTATGAGATAGGCCATTTTGAAAAATTTATCCACAACAACAAATTGAACCTTGTTAAAGAATAATAGTCCATCCCTGTATATTAATTTTGAGTACTTGTTTTTGTGAGTGGGTTAATTTAGGGGTTGTTTGGAAGTATTTTTGTTTTTAAATTTTTTAAAACTGTTTTAGAAAACAATTTAAGCTCATTTTTTAAAAATAAAAAAAACAGAAAAACTTGTTTAGATCATTTTTTTAAAAATCAACTTTTAAAATGGATAAAACAAAAATTGTTTGGCAATTAACATTACTACAAATGATAACTTGGTGTCAATTTACAAAGATCATAACAACAAAAATCAACAACTAGCAACAATCACAACAAAGAATAACAGTGAGATCAATTTACAATTTGGTGTCAACAATGAGATCAACAAAGATCAACAACCACATAGTGAGAGGGAGGGAAAAGCAGAGAAAGAAAATGAGAAGCATAGAAAGAGAGAGAGTGGTCGCATGCCCTTGAAGGTGGCGGATTTGGGGTTGCGTACCGTACGGAGGTGAGGCGGAGTTGGGTCTTGGGTCGAGATTGGTCACGTGCGTGTATTAGGTGGAGCTGGGTCTTGCAGCGAAGGCGTAAGAGAGTCTTGGTGAAGAGGCGATCTGTTGCATGCACGTGTGGAGGAGGAGTTGGGTCTTGCCAACGGGTTGGTTTTGCGTCCCTTGATCTAGTTGCGTGCACCAGGACATCCTGTTCTGTGTACACGAGGCCAGACGAAGGTAGAGGCGTATTTCATTCTGAACTGAAAGGGTGGAGGAGCTTTCTGCTTGCGCTTTCTTTATTATTTTTCTTACCAAAGTTGCCAACATAAGTTCTAAATGAAAAACAAATATGAGAGTTTTAAAAACATTTTAAAACTGTTGTTGTTTTTTTGTTTTTAAAATGAGAGTTCTATTTTTGGATTTTTAAGACATGTCTTGAGAAATCATTCATTCAATAAGTTTTTTTTTTTTTTACTTTTAAAAATCATAAACAATTTTTAAAAACCTTTGCCAAATAGGTTAAATCTGAATGCTAGATTTTTCTATTAGTATAATATTAATCAGTTGTAACTGAATTTATTAGTTTACTCTTGTTTTCAAATGCCAATTTTTTCTCTCTTTTTTATAATCTTTTTTGTTTTGTTTGATATTAATTCCATTTTTAGAAAGGCTTGCTAGCCTTCTATTTTTCTTTTCTGCCTGGTCACAAGAATGAATTTTATGTCAATTTCTAGAAACTCCATGCAGTGTGGACACGCTACACATGTTAGCTTCTACTTGCTGCACATTGAATTTCATCATGTGTCTTTTCTCTTGGCTTACGAACTATTTATATGGTTGTCATATCCATGTCGCCGACCCATTCGTTTGGGCAAGTGAAACTTGCTCTTCCATTTCTCTTGCATTCATTACCCTAAATAAATTTATAGCTATATGTCAAATTTAGCTATCATAAGAAGGAAAGTAACTCTTACTTCGATATAGTTTCAACATTTCGAAAGAATACTCCCTTTTATGATTTTGGGAGAGAAAAATACTATGGAACAGTGAACCGAAGAGCGAAAAAAGGGCATGAAATGTCTATATGACGAGATGGCATAGAGACAGAGTTGGAATATGAGACATGAGTTGGACTATGCAAGAGTGCATACAAAAACCAAATATTCAATGTTTTGTAAGTATTAGAATTGTTTTTTCAAATAAAAACTATTAGTAAATTCTTTTGGCCATTCATTGTCTTTTAAATTACTTTTAAGTTGTGTTCTAACATTACAATTTTTAAGAATTAACCAAACAAAGGGAACAAAAAAAGAAATACGAAATCCTGAATTTGCCTAAAACCCTCGCTAGAAACTTTTGTGGCTCAAAATGGACATGTTGATGTGATAAAGTTTTTCCTTTTGAGGGTTGGGGCTCCTTGCCCGTCCATAATTAATGAATCACAATGGAGTATTTCATTAGAGAAATTAGGTATGATGTGCATGAGGCATAAGACAGAAATTAAATGAATTTGACTCCTTTGTTGACTTTTGAGGGTTGGGTTTCTTGCCTCTTTCCACAATTAATGAATCACTATAGGAGTATTACCGTACATAGTGCCTAAGTCGGTCAGCATTGACTTTGATTGGTTTTTTATGTATCCTGTGATTTTAATTTGATTTTTAAGTTCTTTTGTTGTCGGTAATTTGTAAGTATTTTTATAAATATTTAACGAGTCTAAAGACATGTTCTTAGTATATAGTGAGAAGAGTTTTCCTTTCAACTTGTAGACTACCAAAAAGATCTAAAGCATACCCGGTATCTAGTTTAGACAAGCAATGTGCAAATGAAACATGAGACATAGTGTTGGAAGTGTATATCTTGGTAATTTACTAACCTGCACTTTGATCCCTTTCCATAGATTTTCCTCTTTCCTAGCAAAAGAAGGGGACAAATTGCATCGTACTAGAATAATATTGAAACAAAATGACATTTAATTTCTGCAAACTAAATGCAACAGGTTAACATTATAATTCTAGCTAATTGAAAAACTCATGCTTATATGTGCCACCCAAATTCTTCCACTTGAGTTTTAACTGGTGATTGTTTAGTGGAAGACCCTTTTCTTTAAGCGCATCCAATGCAGCATCCTTAAGGTCTTCCTTTCTTTTTCGAATTTCTTTGCCTTCTTTGTCTTGGATTAGGCTCCTTATGACACCAGCAATTTCCTCTCTATTCACTATGCCATTTTCTTGAACCCTTGGCCTTAGTGCCACCTTGGGATCCCCACTTAGCATCACTACATTAATATTTGGCTCCACAAAGAGTGGCCAAGCAACTAGAGGTATGCCATTGACAATGCTCTCAATGGGTGGAATTCAAACCATAGTGAGTTAAGAACCCACTGTGGACTCATGACTTACTCAATTTGAGGTGCCCATGATGGAACCACCAAACCTTGCCCTCTAGTCCTCTTTGAGAACCCACATGGCAAGAAACTCAAATATTGGTCATGATCATTTTGTGCACCATTAAGATAAGCAGCACTTGGTGACTTATTTGGGGTCCTCACAGCCCACAAACACTTTTGTCCACTTAATTCTATTTCCAATGCTAGTTCCACAAGTTACTTTTGGAAAAGGTTCCACCACTCCCAAATGACACATACAAATTACCAAACCGAATGAGGAGGCTGATTATCTAGCCAACTCAAACATTAGGAAGACCCCTTTATCTTACTGCTTGAACAAGTTGAAACAATAGGTCCAACAAGGTAAAGTGGAGGAAGTTTGGCCTCTTTCTTCTGCATAGCTCTCATTATACCGCCTTCAAGTTTGTGTATGTATTCAGTATGATCCCAGCTGCATAGTGAAGTTGCTTGCACACATAAATAAATGATCTATAAGCAATGCTTGAACGATCTTAACCGGGCTTGGGAAATCACAACCATGAATTGGTATGCAACCAGGCATTTTGATCGGTTCATGCAAATCTTTGAACTCACATGATGTGGTCCTATCAAGGTAAGGCAAGTACAGGAACAATGATAGTGACAATGCATGAGAAGTTGTAGAGATAAAACAAGCTTATCCACATTATCACCAAGTGTCTAAAGAATTCAAGTTAAACTTTGCTACTAGAAGATTATTGGATGAAGTATAATTCAAGTTGAATTTATATTAATCTAGTCGTCATATTTGATTAGTCAAGAAAAAGCTTCAATTGAACTTAATTTACTACCACTTTCCTTATAAATTAAGCTAGGTTTTATTATTATTATATTGTTATACTTTGCCTATATATAGGCCACCCATGTATCATATTGAAACATATGAATGAATGAAGAGAGTGATATGAATTAGAAGTGAGTTTGTGAAATTTTATTCTTCTTCCTTACTTCTATGATGTGCCACTATATTTAGAAAGTGAGAAAAATATTACTGTTGTGTAAGAGAGATCCTGGGTAAGTAAGTATTTGATATCAAATTGATATCAGAGCTGTTAAATCCAACACCAATTTGTCTAGAGAGTTTGTGAGAGTCATTATGATAAATAATTACAATATTATTTGGTTATATCCCAAATTAGATAGGAAATTAGATTATAATTATTGGGAGACACTTATGACCACTCACTTAGGTCAATATTGAAGCCTTGTTGAATCAGATTTACAAGAAGGAGCTGATATAGCTCTGAGAGAATAGATCAATTGGCATTGTCACAAATCCATCAAGGAGTAGATTATTCAATATTTGGCAAGATTGCTAATACCAAAATTGCCAAGGAAGCATGAGATATATTGAAGCGTCATACAAAGGTGTTGAAAAGGCATAGAAATCAAAACTACAGCCTTTACGTAGAGAATATGAAAGGTATGAGATGTTTAATTAAAACTGTTGAACAATATTTTTCTCTTGTTACTATCTTATTAATAAGATGAGAGTCTATGGAGAAAAGATTCAAAATAGTATGGTGGTAGAAAAATTCTACGCACCATGCCGATGAAGTTTGATCATATGGTGACTATAATATTAGAGTCCCACAAACAGAACAAAATGACAATTGTAGAGTTGCAAGGTAGTATAGAAAGTTATGTTAGTAAATTTTGGAAAAAACAAAAAAAACAATAGAAGAAGCCCGAAGAGTTGGGAGAATCTGAAACAATGATGCTTAATCAAGTTATGATGGAGAAGTAAGAAGTCGTGGCTACAATAATCGAGGCAGAGGCAGAGGAGATTTCAGAGAAGAGGTGGAGTAACTATAGAAAAGGAAGAGGCAACAGCTTAAGACCACCTAACTAAGGAAGAGGTAGAAATTTTGTACATGCTAGCCGAGGTAGAGGAAAGGAAACAACAATTTCACAAACTCACTTCTGAATTCATATCATTCTCTTCATTCATTCATATGCTTCAATATCATACATGTGTGGCCTATATATAAAAAGTCTAACAATTTAATAATATAATAGCTTAATTTATAAATAAAATGGTAGTAAAGTCAATTGAAACTATTTTGAACTAGTCAAATATAATGACTAGATGAATACAAATTCAAGTTGGATTTTACGTCATCCCATAATCTTCTAGTAGAAAAGTTTAACTTGAATTCTTCTAGTGATGATGTGAATAAGCTTGGTTTATCTCTTAACATTGCCTCCCTTAAACCAAAGCTTGTAAAATTTAACATTCCAAACATGTTCTTCAATTTGTAAAATGACTTCGTCTTCAATGGCTTGGTAAAAATATTTGCAACTGTCTTCAAAACAATAATCAATCACCACTTCTTTCTCATTCACCAATTCCCAAATTTTGTGGAATTAATATCTATGTGCTTCAACCTTCCATGAAATACTGGATTTTTGCATAATGCAATAGCTGACTTGCTATTGCAAAATATTGTTGTAGGAATAGTTTGTTTATGATTTAATATTTCAAGAATTCTTCTTAGTCAAACGTTGTGTAACACAACTGCCGCCATATATTCCGCTTCTGCGGAGTAGAGTGCAACATTCCTTGTTTCTTTGATGACCATGATACGCCTCAAATCAAGATGAAATATTAAATCATAAACAAACTATTCCTACAACAATATTTTGGGATAACAAGTTAGCTATTGTATTATGCAAAATTCCAGGATTTCATGGAAGGTCAAAGCACATAGATATCTATTCCCACAAAATTCGGAATTGGGAATGAGAAAGAAGTGGTGATTGATTATTGTTCTACGAACAGGTTGCAAATATTTTTACCAAGCCATTGAAGATGGAGTTATTTTACAAATTGAAGAACATGTTTAGAATGTTATATTTTACAAGCTTGGTTTAAAGGAGGCAATATTAAGAGATAAACCAAGTTTATCCACATCATCACCATTGAAAAATTCAAGTTAAACTTTGCTACTAGAAGATTATTGGATGATATAAAATTCAAGTTGAATTTGTATTCATCTAGTCGTCATATTTGACTGTCAAAAGAAGGTTTCAATTGAACTTTACTACCACTTTCCTCCTAAATTAAGCTAGGTTTTATTATTATTATATTGTTATACTTTGCCTATATATAGGCCACCCATGTATCATATTGAAATTATGAATGAATGAAGAGAGTGATATGAATTAGAAGTGAGTTTATGATGTGCCACTATGTTTATAAAATGAGAGAAAAATATTAGTGTTATGAAAGATAGATCCTGAGTGAGTAAGTATGTGATATCAAAAGTAAATATAGGACAAGATGTTAAACTCTTTGGCAACAGAAAGTACCTCCGAAGCAAAATAGTCAGCAACCACCCTTGAACATTGAAGAAGCCTACTAAGGGCATCACGGAATGAAGGAATTGAGTGTGAAACAGTGAATTGCATGAGTGCTCCAGGACTAGCACCTTGTGGGAGGTCCTCAATTTTGACATGAGGTAGAAGGGTGAAGCTCATAATGTTAGAACTTAGAAGGAAGGGCATTGAGGATGGATTTCATGGCAGAAGATGGTGGTCCTAGTGACATGAATTCTAGGTGAAGTAATGTTAGTTTCTTGGCAAACTCCACTGGTGGCATCAAGTGGGCATGGCCAGGACTGGAACAACTATTACACAGGGTGCTAACTCTTCTTCCATGGCATGCATGCAAAGCAAGGATGATTAATTGATCTGGTTCAAAGGCAATGGCTTTCATGTATTTATGGGAATTAGAATATTAATTGTCTGAAACCAACTCTGCTACGTCATGCAGAGAAAAAATTCAGGTACGTGTAATTGATATGTAATGCTTTATCAGGAAAATGGTGCCGGAGTTAAGGCTAAAGAATGGAACCGTTGCTTAATGTGCATTCATAGCAATTTACTACATTTTTAGAGTCATGGTAACATTAAAATAAAATAAAAATCACATGACATCACCGTATAGAAATGTCACCAATAGCAGTTTTTTGGGTGAAGACCAATAGCAGTTACTCATTAATAAATAACATATTCAATATATTATTGCTGTTTTGAGTTTTTCCCTAATTCCGTCAAATATACAAAAGAAATAGCAAAAAGGATTAATGAAAGTTATTAATATTCAATACCTTATCAAGAACAAAATTGCTGCATGGTGCGAATACTAACTTTGTGAAGTTCCTACACGAACAACCTCAACTGTACCTTGTACTTTTATTTTATTTTTTTAAGTTTTTAATTATTGAGCTAAAAATTATCAACCGTATGAAATTCCTTTCGTTATATCTACCAGTGCTCTATCAAGAAATACGTGCCTACAATAAGTGTGATATTATTATTATTATTATTTATAATTGTATAATCAAAGCATTCTTCTTCTTCTACTACGTAATTGGAGCTACCAATGTAACTCGAGAAAATGAAGTGGGCTTGAGAGGGTTGGTGACATGGTTGGAACTCTACCCACTTCATGCCAAGATAAAAGAGAGAGTGAAAAAAATTATGAAGTGACAGTGACACACAAATTAGCGGGCACCTAAGGAGGGAGATTTGAGTTAGCACAAGATTCACGTTTAAATTTAAATTTAAATTCTATGGGCCCATAAGATAATCAGTATTTTATTCCAATCAGTCTTAAAAGCTTACAAAGAATTGGTTGACAGCTATTAATGCCGGACTCTGTCTGTCAGATTAATTTGTGAATATTTTTATCTGGGAATTCATCGAGAGAGGCCTTTCTCACTCCCAGTTACTCTATTACCACTCCTATTCATTTAGCTTTTGTTGAACTTACCTAAAATATCCTTGTGCTCTTTTTTGTAATTAACATGTCGTCTATTATTACTTTAAATTTTAATAAACCTCAATGTTATCAACTTTACAAAATATATTTTTAATATACTGTTACTTTTATTTTTTTAACTTTGTGAAAAATTTCAATTCTTGTTTATTCTATTACCGTACATATCAAATTTAATTTCTCACATTAACATAAAAAAGCATGTATAACTACTCCGGCTTAAAATAATAACCTCACGTGAATTTTCTTGTAGTATAACAATATTTTTGTACCTTTTTATTTTACACTATACAGTATTTTATGAGATGCAAGATTATGCTTTCTTGCTGGTGGCTTTTATCGTGCTTTTGTTTCGACCTTTGAGGTGTTGGATATCTGCTTGTTCTCGCAGTTGCTGAATTTTCTTCTGCTGCTGTTGCTGGTTTATTTTGCCACACCAAAGCCTAATCTTTTTCTATGGGAATGTATTTGTTCAAGTTTTCTTTTGTGTCAATGGTAAGTTTGGCAGCACGTCACTTGGCTTCAACTAGTTCTTAGTATTCTGTGTTTTTTTTTTCTTTTTTTAAGACTTTTCTTCTGCTCTTTCAATTTTAGAGGTTGAGCAGTTTTACGTATAAAAAAAAATCCATGTACAATCGTATATTCAACATATATAATTTATTTTCATTTCAGGTGATATTTATATACAATATTAAAATAAAAACTAATAGTATACATATTAAAAATTTTTAAAAGTTGATAAAAGTGAGGTTTATAAGAATTAAAAGTAACAATAGACAATATTTTAATTACAAAAGAAAATATAGGGGTATCTTAAACAAATAAAATAAAAGTTAAGTGAGTGGGAGTGGTAATAGTTGCTATTAAGTTTTGATATGTATTATAAGAATTATGAAGTTTTGATACTTATACTACTCTCTATGTTGTATAATATAGGTCTTTTTTGGGTTATGTATAGGAATTAATGTGATAATTGAATTTTGCTGATCTTCTAAAAATTAAATATAAAAGACACATATAATTTTCTATTACTCAATATTAACTCATTTTTTTAATTAAATATTTCAATAAACTTACCTCCATTTATTTTTTCTCCAAGTAAATAGAGAATATAAAAATATATAAAATAATTAATGAGTTATTGAAATTTAAATATGACTTATAATTTGAAAAAAAGGGCTTATATTAAGCAACAGGTGGAGTAATAACTTTTTAGTTTTTCATAAAAAATTATTTTAAAGGTAATTAAATAAGAACCATCTAGAATATGATAAATGTCAACACAACTTTTTAAATAGTAAAATTAAAAAGACAAATTTTAGATCAAATTTCTTATATATATTATAGCAATTTCTCTAATCAAAGAATAATAAGTGAATTTTTTTGGTTTGAGTAGAGTATATACTTCTAACTTTTAATTTATTCATTTGAAAAATAAAAATATACATATCATTATTTAATTTGAATATTGATTAAAATGGGTGTAAAATTTTGATACTGTCCAAATCAAAATCCACACAATAAAGTCAATCCAAGATTTTTCTTTTATTAGATATAGAGTGGCCATGTGCCTATATTAATGGCTATTGCCTATTGCTACCACCTATCCGCAACGTTTTCCTCGCGGTGCTCTCAAGGGTCAAGGATTGATAACGTTTTTGACAAGAAGAAAAAGAGGAATTGAAAAGGTCACTCTGTCCCAATGGTAGCCCGTTGGGCGCGTCATTTGGCGGATGAGATTATGCGTTCTCCTAGTAATTATGTTGACCTCCAATGTGGCGAGCTCCTCCCCTTGGTGCTGTTAAATTGAATGTGGATGGTAGTATACTTTGGGATAGGGGGTTAGTCGGTTTTGGTTGTGTAATCGTGACTCATGGAGGATGGTTGGCACTTGCTGGGAGTTGTGCATGAGATGCGTGTTCTTCGAGTGGAGCTTGAAGCGTTTACCATGATCTTTCCTTAACTTAACCTTGCTACCGAACTGCCCATGTTGACATTTGTCTAGAAGTCTTTCTGAATGTCCATTGACCAGATTTCCCTCATCACTTGGACCTTGGGTTGCTTTTGCGTAATCTAGCTAATTTTACGTAGTTGGTGTGTTAATTTTAGTTTATCTCTAGGACTTGCTAATGGTGCAGCTAATGGCGCAGCTGATTTGTGCAAAATGGTGCTATTTCAGGCTTGGATTATTTCAAGTGGAACAATCATGGAATGGAGCTCAATAGCATTATTTAGGCTGATCTTTCCTCCTAGTCTTTGTCGGTTTTGTATTTTCCTTACCAAAAAAAAAAATGAAAACCTAGTCCTATCCTACCATTTAGTGTATATTTAGAAATTTGTAAGATTAAAATTATTTTAATAATTATTTAATGGTATAATTATTTTTTCATTAATTGATAACGTAATGAAATCAATTAATATTTAAATACTTTAGCTAAAATCTTTTTAAAATAATCTATTTTATTTGGATGGCATGAAAAAATTTATTTTAGTATGGTAAATTAATACAAATGATATGAAATAATTTTTTATATTGTATAATATTTAATCTTTAGGATTAATTTTGTAAAAATTTTATGATCCTAAAATAATCAACTTCTACTTATAATCAAAAGATTTAAAATATTGATTATGAACAAGTTTTTTTTTCAGTTTTTTAATCTTATCAAACAACTTAAATTATTTACTTGAATTTAACCAAGCAAAATTAATTTTTCAAAATGGCCATTTTGAGTTAAAAAGCTGTTTTTGGTTTATTCCTAAACATGTTTACTTGATTAAATTAGGAATTTCTCCACCCCTTCAAGTTCCCCCATTTAGCTAATTTTCAAAAAGATTGGTTTCAATATAGTCTATATTATATATAGACCATAACAATGGAACTGAAATGCAATTGTAGATAGAATTTGCCAAATGCTGAGTTTCGAATCAGAGTTTTCGCTTTAAAAGAGTTTTACTTAACTATCACATGAAGATCAATTCTTAAGGGAAAATATCTAATATTATATAATTCCCTAAATTATGTCTAAACTGATGTCGGTTTTAAGTAATTTGTAGTCAAATAAATAGTCAATAAAGCATTATCGTGCCTGACAAAAATAGGCCCAAATTAGCAAAATGTCTGGAAACATATTTTTAATGAATATTTTTCATAATAATATTCAGAGAAAACTTATTCATTATAATATCCAATTATATATCACCAAACATAATAAAAAAAAATTTTTTTGCAATTATTATCATAAATAATGTTCAACTCCTTTAATGATGTGTAGTGTGGACATGTAAACAATTTGTTTTTGGTGCTTAGACATGTAAACAATTAATGCTAATAATGAAACAAACTTAGACTCTTAATTGACATTGTCTAGGTGAATTGTTATTTTTGGCAATTAAATTTATAAATTTCGATCCACATATGCAATTACAGTCACATTATACTAGTTTATTTTAGAGTTTATAACACTCCTTTCATCTACTTATAAGTGTCTATTCAAAGTTTTTTTTTTGTATCATGATCAAATTATCGGTGATGGGAAAATACTAAGAGACTATTATTATTATTATTCAATTTTACCATTATTTTCATTTTTTAATTAATAAAGAGAGATTAGTGGTAATCAAATAACTTAACGCATATTTTATCTACTCCATCCGTTCTTGAATAATTATCTAGTTATAACTGTGCATTGGAATTAAGAAAATGCATGAAAAAATATCAAAGTTATAATTAATTTACTAAATTGACTTTGTTTCTTTTTAATATTTCAACTTTCTCTCCCTTCCTCCACTATTATCTCTTCTCCTCTAATACATATTATTTAATAGGGATATTGTTAAAAAAATAATTAAAGATATTTAAATTTTTAAAATAGACAATTATTTATAGATAAAGAAAATTTTTAAAATGGATAATTATTCAATAATGAAGATAGTATAATTTGTCTAACACCACCCTTACTCATATAAATACATACATAAAATCACGCACAATCACATTTTAAATATGCCATTTCTATACAAGAATAGAAACCTAAATGTGTACAGATATATTGAATTTTTAATGTATCAAATTTTAGGGCTTGTTTTTGAGTTTCAGTTTTACAATTTTTTAGAATTTGTGAAGGAAAAACTAAAAATTTTGAAAACTAAAAATTTCAATTTTCAGGATTTTCAGTTTTTCCTTCATAAATTCTGGAAAATTGAAGAATTGAAAAGAAACTCAAAACTCAAACCAAGCCCTTTATTGATTTTCTAGAAGATAGTTAAAAGTGAACAGAGATAGTACATGCAATTATACATTATTACACCAAATAGTACCCTTCATTTACTGGCAAAGCAACCTCAATAGAGACCATTCATTGCCAATGGCAAGTACACGAATAAGGGTTTATTTGGATAATTGTAATGACCCGCCTAGAGAACATGATCCATGTGAGGATTTGGATCCCATTGTAAGCCTTGATAACGTGACCGTCCAATATGTATAAATAAATTAAATATATTTAAAATATCTCAAGTTTAACTAAATTTTATAGTTTGAAATGTTTCCAATCATAAATACTGAATATAAAACTGAATAAAATCCATAATCCAGGCCAAAGCTAAACATAATAAATGACTGAAATTCTAAAAATAGTCAAAATAATATAATGCATGTTGGAATCCTACCTACAAAATTATTGGAGTACTACCTCAACATAAACAATAGTAAGCTCCACTCCAAAGCAAAACTCACCAAAGAAGTTGTAACACTACTAGAGATCTGTGCAATTGAACCTTAACCTATCATAGGGGAGGAAAAGAGGAGTGAGTTCATTAAAACTCAGTGAGTAAGCCTACACTCATAACTCACATGGGATAACAACAAAAAAATTACATAACATATACATACAATTGATGTAAAACATTTCATATACAATTACATATAGCTATACTGAAAATAATAATTTAACTTAATCCATGACAATAACTAGTAGAAAAATAAAATAGATTTTGTACATAAATAATTGAGCTCAATAGTTGAACCTTAAGTCAATGACTAACCCTAACGGCACCTAACTAGGTCTCATAAATGGACACCACACCGGTTCCTTACTATAGGTGAGCTAGTCCTTGAGCGACCATTTGGACCAAGGTTACGATCAATCCTACAGCCATTAACTGGTATTCGCTCCACTAATTACCACAAAATAACTTGTACACAAACTAAATAAACCTGAAGCTCTGAATTCACATAATTTTAATAATTTGACTTTAGCATAACTAGTTTCTACAATCATGTCCAAGGGATCACCAACTTAAACATAGTGATTTCAGAAGCCTACAAGTATGTATCTAACAATTGTTATGAATCATACTATGTTCAACACTTTCAATAAATCATAGCTAATGTTCTAAAATCTTAATAGGAAATTCATAGTTTGAAAACATAGTAATCAATATTTTTATTGTAAACATTAAGCCGAGGTCTCATAATTTCATAAATCGAAAAGATATTTTATAACATGCAAGGTATCAAATATGGTCCCATGAGCTTTTAAATAAGATTTTCTTGATAACCTGAAAATAATAATTTTTCAGAAAATTGGCATAATCCGTGGAAGCAATTATTTTGCATAAGTCATTTTAGAATTTCATAAACAATTTATATAATGTTGGAAAAATACTAATAATGATCAAAAGTATGGTCATGAGCTTAAACTCACTCATCGTTGGTAGAGGAGTATGCTTCTACTAACAACTTACTTCGAAAGTCTTAATCACTAGTAACATAAGAGATTAATCAAAGAAAATTGAGAGAAACCATGTTTTTCTCTGGAGGGAAATTTCCTTGGGTAGCTATGGTTCTTAGAAAAAATATTGGAAGTATTATGATGTGCCAAATATATACTAGTAGATAATATAAAATTGAGAAAGGAACAATTAGCATTCTGTGTACAAGTTGTGTCATTCCATGTGTATATATATATATATATATATATATATATACATGAAGTAATATTTTTTTAAAACGATATCGTGCAACACGTTTTAATCATATTAAAATGATAATACATAATAATATTAATAACGTGTGCCCCGTGTCTAACCTATATATAGTGCAACATGTTGTCAAAAAATAATATTATTATAACGATAGTATGTTATAATATTAATAAAACTTATAACCGTGTCACACATTTTATAATAAAATAATATTAAAATATTTATCAATTAATAATAATAATAGCAATAATAATTTAGATATTAATAAATTTCATATTTGAGGTATTACAATAATACAACTTATATTTTTTTTTAACTTTTTGAAAGTCAAAAATCATATTTTTAATTTTTATCATGTTTGGCTAAACAACTTATCACTTCTCTAAAAGTTATTCTTAGTACTTTTTAAGAAGTTAAATATCTAGTTTCTTAAGACACAATTTCTAAAACACTAAAAATAAGTATTTTTATTATTATATATTTAAATATAAATAACTTATTCACAAGTTACTTTTCAAAAGTTATTTTTCTATAAGAGTTTAAATAAATTGTTTATCCAAATTGGACCTAAGACAATATCGGACCTAGAGATGTGTAGAAATATAGTAGAATTGACAAATATTATTTCAACGTTCAAAAATAAATATCCCATTTTTTACTAATCTATCATATCTAACAATAATAAAATAAATATCTCAATTATACATATAATTTTAGTTATTAAAATAATAGAATTAATTACCAACGAGCATGTGTCCATTGCATTGATATGGACCTGCACTTGTGCATTACCAACACGCAAAGCACTTGACCATGGGAAAAAGCAACAGTTAATTTGACCAGCAAACCATAGGTACAAAGACAAAACCATAAAACAAACAAACAATAAAAAGCAAAATAAAACTTTTTTTTTTTCAACAATGTCATTTTAACGTCGCATCATCTCAAACACTAAAATATCCCCCTCATCAAATTGATAGAGGCCATCACTTATCTTTTCATCCAAACTTCTCCTTTTTTAATTATTCCTCTCCCAAATGAAACGTGTCTATACCTCAATAGATATAGTCGTGTAGAAGAAACATGGGAAAGCACTTGACCATGGGAAAAAGCAACAGTTAATTTGACCAGCAAACCATAGTACAAAGACAAAACGATAAAACAAACTTTTTTTTTTCAACATTGTCATTTTAACATCGCATCATCTCAAACACTAAAATATCCCCCTCATCAAATTCATAGAGGCCATCACATCACTTATCTTTTCATCCAAACTTCTTTTTTTTATTTTCCTCTCCCAAATGAAACGTGTCTACACCTCAATAGATATAGTCGTGTAGAAGAAACATTTTCCCTTTTTCAGAAAGGAGTAGATCTTATGTGATACTATAAATTTAATATCTCATATTTAACTACAACTCACAATAAAAACAAATGGATCATTTTAAGATGGTATCTCATGTTTTTAGCCATATTATAGTCCTATATTTTTATTGCAAACTAACCCTGAATCACTTAAGTGAGAAAAAAATCATGTATTGGAAATAAGTCCTACAAAACCACGTCTTTCTCTATCTCACTTCATTCCTTCCTGGACATGTCACAGAAGCACTATAGATCGTTGCACTCCCAAAGCATTCCACGAGCAACCAAACGAGAACAAGGGCAAGTACTACTACAAGCGAGGGAGTGAACAAACATGAGGGGTTATGCTTTGCAGTGATGAAGCTAGTGTCCGGTAAACTTAAGGGCACATCAATGACGTTGAACCCAAACGCATCCACCTCGCAATAACATAAATCGTTGAATGGCGTCGAGTCTCCATTGTAGAGCAAAACTGATGTCGGAGAAGGCACCACCATGTCGAAAACAAAATGCCGCTGTCATCAACTGCCGTGATCTCCGATCAGAGAAGTCACCGGAAAGTTGGTGACGACGTTGGGTACCTTGAGCTCCACTGCCGCCCTGTCGTACTTGGTGGCAGTCTCCTCCGTCGTGTCGAAGGTCCCAAGTCAGACCCGTTTCCTTGCAAGAACTGGCAACCTGGCATGATGCGCTGCACGTATGGGACTGGCCACTGCAGGCAAAGAAAGAGGACATATCGGAGATACGCCGGAAAAAGCAGATGCAAGTGGGCAAGCAAGGGAGAGGTTCACAATAAATTTTCCAAGATGGAACTGTGTTGCAATTAGATAAAATGAAGGAATGCAGTTCCATTTGTAATTTTAACCACAAATTTTTACACTGTAGGATTCTCATTCAGCCTCATCCAACGGCTCAAAATACTGGATCATGATATGGTCCAGAAGACTTGATGGACCAAGGTAACATGACCCAAAACAAATATCATATTCAACGATCAATTCCATTAACTTTTTTTTTTATGGGAGTCAATATTCAATTTAATCACTCAAGATTTCTACATCAAACTATTTTTTCTTTTAAAAAAATAAATTAATCTTGTAATCTCTTAAGATTGAAAATAATAAACACATTAATCTCTTTATTAATTTTTTATTAGTAAATTTACACATGTGACACACTACAACAATAATATGTCATTAAATCATTAAATGTAAGCTAAATGGCGATGTTGTGAAATATATTACATTCATTTTAATGTCTAAAATTATATAAAATAAATCACTTTATGATCTATAATAGAGATTTAAATAATTTATTTTATAAATTTCACCTATCAAAATGTGTCATTTTAAACTTTATTATATTTTAAATGACATATACATCACTTAAAATCATATTAATAGTCAATATACAATTTCATTAGCGTTTAAAAAATTAAATATATACAGAGGAATTAATGTGTTATATTATTAAAATCTTTAAAAATTGTGCGTTTATTTTTAATTTTTAAGTAACTAAATAGTCTAGATTAATTAATTATTTATTTTATTTTATTTTTTTTGTGAACAACCATGAATTCTTAAAATAGAGTCCATACAAGAATTTTCTCTCTTCCTGGATGGTTCATGGTTGCCTTGGCATGGCCTGCTTACTTTCCATTGTGGATCTAGCTTTTCCACTTGAGTGCCAACTTACATAGTGTCTTTGTAGATGACCCATCTTCCATTACAGCACAATCAGCAGCATCTTTTAGTTCTTTCATTCTCCTTCGGATTTCTTCACTCTCCAAACCCCCCATGAGACTCTTTATGAGATTAGCTATCTCCTCCTTCACCACGATGCCATTGTTGGTACCACCAATTTTTGGCCTCACAGCAACTTTAAGGCCATCAGTTACCATAGCCGCATTGGTTCTCTGTTCAGCAAACAGTGGCCATGCTATCATTGGCACTCCCTTCACCACACTCTCAAGAACTGAGTTCCATCCGCAGTGAGTTAGGAATGCACCAATTGATTTGTGACCAAGGACTTCAATCTGTGGTGCCCAACAAGGCATAACCAAACCTTTCCCTTTTGTTCTCTCCAAAAATCCTTTTGGCAAGAAATGCAAAGGGTCAATACTATCATCACTAAGGTAACTAGCACTGGCTCTTTCATTTGGTTTCCTCACATTAACCCACAAGAACCTATGGCTGCTCAATTCCAATCCCAAGGCAAGCTCATTGATCTGCTCTTGTGAGAGTGTGCCACCACTTCCAAAGGAAATATAGAGAACCGAGTTAGGTGGCTGCTCATCCAACCAAAGTAAACACTCCCACCCATTTCTCTTGCCACTTGACTCTGATTTTGTAAAGCTGAGTTTATCTACCCTCTCCAAATCCCATTTGATGGGAGCCTTATTTTCTGGTCCCATTTGTATAATGGGCCCAATTGCATATACAGGAGGGTTACCACTACATTCTTGGGACAAGGATCTAAACGCTTCTTCTTCCATTCCCATGAAACTATTGACTAAGATCCCATCAGCCACAAGGTACTGCTTGCACCTATGAAGATACAACTTGTATGCCACACTAGACCTATCCTGAACACTATTTGGGAGATCTATGCCACGAACAGATATGCAACCGGGAATCTCTATGGGGTTGGGGTAATCCCTATACTCACAAGGCACTTTTTCATCAAGTTTTGATGAGTGTAGGCACAGTGATAGCAACATGGCTGAACAAGCAAAATATATGTAGGACAAGGTGTTGAACTCCTTACCAAATTGTAGTGCCTCATGTGCCACAGCATCAGCAACCAAAACAAAATGATTGTTATTGTTTATAAGGGTCTTCAACGCTTCACGTATTGATGGCAAAGAGCGTGAAACTGCAAGTGAAAGTTGAGCTTCAAGGGAAACTGAATCCATGAGATCATCGAAGTTAACTGGGGGAAGGAAGATGCAGTGTATGTTTGGAGGGAGGGAATCAAAGAAGGGTTTTGAGGCAGTGCTTGGTGAGCCAAGTGTGGGAATGATGCATGTGACATGGAAGTGGTCTTTGTGTAGATGAACAAGTCTCTTTGCAAACTCAAGGATGGAAACTTGGTGTGAAAAGGCAGGGATTGAGACAAGGGCTATGTGAGTTGTGGCTTTATCTTCCATGGGGAAGAACATGGCAATGTTCTAGCAATTTTGATCAGACAATGGTAACCGACAACATGAATATATAATATATAATAGGGACAATTCACAACTCAGTGTTTAAACATACATGTGTATGCTTGCTTTGGGAAACGCATCTGTTTTTGTTACCAGTCATTGTTGCTGCATTTATGATTATGATTTTGAAATGAAATGGGAGGACTTGGTGGTTTTAAGGAGTAGTGCAGTGTAATTTATGCACCTGTCATATTACAACACTGCTGTAATTTTTATCGTCTTGAGAAAGCAAAAAAAAAAAGAGAAATAGAGTATCATAAATCCCCTCACCCAACCCCAATGACTTGACCAGGGGACTTAATATATTGCATATTTAAATCTACACTCCTTTTCTATACAAGATAAATGTAAATTCTTCTAGAAATATCTTTTGCGTTTAGAGGTTTTCTTGTGTTTGATTGACGTGTCTCACCATAAGTTTCATCTATAAAATAAAAAAATTTTATTAGCTAAAGTACCGCATACGTCATGTAAAATATAATATTATAATATTATTATTGATGATATTTATAGGAGGATTAAAATCATGTAGACGTCAAAGTCATTAATGTTGGACTAATGGTGATGAGTTTAGTTAATTTATTATGGGGTTATATATTCAAATTTTATTGATTTTCTAATGTAAAAATAAATCATTTATGGGGCATTTATTATGGATATATTTAATTATTTTTAGGAATAGATATAAAATGTCTATATAGATGTACAAAGGTATTAATTATTTCATAGAAAAATACTATAATTTAGTGAAATTTTATTGTAGAATGAAAAATAGCTAATTATAATTATTAAGCACAATATACTAAATCATCCTTTATTCAAGACTTTTATTAACATATATTTCTATGAATATAAATTATAAAATAAACAGTTTAAAATTTATTGAATCTCACTGTACTTAATAACAAATAATTTTTGTTGTTCCAATATCATTCCCAATTATAAAACTAATTTCAAAGAAGGGTATTAACAATTATTTTAATAATTTGTTTTTATTTTATTGAAAATTAAACTTAGATTTTTTATATTTCAGTCAGTTGTCACTGCAAATTAATTGTTGCTGATATAATTATAAAACTAAAAGTAGTGAACTTTATTGTTATAATTGCCTCAAACAATGTTTACTTTATTTGACACCGTTCTACTAACAATCTAGTCAAAGAAAGATTAAAATCCTAATTGAAAAATCACTTGTGAACCTGCAGTCCGCATATCAGATCAATAAGTTGCAAGTATATCCAGAACCAGTATAACAAATAAACACAGTAGGCCTGAACATGCTCACCTTGAAGGCTTAAACTATATTTGGTTTCCATCAATTTCTTTTTCCATAATAGAAAAAATAGCTCATTTAATTGCCTTACGTTTTTGCTTTTCTGAATGGCCTTAAACCATTCACAATTATATATATAGCCTGAAGATATGCATGCGCCTAGATACTTCCCTTATTTTACAAGGCAAATTACAATCATCCTGATTATAAGATAGTTGATATTATACACTTATTCATTTATAGATTTTAAAATTATATCTGACACCCCTAATTATTTAAAATTTGTTACAATAACATCTCTTGCTGATAACAAACCATTAATAATATTAATAATAATACAAAAAAGTAGTTTTCAAAAATTGAAAAACATGTGATTGTCATGGTCTCGTGTGTTTGTCCAATTTCTATGAATGTCATCCACTCCTATCCACCATAACAAATTCAAGCTCTATTAATTGTTTCTCTTATTATTATTATTATTTGGTAAAACTTATCCAAACTAGCTTATGCGAAAGTTACAATCGGTAATAAACCAAAGAAAAACAATCATGCGTGCATAAAATCCATCAAGCTAAATTTTCCTTGCAAGGTCCAAAAGTCTTCCATTCCATTTTGAAACCAATTCAGACATGGTGATCATGGAAGACCCATCTCCTCTTATTGCACCAGCTGCAGCATCTTTTAAAACTTCCATTCTCTCACGAATTCCCATTCCTTCATGGCCAACCATTAACCTCTTCACCACATTGGCAACTTCACCCTTTTCTACAATGCCACCATTCTCATTAGCCTTTGGCCTTATAGCCACTTTCAAGCCATCAGCTAGAATGGTAGCAATCGTTCTCTGCTCAGAAAAGAGTGGCCAAACTATCATTGGCAAGCCATGCACAACACTCTCAATGGTGGAAAACCAACCACAATGAGTAAGGAACCCACCAACAGCATTGTGGCTAAGTACCTGAACCTGTGGTGCCCAATATGGAACCACCAAGCCTTGCTCTTTGGTCCTTTCCAAGAACCCAGATGGAAAACTCAAAGGGTCTTGTCCAGAAGACCCCTTAAAATAGTTAGCACTAGGTATGTCATTTGGTTCCCTCACAACCCATAGAAACTTTTGGCAACTCAATTCTAGTCCTAGAGCTAGCTCATTCATTTGGTCTTGAGAAATCTACCCCCACTACCAAAGGAAACAAATAGCACAGACCCATGTTTTTGCCCATCTAACCATGCTAAACACTCTGACCCATTATTATTTGTGTTATTGTTCAGCAGAGTCTGCACAATAGGCCCTACCATGTGCACAGAAGGGTTACTACCGCTTTGATCGATCATAGCTCTCATTGCATCTGCTTCCAGTTCCACAAAGCTATTAACCAGTACACCATCAGCTAGAAGTATCCCTTTGGAACGCAGAAGAAAATGCTTGTAAACTTCACTTGACCTATCTTGAAAAGAATTTGGGAGGTCTTTCCCATGAATAGGTACACAACCTGGGATCTTGATTGGTTCTTTCAGATTCCTGTATTCACATGTGATTGTTTCATGGAGCATTGAGGAATGGAAGCAAAGTTGAAGCACCGATGCTGCGGTAGGTAAGAATATGTATGATAAGATGTTGAGTTTCTTGGCAAACGGTAACACTTCATAGGCAAAATAATCTGCAACCAAAGCAACTATCGGTGATGATGTTGTTGTGGTGAGTGAATTCAATGCATCGTGGACATATGGCAGTGATTGAGACATGACAAGTGGAAATAGGAGGGCTGGGACAATGCCTTGTGGCAATTGCACGGAGGGAAGAACAATGGTGTCTATGTTGAGGGAAGAAAGAGCATCAAGGATGGTTTTGGAGCCATTAGGAATAGAGTCTATCACTGGAAGGATGAAGGTGACATGAAGGTTAGCATGGAGCTGAATGAGTCGCTTGCACAACTCTGCTATAGCAAGTTGATGGCTAAGAACAGGAACTGAAACTATTACAATGTGAGTTTTCCTCTCCATGAAAACGTACCTCGGTTTTACTTAGCTTTGTTATTTACAAGAGATTTATGGAAGATTGATACACAAGAAATGGAATTGCAGAGGGCTAGCTAGCTCTAACTTTGTTCTGATATATATATATATATATATATATGACTATTCCAACTTGATGCTTTTTTATTCATATTAATTAGTAAATGGACACATTAGCGATGATTGCACATTTATCTATTATACTTCAATAATCGAGGTCTTTTTTTTTTTGGTAATCCCTGGACTAAGTTAGCATCTTTAACAGCACCAATTTATTAAATTGCAAAGAATCTAACCTGCACACTTTCAAAGTCAACTGCAGATAGATATATTAGTACATATATTTGCATACTTAGTGTGCTAATAATATTTACGCTTGATCCAAAAAATAATGATTTTATTAATTGCTTCGAGACATTATAGTGTAGCTAAATTATAATATAACGTTATAGTGTAGAATAAAGCAATTTTTTAGGTGGTAGTGGTTAGCCTAAGCTTCTAGCTAAATTATTGTCCTCTTCTGTAGTTACTACACTAAAAGCTCATAAATAAATACTTCATCTCATTGTGGTGGAAAATATCTTAGGATGACAGATGCAGAAATAAACTTTCCAGAGTTCTGCCTTTAAAATACAAAATTTAATCAATTGTGTAGAAGTTTTAGTTCCCATATGCGATACCTTTTCCATTTCAGTGCCAACTGTTAGGGTCCTTGTTGAAGTTCCATCTTCTTTGATTGCATCGGCAGCAGCTCCTTTCAAATCCTTATTCTTTGGCGAGTTCCCTTTCACCTACCATTAGATTCTTTATGACCTCAGCTATCTCTTCCCTTTCCACTATACCCTTCTCATTAAGCTTAGGCCTAAGTTCTACTTTCAAACCACTAGTTAGCATTGCTGCATTCATCTTTTGCTCGGCAAATTAAGAGTGGCCAAGCTATTATTGGAATGCCATGGAAGACACTTTCAAGCGTGGAATTCCAACCACAATGGCTTAGGAACCCACCAATAGCACTATGACCAAGGACTCGAATTTGGCGTGCCCAATACGGCACTACCAAATCTTGGCCCTATGTAATTTCAAATAATTATTTATTTTAAAAATTTTCTTTATCTAAAAAATGTTATTTATTTAAAAAATTTAAGCAATATTAATAATTTTTTTTAATAATATTCTTATTAAATACTATTAGAGGAGAAGCAAGATATAGTGAAGGAAGAGAGAGGAAGTTAAAATATTAAAAAAAAATAAGAATAATTAAGTAAATTATTTTTAATTCTTTTTAACTTTGATATTTTTCCATTCATTTCCTTAATTTCACTACACATTTATAGTTGAATAATTATTGAAAAGGCGAATGAAATATTGTAAAGGATCCTCATTTGTGGCACCAAAGTCATTAATAAGGCCAAATTTACTAGGTGCTTTATTACCCATAGGAAATTTTGACCACCCAATTCCAATCCCCATGCAAGCTCAATTAAAGAAATTGTCACACCACTCCCAAAGGACACATACAAAACACTATTTTGTTCCTAGTTGTCCAACCATTTAATACATTCCATGCCACTTCCCTGATCATCACATGACCCATCTTGTACCAAGGGCCCTACTGCATAAACAAAAGGGATTTTTGTGCCTCCTTCTTGTTCTAAAGCTCTTATGGTTCCTAATTCCATATCAAGGATAGTATTAACCAATACACCATCAGCTAAATAGAACCGTTTGTTACCTTCAAGAAACTCCTTGTATGCTTCACTAGATCGATCTTGAAATGAGTCTGGAAGATCTGTGCCATGAATTGGCGTGCAACCGGGTTTCTCTATAGGCTCTAATAGGTCTTCGTACTCAGAAGAAATTGTCTCATCTAACATAAAAGAATACAAGCATAATGATAGTAACATAGCTCTGGATGGAAAATAAGTACAGAACAAAATGTTAAGCTCCTTGGCTAATGGTAGCACTTGGCTTATTAAACCATCAGAAATAATTGCAACAAGCCTTAAGCCAGAAAGTAGCGTCGTTAATTCATCAAACATAGAAGGTAGAGAACTAGACATTATGATTCTAACTAGGACAGCAGCCGAGTCTCTTGTGGTAGGTCTTCCAAATTTATTGGTGAGAGGAACATATTGTAGTCTACGGTTGAAGGAAGGGCTTCTAGAAGGGCTTTGGTTTTGTTGCATGGAGAACCATTGGTGGGAAAGATGAATGTGACATGGAGGTCTTGGTGGAGTTGAACCAATCGCTTGGAAAACTAAAGAATTGGCTGTACATGGGAACTGAAACTACGGCTATGCGAGTTGTGGCCCCCATAATGAGAATGCTGTACTATCTTTGATCACTTAATATGGACCTTGTTTATAGAAATATTGACGCATTTATATAAATGCAATTACTAGTTGTTTGAGGCTGAACCGTAAGGTGCCTTAACTTGTTCTTGAGGTGATGACTTGTAGTTGTACTTGTGTACATGCATTTTGCAGGTGAAGTTACATTGTCATTTGAGTCTTTAATTATTGTAGAAACGTGTAACATAAATTAAAGGCGTTTGTTAAACATTTTTAATTTTATTATTATTATTTTTTTGTATGAAATAACCAAGCCTTGCTCCTTGGTTCCCCAAGAACCCATGTGGTACAAATTGCAATGGGTCCTCATCATTTTGTGCATTGAGATGTGCACCTCTTGCTGAAGTACTAGGTGCTCTAGAACTCATAATATTTTGTGACTGCTCAATTCAAGGCCCAAAGCTGGCTCAATATAATTTGGTCTTGTAACATTGTGCCACCACTCCCAAAAGAAACAAAAAAAGCAGAATTTGGTTGCTGGTTGTTGGTTGTTCAACCACCTTAGGGCACTCCAAAATATTGGACTCATAATTGTGTCCTGTTTGGATAATGGGCCCAACATGGTACACAGTTAGAGGATTGGATTTCCGCTATCCCTCCCTGCTGGTCAATGCTCCAATAGGCCCAGTTTCCAGTTCAACAATACTATTCATGAAGATCCCATCCAAAGAACAGAACCTCTTGACATGTTGGAATAAAAGTTGGCAACCTTGGCTTGACCGATCTTGAATTTGTTGATGGAGATCATGGCCATAGACTGGTACACAACCTTGATAAAGCAAGATACATGCCCTTATTCAACGGATTTACTAACAAATAAGAATAAGATAAAGATAAATTTATGACCAAAGATAAAATAAAATAAAAATGAATCTAGATCTTATTAACAAACATATGGATTATCTATTATTATTGCCTTATCAAACCTGGCATCTGAATAGATTCTGGAAGTTCTCTGAACTCGCCTGATGTTTCCTCATCCAACTTGGGCAAATAGAAGTACATTGATAGTGTAAAAGCCGATCTGGGGAAGTAAATGTAGGACAACATGTTGAACTTAGCAAATATAGTGCCTCATGGGCAAAGTTATCAACCACCAAGCCACAAGGGTTGTCCTTGAAGTTAAGGATTTTAAGGTCTTGTATGAATGGTAGGGAATAGGTCATTCCACATTGTTTGAATTTTGAGATGTAATTTGTTTTATTGAGACTTTTTTATTAAGTTTTTAGTGGTGACCAAACAACCGAAGAAAAATTCATTATATTTTGCTTTCGATCCCCTTTATTTAGTTACTTAACAACAATTTGCTAAAAGCAAATTGAAGAGATTATATACAAAGAAAGATGCAAAGGAATTCCCTGTAATATTCCCTACATGGATAGGCATATAATAGTTTTACTTGTAACTTTCTTGTCCAAATGTTCAGAGGACCAAATGGTAGTATTTGGAGTTTGTTGTTGTTGTTGTTATAAGAAAGTACATAGAACATGGGGAACGATTTAGTCAAAGCATATATGTGAAAAATATATTGGAAATTTCATGGGAAACAATTTATTTAAAGCATGTTAATTAATTTGGAAAAGTTGTCTCAGCTTAGATTTGGAACATGTTAAAAAGCCTAGATTGTGTTTCAAAAGGTTTGAGTTACCATTGTGATCATATAAGGGAATAGTTTTTCAAATATATTATAGGATTTTTTTATTTTTTTATTTGTGAAATCATTTATTATCTGGCCCTGAATGATTAATCTGGATTTAAGTATTATAGAGGTCCATTATGGGGGCAACAATCTCAATCCAATTTGCTCCATTTATAATTTTAGGATCCGAATGCTGGACATTACTTAAGGAACTTTGTGCCTCATCTCATTAGACCAATTGGTTGATGGTGGCTTGAAATTATTTTAATTAGAATCTTAATGAATGTGTTAGAAAGCTTGAAAACAAAGTAACCGATGCTTCTGAAAATTGAATTTCGGAGGTGAAGACCTATTGTTGCCTTGGATTTGGAAACTTATCATTAATGACTGTACTTTGTTTAACATATAATTGAAAAACAAATGTTTTGTCTGTATTTGCCTTCACATTCAGGAAGAATTGTGCGAATTCTTTACTTGGTATTGAAAGCTAGAAAGTTAGAGCAATTTGTTAGCTTAATTGGAGATTAATCTAAATTAGTTGGCGCTTCAACATTTTCATCATTAGTTTGTTACTTTCTCTTGTATACATGTCCTATTTTGAGGAGGAGACAAAATAAAAATAAAAATAAAGTGATAAAAATATATTTGAGTAAAGAACAATTGTGTTTATTTTATTCGCTCCTACTACATACCCCAAAAAATACTAAATACCATCTTGCAATATTGAAAGATACAACATGTTGCAAAGGCATTCATGAATCCCAGATAATTAATCTTATCAAACAGTGTCTTGCTTTCCCAAACAATCTCTCGAGCTCCTTGTCATATTTAATTTTGTGACATATCATCACATCACAGGAGCAGTGGTGACTAATTAAATGGAATGAAGAATGATGTATTAATTCCTCCTCAAGGGAAAAAAGGCCTGCAGGTGCACCCTTTTTATGTAGATTTTGGTAGCTTCTCTGCCAAATTGATATAGAAATGTCCCATAACTCCAGTGCGATAGCCACTTTTATATACAAATTCCACTGTCAGAGTTTCACCATCAGCAATCTTGACAGAACCTGGTTTTGGATAACACACAGACATTCCAACAGCATAACCTTCCTCATTTCCTGGTTCTTTCCCCGTTCCATATTTTGGTGTGGCAGAACATAAAACCTTTCCATTCTAAATTAGTGGGAAAAAAAAAATAAATTTTAGAAGTGAATGAGGATACGCTGCAATATTAAGACTTGTCACAGCGAAACATTATCAAAACAAAATTATCACTTAAGAAACAAATCAAGCATATGATAAATCACACACGAAGAATAGCTATAATTTGAGAATGATGGCAAACATTGAACATCACCTGTCCGTATAAAGTTGTATTCACAACTCCTGAATGCGCATGAGCAGTACCATAGATGAGATAACCACCCTGTCTCATTGGGATCTTTGCTCTCCTGATATCATAGGGCCCTTGACCTTCAACCTTCTTGGGAATATCATACTCTGACTGCAACAAATTAAGAAATCTTTAATTTGTCGGTCACTTCACATATACTCCTATATATACTCCTCCAAGAAGTAGGAGTAATTCATTAAACAGACTAGTTAATGCTGTTTTTTGGAAGAGTTTAATTGAAACAATAATAAGATGATAAGCTAGCTAGCTTGTTTGTGACTTACCAGACAACGATGAACGGCTTGGGAACCATCGTATGTGACGTTATCGGTCACATCAAGTATATAAATCTCAAGAGGCACTTGGTGCTGATCCCAATCAACGTACTTAACTGTGTATTTGAGGGAAAGTTTTCTGTTGGGACCTTGAAAACCCTCTTGCAATTTGCACCGGCGGTTGCTCTCACAACAAAAGAGCCCTCCTTTATAAGCTGCAGTCAATGGCTTGCCATCAGTGCCATTTTTCTTTTCCAAATCACTCTTTGTGAGATTGAAAAGGTCACATCTGCACTGTGTGCAACCTTCACGATCTTGTGCACCACGTGTATCAATGGCCATGATATTGATCAACCATCGATCTTCGTACCCTTTTGGAGCGTCACCAAGTTCTATCCCAAAAGGTCCTGGAGAATTTGAGCTTGTTCCCCTTGATTCAGCTCCAAAGCCCCAATAGGTTGGAAGATTAAAACTTTGACACATGCCAGCATTTCTCCGAAACTCTTTACCATTTCGGTAGTCGTTGAAACTCCTGGGTGTTGTGCCAAATAACTCATGTTTTGAAAGTATCTCAAAACGAAAATGGTGAAGGTAGGTTTCATGTAAGGGTACGGAATCCCCATTCTATAAACTAGTTCAGCGTCGAAACTCTTCACTGCAATGTGGCCTCTTGGAAAGTTAACATGCCAAAAATCTTTGTTCACCACCATTCCTGGTCCCATTTCAAACTTGTCTGTGTAAAAAGTTGCTGTCTTCACTTGTTTCCTCTCAAGCTTTCGTGACCATGCTCCGCTTGATTGCAGCACTACCATCGATAATGATAGAATCAACAATTTAGCCGTAAACTTCATGTTCACCTGCATGCATGCATGCATGTTAATTAACAAAACATAATCATAATTACGTCTTTCGTGTTAGCTAGCTTATAAATAATACAAATGCATGCTTGATTAAAAAGTAGCTAGCTAGCTAGGTATACATTAAATTAGTCAAGTATGTTTGATGAAGGCAATTATCAATGGGTTAATTAGAACTTGGATGATGAAAATAGAGTACCATGTTAGTAGGCAACGAGATCACCATGCTGGTGATTTAAATTGGTCTTTTGTCAAAAATTCCGAGCAATACTTGAGATTTCAAATGATTTGTATGTATTAGGAGGCGATTGTTTGGTGCTTTTATAGCAGAAGGGTTGATAATAATAACATATCTATTACTACTTGACACTTCAACAGAGTTAACAAATTAAATGTCTTCCTGTTAGGCATCTACTTAAGGTGTTTTGAGTTTATGGTTTATACATTTCAATATAGTTGTCTGGGCATTTCAACCACTATACATGCTGATATGAATCATCATGCAAAATTTATAGTTGTAGCAATTCAATTTTGTTGATTTTTGTTTTCAACGAAAATCATTTATTTAACAATTTCCTTCTTTTAGTCAAATTTGTTAGAGGTTAGTTTTTGTTTGTTTTTGTTTTTTATTTTGTGATTGTTCTTGTTGAAACCTTTGAACAAAAATGTCAAAATTATATTGAAAAAAAAATGTTATTCCATATTTGATACTGTTCGATGTACCAAATAAACCTTCTTTAAAGCAAGTAATTGATTAATTCCCTTATAACAAATACCATGTTATCACAACGTTGCAAGGGCATTGCGACAAAAATCACAACTAAAATTTTATTTTAAAAAATAAATTTAAAAATTTTGCCACCAATTTTGTTTTCAGAAAAAAAAGAAAAATCTTTTAATTTGCCAAATTAGTATTTTAAAAGATCTTAGATTTAAGAGTCTAATTATTATTAGAGATGGGTAAAACTGAATGTAATACCCCAAATATGAAATTTATTAGTATTTGAATTATTATTATTAATAATATTAATTGGTATACATTTTAATATTATTTTATTATAATACGAGATTAATGCATGAAGCGCTCTAATAATATTATAATAGAAAATGTGTAGCATGTTGATATTATTATTATTATTATTTAGCTAAATAGCACTACTATATTGTTAATATATGTGCGTTAGGTAGTAGCACTACGTACTATTTTATTATTATTATTATAGAAGTAGAAATGAAGAAGCCTACTTCTTTCTTTTCTTTTCTTTGGTTTTTGTTTTATACTTCTAGTACATTTTAGGCACATCATAATATTCCCAAATATTTTTCTAAGAACTCTAGCCGTTGTAGGAATTTTCCCTAGAGCAAAAACGTAGTCTCTCAATTTTCTCCGATTAATATCTTCCAATAAGTGACCTTCATAGAATTTAGTCAATTTTTTCCTCTTTTTATCTAATCTGAATTTGAGTACTGCTGGCATAGTTTTCTCTCAATATTTTCCTCTTACCATCCCAAACTCAATTTGGGTGATAAAGTTAAAATTGTTTATGTTTTCATTGTATTATTTGACAGTTATAGTGTCATTCTAGCTCTTAGAGTTAAGTTGTCAGTGGAAGCACACTTTTGGCTACCAACCTGAATGGGTTTAAGCTCATGACCATATTTTTTGTCATTATTATTATTTTTCCTATAATATATAAATTTTTTTTATGAAATTTTAGAATGATTTATGCCAAGAAATATGTCTTATGGATTATAGAAAGTTTAGAAAATTATTGTTTTGTAGTTATCATGACAAATTATTATTTTAGAAAACTCATAGGACCATACTCATTGTATGTATGATTTAGATTTATTTTATCAGCTAGAAAATTTCATGAATCCCAGTTTGTTTGAATATGAATTTTGTTGCTCTTAGTTTTTAGCCAATAAATAGTGAGAAACAGACGACCGAGTTAATCGTAGGATCGTTAACCTTGGTACCAGTGGTCCGCTGAGAGGACTAGCTCACCAATAGTAAGGAACCCAGTGCTGTGTCCATTTATGGGATCTAGTTAGGTGCTCATTAGATTAGCCTTTGGCTTAGATTCAGTATCAGTTAGTTATTTATGTATAGAACATCTCCGTTTCTACTAGTTGTTATCATAGATTAAGTTAAATTATTGTTTTTAGGACGGCTATATGTAAGTGTATATAACATGTTTTACATCAGTTGTGTATATATGTTATGTATTTTTGTTATGGTCCTATGTGGGTTGTGATGAGTGGAGGTTCACTCATTGAGTTTTGATAAACCCACCCCTCTCTTTTTCTCCCCTACAAATACAGCTACATGTTCAATTACACCACAGGATCCTCCCAGGAGTGCTGAGCTTCTTTGGTGAGCTTCGCTTTGGAGTGGAGCTTACTATTGGTTATGTCAGTTAGTAGTACTCTAATAATTGTGTAGGTAGAATCAAACATGCATTATATTGTTTTCATTATTTTCAAAATTTCAGTAATTTATTTAATTATGTTTAGCTTTGGCCCATATTATGGATTTTATGCAGTTTTATGTTCAGGATTTATGATTGAAAACATTTTCAGAATTATGAAACTTAGTTAAACTTGAGATATTTTAAATATATTCAATTTATCCAGGCATATTAGACAATCATGCTATCAGGGACTTTCGTTGAGATGCAAATCCTTACGTGTTAGTCACGTTCTTTAGGTGGGTTGTGATAAAGTGGTATTAGAGCAATAGGTTTCCCAACATATTATTGGAGCAAGTGTCCACAAATAACATGGGATCTATGAAAATGGAAGCGCACCCATTTGCATTGATGTAGTGCTATTTGAAGCCTTTAGGAAATAGTCAATCATGTCTAGGTTCAAGAGTTTGTCTTTCTTTGACACTCATAGTCTTGTTATATGCCCTCTTTTTCACAGGTGTGACCATGCCACCTGGACACCCTTTATGCCTTCGCCTTCCGCGTTGTAGGAGCGACGTATCCAGGAACAGTGTTCGCCTTAGAGCTTTTGAACATATGGTAGCAAACTTGACAGATGTGATGACCAGGTAGCTAGAAGCGGTGACCGTCACCTCCAGCGAGAGATACAGACGATTCAGCCTTGGATCATTTCAAGAGGATGGACCTGCCACCTTCAATAGGCATCTGACGACGAGGATCCTGAGAATTCCTCAGGAGGTGGAGAAAAGTTGGTGTCATCCATTGTTCTTTAGAGAGAGTGGTGGAGTTGATTGGCTTCCAGCGGAAGGCTAGGAAGAGTTATGGTATCAGGAGTTTTGACTTCATGAGACCGGTAGCTCTCCCTTTTGGGGACAGCAAGGAAACCTTCATGCGGAGATTCATATTAGAGAGCCAACAGACACAGATGATTCGAGGAGTTTTTGAAGTTTCGTTTAACTCCAGGCATGACAGTTACAAGGTATGATGAGCGTTTCATTCATCTGGCACGCAGCCCCCAGCATAATACCAACAAAGACAGCAAGGGTGAGATGTTTTATTCAGGGTCTACCCAGAGACATGTTCCTCAGTTGCAGCCTCACGTCAGGACCATGGATTATACTTAGGTGGTAGACACAGTGATTGCTATTGAGAGTGGTTTAGCAAAGCACAGGGCGATGAGAGAGGCTAACAAGAAGGCTAGGGTTTATTCCTCTTTCTTGAGCAAGGGGTGCGAGCAAGGGTCACCATCAGGAGGCTAAGCGGGCCCAGGAAGGCAACCTTCTCAGAACCCAACTCGACACACCCAACTTGCATCATAGACTCTGAGTAGGGGGAAGTCATAGTGGACAAGGTTCATGGCAATCATATCCAGGATGCTGAACTTGTGAGAATAGACATCAAGGTCAGTGTTTAGTTAGTTCTTTAGTATGTTATAGGTGTGGCCAGCTAGGCCACATGCACAGAGAGTGTCCGATGTTTTAGGAGCTCGAAGTCAAGGGTCAACTTGCCCATCCATTCAGCTAGCCTCTCCAATCAATAGCCCTAGGTGGCTTCATCGCTTTGGCAGGACATGAAACTGGGGAAGAGGCCTGGTGGTAAAGGTAGCGGTAGAGGAGTAGGAGAAAAGGCCAGGGTGATGGGACGGCTTCATTTGTTTGCTATGACCCAACAGGATGCACAGGCTTCAAATGAAGTGATAACAGGTATGACAATAGTATGTTCCTTCAATGCCATGATGTTATTTGACCCGGGTCCAACTATTCTTATGTGTCCCGTTCTTTGTCTTACAATTCGGAAGATCCTTTGAGGATTTTGAGAAGCCGTTTTAGTTGGGTACCTTTGGGAAAGCCCATCCTTGTTCAGAACAATGTATAAATCGTGTAGAGTTAAAGCTGGTGACATGGAAGCACTAGCAGATTTGATAGTGTTGGACATGTCTAACTTTGATGTTATTCTGGGTATGGATTGGTTAGCCCCATGCCATGCCTTGGTAGATTGTTATAGTAAGGTGGTGAAATTCGAGGTCCCAATGATGAGCCAAGAGAGTTTCTAGGTACAAGATGTTCGACATCGACAAACTTGATATTAGCTATGAGTGCAATATGATTGATGGATAGAGGTAGTTATGGGTTTAGCCGTAGTCAGGGATGTAGAGGTAGACACGCCTAGTTTGGGCAGAGTTCAGTGGCTAATGAGTTTCCAGATATGTTTCTAGATGATTTGCCAGGTATGCCACCAGCGAGGAAATAGAGTTTAGGATAGAGCTTGAGCTAGGAGTTTGACCCATCTCTATACCCCGTATCACATGGCTCCAACAAAGTTAAGAGAATTGAAAGAGCAATTACAAGAATTGTTGGACAAGGGGTTTATACGGCCAAGTACCTCTCCATGGGGTGCCCCAATGTTGTTCGTTAAGAAGAAGAGAGTTCGATGAGGATGTATATAGATTATAGGCATCTAAACAAGGTGACGATCAAGAACCGGTACCCTTTACCTCGCATTGATGATTTTTTTTACCAGCTTCAAGGGGCAACATTTTTTCCAAGATTGACTTTCGATCGGTTACCATCGAGTTGAAGATTAAGGATGAAGATATACCTAAGACGGCTTTCAGGACTCGCTATGGATATTATGAGTTCTTAGTTATATGCTTTGGGTTGACCAATGCCCCAATCTTCATGGATTTGATGAATAGGGTGTTTAAGCCATTTCTAGATCACTTTGTGATTGTCTTTATTGATGACATTTTAGTATATTCCAGGAGTAAAGAAGAACGTGAGCAACATCTAGAATAGCTTTACAGACTTTAAGGGAGAATAATATGCCAAGTTCTAGATCCAAAGAAAGTGGAAGCAGTGTAGCAATGGCCTAAATCTACAACAGTTTCAGGAGTTCATAGTTTCTTAGGCTTAGCAGGATATTACAAGCGGTTCCTTCAGGATTTCTCAGGATTACTGGACCCATGACCAAGCTAACACAGAAGAATGTCAAATTTCAATGGACAGAAGAATGTGAAGAGAGTTTTCAGAGGCTCAAGACATGCTTGACCATCTGCCAGTTTTGGTATTACCTTCAAGAACAGGTGGCTTTTTGATATTTTGTGATGCTTCTAGAGTTGGACTTGGCTTGTTCCTGATGTAGCATGGTCAAGTTATAGCATACACCTCACAACAACTCAAGAAGCATGAGAGATTATCCTATGCATGACTTGGAAATGGCGGCAGTGGTTTTTTCCTTGAAGATTTAGAAGCACTACTTATATGGAGATACTTGTGAGATTTTCATAGACCACAAGAGCTTGAAGTACATCTTTCAACAAAAGGATTTGAACTTAAGACAACACAGATGACTTGAGTTGTTAAAAGATTAAGACTTGCAATCTCACACCACCCAAGGAAGGTGAATATAGTGGCAGATGCTTTGAGCAGGAAGTCGTGGGCATTTTGGCCCACATAGAGCTAGTGAGGGCGCCGATAGTGGAGGATATCCATAAGTTAAAAGCTAAGGCGTTCAATTCGACCTTAGTGATATAGGAGCTGTTCTAACTCACATCAAGGCTCAGTCAACCTTGGTAGAACAGATTAAAGCATGGTAGGGTGATTGAAAGCTAATTAAGTTGGTTCAGGATGTTTAAGATTGAAAATACAGAATTCTAGTTAATGTCAAGGGTGTGTTGTATTTTGGGAATCGTTTATGCATGCTAGTAATGGGTGAGCTGAGGAGAAAAATAATGGGAGAAGCCCATGGTGCAGCATACTCAGTGCATCCAGGGTTAGCTAAGATGTATCAGGATTTAAAATAGTTGTTTTGGTGGGAAGGTATGAAGAAAATATTCGTGACTTTGTAGCTAGGTGCTTGGTGTGCCAACAAGTCAAAGCTGAGCACCAAAAGCCAGGAGGGTTATTCGGTAGATAGATATTCCAGAATGGAGTAGAAGAAGATAACCATAGACTTCGTAGTTGGGTTACTCGAACCACCAAGGGGTTTGACTTCATATGGGTAATAATAGACAAGATGACCAAGTCAACACACTTTTTACCAAGTAAGACTACCTTCAATGTAGCACAATATGCTCAGTTGTACATAAATGAAATAGGCATACTTCAAGGTGTCCCATCATCCATCATATCTCAGAAGGTCCAGTGATTTCGCGATTCTAGAGTGCATTTCAAGAACCCCTTGGGACACGTGTGGATTTGACCACAGCTTTGCATCCTTAGATTGACGAGTTGGAAAGGACAATACAAACCTTAGAATATATGCTCAGAGCCTGTGTGCTAGATTTCAGGGGAGCTGTGTGATCACTTACCCTTGATTGACTTGTCATACAATAATAGTAACCAGGCAAGTATCCAGATGGCACCGTTCGAAGCTTTGTATAGGAGGCATTACAAGTCTCCTATCGGTGGTTTGAGCTTGGAAAGCTAAGTCCCTAGGCCCAAACCTAGTTTAGAAATCCTTAGAGAAGGTTTAGTTGATTAGGGAGCGTCTTTTAGTAGCACAATCCAGGCAGGAAGTCTTATATAGATAACCATAGGCGCGACTTGAGTTTGCGGTTAGGGACTATGTGTTTCTAAGGTATTCCCTATGAAAAAGGTAGTGAGATTTGGTAAATGGGGAAAGTGAAGCCCTTTTATCGGCCCATTTGAGATCTTAGAAAGAGTTAGAGCGGTGGCCTATAGGTTAGCACTACCTCCCAGTTATTAGCCATACACCCAGTGTTTCATGTCAGGATGCTTAGGAAATATATGCCTTAACCAGCTCACGTGCTCACTTTGCGAATAGTCCAAGTTGATGAAAATTTGTCCTATGAAGAGGAACCAGTTGCCATCGTGAATAGGGCAGATCAAGAAACTTCGCTCAAAGGAGGTAGTCCCAGTGAAAGTTATCTGAGAAACCATTTTAGTGAGAAAGTAACTTGGGAAGTTGAAGAACCTATGAAAATCAAGTATCCACATCTTTTTCCACCTCAGGGTACATTGTGTAGATTTAGGGACGAAATATCTTTTAAGGGGAATAGTATGTAATACCCCAAATATGAAATTTACTAGTATTTGAATTATTATTACTATTACTATTAATTGGTTGACATTTTAATGTTATTTTATTATAATACGAGATGCATGCATGGAACGCTCTAATAATATTATAAAAGAAAACGTGTAGCATGTTAATATTATTATTATTTAGTTGAATAGTACTACTAGATTATTAATATATGTGCGTTAGGTAGTAGCACTATGAATTATTTTATTATTATATATAATAATAATATATGCAATGTGTGCCTTATACAACATGGGTTGCATATATATATATATATATATATATATAGAAGTAGAAATGAAGAAGAAGTTTCTTTCTTTCTTTTTTTTTGCAGTTTCGTTATGTTTTATACTCCTAGTATATTTTAGGCACATCGTAATATTCCTAAAATATTTTTCTAAGAACCCTAGCCGAGGGAATTTTTCCTAGAGTGAAAAATATAGTCTCTCAATTTTCTCCATTAATATCACTACTAATAAGAACGATATCAACTAAGGTTTTATTTTGAAGCTCATATTTTAGCACTAAAGTATTGCCTGAGAATTTTTTCCCACTTAGCATATGCTGTAGAGATATATGAGAGTTTGACGTAACCTTTTGCACTAATCCACACGTTTTATAAAAGATGTGAATACATGTGTATTTAGAACCTAATAAGACTGTAAAGATTTTTAGTTAGGACCTAATTTGTTCCTATTAGTAATGGAATGTTCCATTGAGTAAAAAGTTTGGCAACAAATTACCTCATGTAATTTTAATTTCTCCATCTTCCCATGATATGGGAATTGCAGTTGCTGATGCTACTAATGCACAAGAAGTGCTTCTGATATTGTCTCAATGAACTTGGATTAAGTGTTATTATTAGTGCTTCTAAATTTAACTCTTTTTGCTTTATTTCCTTTGTTTTTTCAGATCTATAGTATCTATCACTATTCATAGTGTGGTAAGTGAAAAGTGATGTTATTGCTCAATTCATTATGACAACGAATGAATATTCAATAGTCTTGGTTCTGTTATTTTCTTAATGTTGTTTGGCTTCATGTTCATTGTACTGAATAAGAAATTCAACTTCTCTCCTTTCATCATTTGTATCATTGCCATTCTCAATGATGGTAATACTATCCTTAGCAAATATTGTCCATTTGAAATAGACTTGAATTCTCTTAATTAATGCCTATGTTGATTGACAATGTAAATTCTGACAAAAATTTTTACACTCTTAGGAACAACCATGATAATCAAGCTTTTTGGTTTGCTTTTCATGCTTCCTCTAAAGAGAAATTATAGCTAATATAGGTATAGGCCCTTGAGTCAATCAATATGTTACTTCAAATTTTGAACTTAAGTCATTCAATTAATTAATCCATAAGCCCCTGTTCAATTGTGTACATAAACCAGTTGATATTGCTAAGAAAGTGCATAAAGTAGCTATAATAAGATGAGGGATAAGGAGACATGATGACTTTACTAAAGTTTACGCCAAAATATATGCTAAGAACTATCACAAGTCACATTGATGACTATAGCTTCTATGTTACAAATTAGTAAAATGTTAGCTAATTCACAATAAATTAATTTCCTTCGATATTATAATATGCTGCATCAAATCTCATTTCACTCCATTGCAATGATATGCTAGAAATTTTATATCAATGTAAGTCGTGTTGTAGCAGGATTAATATTTTCCTTTCTTAATGTCTTGATTCATTTAATACAAAGAACATGATTAGTACCCACCTTCCTTATTTTTCTTCAAATTGGAGGTGAAACCAATTCTTGATGATAGAAAGTACTAAACCGGTAATGATTTCGTAGCTACATTCAAAGGTACTGCAGAAGTTTAGGATATGAAAAATTTATCTTTAGACATAGATAATATCTATAATGTTTATTAATGCCTAACATATTTAGCCGATTCTTTGTTGTTCTTTTCAATGATGGGAATAGGTTAAATCCTTTGTTACATGTGGATTTATTTGAAGATGCTAATGAAAGACAAATATAGTTAAATGGTTGCATTTTACTTATATTGCTTTCAATATAGGAAAGTTGTCGTGAATAAAAACAAAATTTGGATTTTGGATTAGTCCATTCTTACTTATTGACTAGAACAAAAAACTGTACTTTTTGAACTGTTATTAACATGTTTAAGTATATACAATTCATCTATTGTAAATGGATGAGACTGATTTATCATTCTTGAAGCTTAATTCTATATTCTACTCAACTTATCATTTTGTTAAAGGAGTGAAAGTTACATTATTGGCAATAGGTTACCTACCTTATTATACAGACATCAATGAGTGAAAATAGCAAAAATCATGATTATAGTGATACTATTACTTATGAGAAATCCCATATCACAATACAAGGCCTAGAGGTTGGTACGTGTTGCCATCATGCCTTCAGCTGTGATAATCTCAAAATATAACTACAACAGAGTTTGTCTTATGAAAATTTGTTGTTGCGGATGGTGCATGTTAGGATGTGTTATTGTGGTGTGAAGTATTTGGTGCATGAAACAGAAGCATTGAAGGAATACTTGACTAATGATCTACTGGTCGCTATGAAGGGATGCTTTTTGGTGTTTGAAGTTTGCAACATGGATACACATCAGTTCCATTTCAGAATTAAGAGTGGAAGAGCTGCTATGAGATCATCTATAGAATAGATCTTATCCCATTTGAACTAATGAATGACTTCTCTCTTTCCATGCTAATTTTGTCCGTTTTCTTAAATTTGTGAACACTTTTGCTGAGATTTTGATTTTGCTGTTGTCCTTATTGTCATGTTGTTTTGGTTTTTGGTTTATTTCCTCGCTTTGTAAAACCTCTTTTTGATTTTGTACTGCTATTGTACTACTATGGTTTATATTCTCTTTGGTTGCTTCTATCTCATCCTAAGCTATATAATTAGAAAAACACAATCATATTAGTATTTATTTATAGCTAATGGAAAATTATTTTGATCACTATTAATATACATGGCCTTTAAACCACTCAAACATATGTATTCTGGACTTGATATATTATGCTTTAGTCTTAAATATTTTATCTATTTAGTGTGTCATAGAAACTTTCATTGATTGGGTTTTTATAGTATAAATTGGTCCCCTCCTACTTATTTTTTGATAGTTTGAGTGTTTGGACTTTGTAGAAAGCTGCATTTCCTTTTAACAGATCTTATGTTATTGACTTTCCAAATTTTTCATGCAAAAGGCTATCATAGGTTGTTAATATGTTACTATAAGTATGTGTTGGATTGGTGTTTTGTCTAGGAGTAGTCTGAATTAGATTTGGATTTTGAAAAAACTAACTTGAACAAAACCATGTATTTGACATGCTATGCACGATTTTCTTTTGTAGAGATTGGAGACTACAATGAGGTCTATTGTCAAAAAAAAAAAGAATAATTTAGTCTTTCTATTAACAAATATTTATTTGTATTTATTTGAAATGAAAAGTATAGGAATAAAAATTATATAAAGGAAACAACGTAATCACCATGACCATTTCACTATCTTTGTCATTGTTCACAATAATTATTGAGGATCTTTGCATATTTTGCATAAAAAATATGGAATTCATAAGACATTCATGACAATTATCTTAATGTTTTTCTCAGTAATCTTAAAATTTTGATAACAATAACATAGGAAAATTGTGTAGTTCTTCAAGTAATTTGGTATAAGTATTAACCATTAAGTAATTTCATTTTGTATAAGCCGTTGTAGTATGGGGTTACCGACTAAGTCACTGATCAACTTTAAAAGGACAATGCTGGTTAGGCATCAAGGATAAGAAAAAGAGAAGCTTTAACAAAAGAAAGAATTATTTGACTAGTAGTGAAAGTGCCTTGGACTCACTTAGATAATTAGTTGGATATTAAATGAATAAACCAAAACCAACCAAAACATGCAGCATTTTATTTATTGACGCCTCATGGCTTGTCTCAAGGAAGAAAAATTAAGTTTTTAACCGATCAAGTTATTAATTTAAAGGTTTAGAGGTCTAATTGATTCAATTGAGGTTAAGCGGAATAAATATACACAACACACACACATAATTAATTAGAATATAAAATATATTAAATCATTAACATTAACATAATCAACAATGAAAAATATTCATAGGTCTATAAAAAAAATAAACATAATTCATATAAAATTTCTCTAGCTTAAGCCTCATGACACGTCATAACATTTGAAAACGATATTTCTGGAAGGGTGGTGGGCAACATTAGGAAATCACGAAAAGGAAGAAGAACAATCCAATAATCTTGTTAGTGCTTCTCTTTGGTTCCATTTTTCATTTTTGTTTGACTATCACAAAGATGTTAGACTTTTAAGTTAAAAAATAAAAAATCAAAAATCAAAGTTAAACTAGCCAAACTAGTTTGGGTTGTAGTTTTCCCTAGTTTTTCCCAATTTTGATTGGTTCTTACAGTTTCCAACGGTTTTGACTTCCCTGTTTTTAGGCTTATCGAATGACCAAGTGATCGGGACCCATTAACCTAGTCATAAGTAGATCAAATTTTCTTTTGTGCTATTTTCAGAAATTTTTAGATATGCTAAAAACATTACGATAAAGCTTTTCAAGTCCTTATCAAAATTTCAATTTTGTTTTAATTTTTTTTCTATTTATGTTTCAAACTACTATCTTAAAAACACTCAAGTTATTAATGAAATTTAGCATTTATTTTTTACTTTTTTTTATTCCCTAATATTATAATAAGATTTTTTATACTTTATTATGGTTTTCTAATATTATAATTTACTTCTATATAAATATTTTATGTTTATAATATGGTTGCTGCCCATTGAAAGAAATAGGCAAGGACGATCTATGTTTGACAAGGTGAGCCCCCTGTAATATTTTGAAATTTGTTTAATACTTATATATATATATGCATATATTTTTTTTACATCCATAATTTTATAGAATTTGGCTCCACATTAAATATAAATGAGATAAAATAATAAGATATAATATATTTTATTTTTTTATGCTTGAGTATTATCTTCTCCCATTACTAAAATTTCCTAGATTCATCATCAAGAATAAGAATGAAATATTCTAAAAACGTTAAAGATGTAAATAGAAAAATAAATTTTTTAGGAATAAATCAAAATCGTTGAAAGGGCAATAATATAAAAGAAACTTTGCAACTAGCAAATATCTTGAAGCGTATTCTTCATTTTGGCTCTTGAAATTTAATAATTTATGCAATTTAAATTGTTTCTTTGTCCATTGCCCTAATTATGAAGAAAAATGTATTTGCACTATGACCATTAGATGCTTGTTTATAATATTCCATTTACTATTGAATTAAATATGAATCCTATTTAATGAGATCTAAACCCATACCATAGAGATTTCTTGTTAATTTGAACATACCTCTGGAACGCCCCAATTTTTGTAATTTTTACTATCATTAGAATTACCGAATTACCGTAGGTAAATATTATATAAAATTTGAGACCAAACAATCCTTAATAAAGGAATATAACGTTAGAAGAGAAGTTAGGAGCAATTCGTGCAAGTATTGCAAACCCCAATTTTCTGTACGTGTAAAATGACCAAAATGCCCCTGAGGTTATTTTACTCAGAAAATGAGGATCGTGGGCCCCACCCATCCTCAAGGGGATGTTTTGATGTTAATAAGGGATTGTTTGTGTTATGTGTGTTAATAGAGGAGAAGAATCCTAATTTTGAGCTTCGACGCGAAATGACCAAAACGCCCTTACGTTTTAATTCAAATCCATCCGACTTAGCCCGAACCTCACTAAAATGTGTTAAAAGGTGTTTTTAAGCCATGATTAACCATTGGTTAAGTTCGATGGCCCGGGAATTTTTAAGTAAAATGACCATTTTGCCCCTGTCTTTGTCAGTTTTGCAAATTTTGAGATTTTTGATTTGTCTAACGAAACCTAAGCAATATTAGGCTCAAATTAAAGCTTATTAAATTCTAATTACTAATCTAGAGTCAAAATTATTTATTTAGATTGATTAGAACCTAAAATTGCTTAAAACACCCAAATTGCTTAAGTAATTCACTTTAAACCCTTAACCGTAAATTCTCTAAATTGCATGAATACCTTGCCTACACCTAAAAAATACATGGAACACACAAAATCCTCTTCCACAAGGCTGTAATGCACGAAATTATTGAGTAATAAGTCAGAAAATTATTACACAAAAATCCAAAGAATGAAAACAAAGAATCATGAAAACATGGAAACATGATTCCATGTTTTAAGCCACCAAACAAAATGATTTTTCTTCCTTATTTTTTTTCTCTAATTTTTGGTCAGATTTCTTTCCTTCCTTTGTCCATTTATGAGCTGCAAAATCTCTATAAATAGGCATGCTTGAAGATAGTTTAGATGCTTAGTTCATAACTTACACAAATTCTAGTTTTAGGAGCACCAAAAGCTCTCATTTCCTCCTCCTCTTGGCTGAATTCTTTCTTCAAGTTTTCAAGAATATTTTCTTTCATTTCACTCAAGGAAACCAAGTTCTCTTCCTTTCCTTCAAATCAGATTAGGTAGGGAGTTGTTTTTAAGTTTATTTCTATGCTTTGCTAAGTGTTGTTCTTGGTTCAAAATGATGATTTCATGGATTTTCTCTAGTTTTTCCATTTGGTTTTCTTCTTCCTTTTCTTTGAACAATTCAGCCATATGGCCTAGGTGGGACTAAGATGATGGCTTGATGATGAGGACCTTGAGGGTGGGTTGTGAATCCATCACAAGTTAGGCCTCTAAAGCTTGAAAGTTCCACTTGATGCAAAACTTTAAAGAATAATATTTTTATGATGTTTTTATGATCTTGAGTTTAGAACTTGAAAGATGTATTTTTCACTTTGTCTTGCTAAGATATATTGGGTTGAATTTATATTTCTCTAAAGTCTTGGAGGAGCTCTAGTAAAGAAATAAAATGAACTTGCATCCATGTTTAAGTTTATGCCTTGCATAACCATGTTTACTTTCTATGTCATCACTAAATTCTCAAGAATGAATAAATGAACTTGCATATTCATGTTTAAATTTCCAAGCTTGCATTTCATGTTTAAATTTCAAGTTGTCACTTAATCTCTAAAGATAATAAAGAAGTTGCATCTCATGTTTATTTTATGCTCTCACTTTATTTTATAATGGCTAAAAGAATCAATGCATGGCATGTTTATTTTATGTCATCACCTAAAAATCCTAGAGCTCAAAGACTTGCTTATGAATCATAAGCAAAGAAATGAGATAATTGGAGTTAAAGAATTTATTCTTTAAGAAGTCTTGAGAATTGGAGCTTAAAAAAAAATGTAATTCTCATCTCCTCACCGGTCCTATGCGGACTACGCCGCTTCTGCTGCTTAAGATTCTCTTCTCCCTCTACTGGTCCCTGCGGTCCCCGTTAGTTTCTTGCATCATGTTTATATTACAAGTTCTTGCATCATGTTTAATTTTCAAGTTATCACCTTAAATCTTAAAGATAAAGAAATGGAATTGCATATCATGTTTATAATTCCAAGCTATCACCTTATAAAGATAAGATTAAAATAAGGTTGCATAGCATGGTAATAATTCAAAGATGTCACCTAAATCTCTAAAGCTCAAGACTTGCTCCTTTTATCTTAAGTGAAATATTTAATTATGAACATTCTTTCAAGTTATAAATCGGTCCCATGGTTAAGTTAGGCCTAAAGTCCTATGACTTCTTTCAAGTTTAACAAAAGAATTAGTTCTAAAAGAGTTTTAAAACTTTGTAAGAATTTTATGGGAAGCTAGTAATTTATGTGTACTTAAAATATGATTTGATGCTTATTAAGAATTTGGTGTCATTGATTGATTCCCTGGTTTATATGTTATAGTTGCTGTTGCAAACAATGAAAACTTATGCATGAAATAAAGACATATTCTATTCCTGGAAGAAAGTGTATTAAGAGTGCATTTGAAAGATTCTGGCTAAGGAAAGATTTGGTATTTAAGCGTGTCCATTGTGACCCACCTCTTCCTGGAATCTCCAGATGCATGATTAGTTGGTATATATTATTTCGGCATAAGACTATAAATGAGAAAATGTTATGATGATTATGAATGAAGAATTGTATTATGATATAACATGCAAAGACTTAAAGGTGACTCAAAATATATGAGAAAATGATCCTTTGGACCCATCAAACTATAGGCGGTGAAAGGTGATTCTTGCCCCTAGTCGTTCTCTCAAAAGGGTAAGACGGAATTTACTTATCAAAAGGGATAAGTATGCTAGTGACGACTAGCAAGGTATGAGCTCATAACCTAGATTACTCCCAAAAGGGTGGAGTATAGGGTGGCCCAGGAAAATGATGATGAAAGTAACTTTAAGTCACCTAAGAAACTAAGTAAATGCATTATGTGAATATGATGTTCTGCTATGCATAGTATTTATGAGATGATGATGAGAAATATGATATTTGCTATGCATAGTATTATGAAATGATGATGAGGAATATGATGTGATTTTATGCATAACTATGTTATTATATATGAAAGGAAAAGTTCATTATAAACATGACATGCTAAGTTTATGATGCATTATAAGACGCATGATTAAAGGGACCCTCGGTAAAGTATATTTTCGAACTTAATAAATCAATCTTAGCATGCTCACTATTTCATAATAACCCGAGGTTCCTGGGAGATGATGATGACACAATGCATCATGAGGTGAGTACCCTACTGAGATTCTTTTTATAAGTTTCTCACTCCCTCTATTTTTCTTTCCATCTCGTCTTAGAAAAGAAGGAAGCGTTCGTGAATCACATTGAGGTTTAAGGGGAGCTGAACTTGAATCCTGCTAGTTTCACTCGTATATTCAGATATCTATCCCTATCCCTGAGTGTTATTACTAGGTGCCATTAATGGATGTCCTTCCATCCATATATTATTTATGTTTTATTAGATTGCCTACACTTAGTCTTATTCTGTTGGTAGGCAAAATATCTATATGATATGTAATTATGGATGCTATGATGGAGCCAATATATTATGATGTGATGTTTGTAAATTCCTATGTGTCTTTTAAATTTTGCTAAATCATTCACGTTAAGCGGCTCACGTTTTCAATTATGTTTAAAAAAAAATGGCTCGTAATTTCACTAAGTATTTTCAAAGCATGATTAAGGAACTGAAGCAAAGAGTAAAGTCTAGTAATTAATCAAATACTGCCTAGGTGTATTGGGTTAATTATTAGGGTGTTACACCCTCCTTTTACTCTACTGTTCCATAAATTTTTTTCCACATCAGCATTGTAGGGCAAGTTTAATTCTTTAAATTAAATTTAAGAAATTAGGAAAGAAACTAACCATAGTTAACCCCATCTTGAATTGAAAC